>OW796099.1:7850327-8300643 GCA_941860345.1 Chrysodeixis includens | reverse complement strand
AACAGCTTTAATTTTCATCGACTTAGCTTCAAAACAGTCGGAGTTTCATAGAAACGTACCTCCCCCTTTTTAACCCCCGTTAAGGCAGAATTTTCAAAAATCCTTATTGCGTCATTCTTAACTTCTAACTAAATAGCCAAATATTAATTTTAATCGAATTAGCTTCAAAAACTGACGGACTTTCATACAATCTTACCCGCCCCTGTTTACCCCCTTTAAGAGCAAAATTCCAAAAAAAAGATAGCTTAAATGTTAGCGAGGACTAATAGCTACATAATAAAAAAAAATTCATCAAAATCCGTCCAGTAGTTTTTGAGTGAAAAGCGGACAACAAACAGACAGACAGACAAAAATTTTTTTTTTCATACTTTTGGATTCTATTGGTTGTATGAAGAACCCCCACCTAAGTTTTTCTTTAATATCTTTAATGTACAGACATGAGCTTGTTACAATTTTATTATATGTATAGAAGATGAAATGAAAATGAAATCTCTACATTATTTTTTTGGGATTATTCCGGACATATGTTTACGGATAGTTTAACAATTTTATGACAATAGTTCTTTAAACAGGTAACCGTCACAAAACGATGGGCAGAAAAACTTAGCACTCACGTAAACAGCTTTAATTTTCATCGACTTAGCTTCAAAACAGTCGGAGTTTCATAGAAACGTACCTCCCCCTTTTTACCCCCGTTAAGGCAGAATTTTCAAAAATCCTTATTGCGTCATTCTTAACTTCTAACTAAATAGGCAAATATTAATTTTAATCGAATTAGCTTCAAAAACTGACGGACTTTCATACAATCTTACCCGCCCCTGTTTACCCCCTTTAAGAGCAAAATTCCAAAAAAAAGATAGCTTAAATGTTAGCGAGGACTAATAGCTACATAATAAAAAAAAAAATCATCAAAATCCGTCCAGTAGTTTTTGAGTGAAAAGCGGACAACAAACAGACAGACAGACAAAAATTTTTTTTTTCATACTTTTGGATTCTATTGGTTGTATGAAGAACCCCCACCTAAGTTTTTCTTTAATATCTTTAATGTACAGACATGAGCTTGTTACAATTTTATTATATGTATAGATGAAATGAAAATGAAATCTCTACATTATTTTTTTGGGATTATTCCGGACATATGTTTACGGATAGTTTAACAATTTTATGACAATAGTTCTTTAAACAGGTAACCGTCACAAAACGATGGGCAGAAAAACTTAGCACTCACGTAAACAGCTTTAATTTTCATCGACTTAGCTTCAAAACAGTCGGAGTTTCATAGAAACGTACCTCCCCCTTTTTACCCCCGTTAAGGAAGAATTTTCAAAAATCCTTATTGCGTCATTCTTAACTTCTAACTAAATAGCCAAATATTAATTTTAATCGAATTAGCTTCAAAAACTGACGGACTTTCATACAATCTTACCCGCCCCTGTTTACCCCCTTTAAGAGCAAAATTCCAAAAAAAAGATAGCTTAAATGTTAGCGAGGACTAATAGCTACATAATAAAAAAAAATTCATCAAAATCCGTCCAGTAGTTTTTGAGTGAAAAGCGGACAACAAACAGACAGACAGACAAAATTTTTTTTTTCATACTTTTGGATTCTATTGGTTGTATGAAGAACCCCCACCTAAGTTTTTCTTTAATATCTTTAATGTACAGACATGAGCTTGTTACAATTTTATTATATGTATAGATGAAATGAAAATGAAATCTCTACATTATGTTTTTGGGATTATTCCGGACATATGTTTACGGATAGTTTAACAATTTTATGACAATAGTTCTTTAAACAGGTAACCGTCACAAAACGATGGGCAGAAAAACTTAGCACTCACGTAAACAGCTTTAATTTTCATCGACTTAGCTTCAAAACAGTCGGAGTTTCATAGAAACGTACCTCCCCCTTTTTACCCCCGTTAAGGCAGAATTTTCAAAAATCCGTATTGCGTCATTCTTAACTTCTAACTAAATAGCCAATATTAATTTTAATCGAATTAGCTTCAAAAACTGACGGACTTTCATACAATCTTACCCGCCCCTGTTTACCCCCTTTAAGAGCAAAATTCCAAAAAAAAGATAGCTTAAATGTTAGCGAGGACTAATAGCTACATAATAAAAAAAAATTCATCAAAATCCGTCCAGTAGTTTTTGAGTGAAAAGCGGACAACAAACAGACAGACAGACAAAAATTTTTTTTTTCATACTTTTGGATTCTATTGGTTGTATGAAGAACCCCCACCTAAGTTTTTCTTTAATATCTTTAATGTACAGACATGAGCTTGTTACAATTTTATTATATGTATAGATGAAATGAAAATGAAATCTCTACATTATTTTTTTGGGATTATTCCGGACATATGTTTACGGATAGTTTAACAATTTTATGACAATAGTTCTTTAAACAGGTAACCGTCACAAAACGATGGGCAGAAAAACTTAGCACTCACGTAAACAGCTTTAATTTTCATCGACTTAGCTTCAAAACAGTCGGAGTTTCATAGAAACGTACCTCCCCCTTTTTACCCCCGTTAAGGAAGAATTTTCAAAAATCCTTATTGCGTCATTCTTAACTTCTAACTAAATAGCCAAATATTAATTTTAATCGAATTAGCTTCAAAAAACTGACGGACTTTCATACAATCTTACCCGCCCCTGTTTACCCCCTTTAAGAGCAAAATTCCAAAAAAAAGATAGCTTAAATGTTAGCGAGGACTAATAGCTACATAATAAAAAAAAATTCATCAAAATCCGTCCAGTAGTTTTTGAGTGAAAAGCGGACAACAAACAGACAGACAGACAAAAATTTTTTTTTTCATACTTTTGGATTCTATTGGTTGTATGAAGAACCCCCACCTAAGTTTTTCTTTAATATCTTTAATGTACAGACATGAGCTTGTTACAATTTTATTATATGTATAGATTTATTTCATATTTCTCTGAGTAATACGACGTGACGTGGTCGATTCGACCCCTAATCTTTATTCTGGTGTTAATGTGCTCGGGATTACACACCATTAAGTTCGGCTTTGCGTTTAACGTTGCCGCAAAATAAATAAAGATTATTATAACTGCCGATTGAGTGGCGTGTGAAATATTTTTAAACAAAACACTGTTTTGTTCCGTACACTGTTCTATTGTTAGCGGATCTACATAATTTAGTCCAGTCGATGGTAATGTCCCTTTATCGGTAATATTCACAGCTTATTTATTATGAAATGTTTAGAATATCATTTTCTCTATATCGCGAAATTATGAACGTTTCATAATTGTTTGATTACATGTCTTCATGACGTAAATAATGTAGTTCATGCAAACGTCCTATGATTGTATGAAATCGAGATATTTTAATCCATTACACTTACTTTAGTTAATATTTGTAGTGTATACGACCCAAATCTGGAATTAGCCTGAAAATCTTTCATAAACTGTACGTTCTAAAGTTATTTATTTGTTTGTCTTCATTATTTATCTGTTTTTATTTACAAAAAATTAACAAAAAAATCTCAACGACGTCAATCCAACTGACTTTATCATACTAAATTCATTTACTAATAAATCTAATCGCCTTCAACAATGAGCTATCAAACAATACTATGAAATTCAAACAAATTAGTGCAATTATAATTATTCGACCTAGATTCCTATTCAGTAAAATGTTTAAGGATTTTAGTCATGATCTCTTTAGTAGAGGACATTAATCTTAGATCGTACTTATCATTTAATTAGATCCGTGTCGAGTGCCCTTGCGGCTTCAATTTTATTTTATAACGTCATACACACGTCTCTCCCTAGCTAACTATGCCACAAGAATGAATATTCTCTCGTTTGTTTTATAAATATCACTCTAAAGTTTCTTATTGTCGGGTAATAAAGTTCAAAATCGAATGTCTGTCTGCTTATGCAACAGTAAAATGATAAGTGTTTCGATAGCTAGCGTGCGTCCCTACTGTTACGGCGGTCGTATTCTATTCGCTACTGGCCAGTTGATATGGCAAATTAATAGGGCTGTCGCTATCTCGAAATATTTTACTTTTACTTACTACAGCAGTCAATTATTTGTAGCAGTATTTTGATTTTTGCCAGAACTAGTGGGTTTACCTTTACCGACTTTAATGCGTCATTTGGATTTGTTTATGTATGTAAAATGTGAAATTTTTGCTGTGCTTTGTTCTTGTCTAATTCTGCCAATAATTTGGATCATAGGAATAAATTTATTGTTTAGCTTTCTTTTAAATTAAATTATTTAAAAAAAGCATCCTACATCAAGTACACTTCCAATATCACTTCTTAAAAGACTATTAATTCGAAATAAAAGTTAATAAAAGCAGCGTGCAGCGTGACAACCCTACAGTAGATATGCATTATGTCTTGCGCATCCCCGACGGATATTAAGCCCCAAACTTAATCACGTCCCTCTTTTACAATATTAAACAGTCCATTTTTTGTCCAACTCATTACACACCGTTGTATTCTCACGATTTTTTTATATCCTTCTCTTTATTATTTTCACAATTAGTTTCGTGGAGTAATGCGTTCACGCTGCATAAGTAATGTTAGAAAGGAGTTTTACTTTTCATTGAATGAATGAATACGTGTACAATAGATGCTAGTGTGCATTTAATTCTATAAATTTAATAGTCACCGACGTCGGTCTTTTATAAAGCAGATTTTATAATTGACAGTCACGCTTCACGAGAAAGTCGTTTGTGGTGTAGATTTAACAAGGCCAATGTTTTGTGTTTAAAAAACTATTACAGTTTAACGAGCACAGTAGTTAATAAGGACCAACGAGATGATCAAACCTGTTTTTCTCAAACGTTAAAAGTTTGATGGTACTGTTTGAAGGTCCTTCAAACCAAACTGTCAAACTGGTACTAAATGTACCACGTAGCATTTCTTTTATTTCAAATTATTACGTATTTCATACGCGTGAGTCGTTTGAAACAAACCTTTTGTAAATGACCAAACACGTTTGAGTAAAACAAAAAACCACGTGTTTAATTCAAAAATGTTTTGAAAACTCGAAAGCCCTTTATTAAACAGCCTGTGATTAAAAACATATTTGCTAGTCTGCGCAAGCCATGTGCCGCAAAAACAGAAGAAAAACGAGACAAAAGGAAAAGTTTTCTGTATTTAAATTTAGAGCGGGGCGGATGCAGATGAGTGACGTCACGTGTGGCGACAGGCTCGCCCCGTGACTCTCCCTTCACGGTGACGCTAATTGTCGCCGGTACAAGTTTTGTTTTACAGTTTTCTTTTCGAAACAATATTTAGTACGTACCTTTAGCTACCTGTAAGTCCTGTCTACCACCACCTCTGAAAGTAATATTGTCGATGTAGAAAAGTGACAACGCTCTACAGGACGTAGTGTGTCGTCTCTTTTACACAACTGCAATATGGTCTACTCGATCCCCTGTACCTGGCTTACGTACGCCCGACTACCCGTATTACCTTTATGCTTTCTGCAGTACCTAAATTAAATGTTCCTCATTGTTAGTGTTGACTGAAAACGAATTGTTGTTTTTCATTTTTACTTTGATGCGAAATCCATTAAGCAGGTTTTTACCTTTCTGACTTTTCGTGTAAACTGGAGTTGAATTCGTACGAATGTACAGACTGTTTTTGCGAGTTAATAAAATATTTTACTGTACGTTTTTCGGATTAGCTTTTTTACTACAGTTTTCAGGATTTAGGTGAAAAATAATAAATGCCAAATAGTGAATTACTCACCTATTGTCTGTCTATGTATAATATAAATAGAAAAAAAATACAAACTACAGTACAAAACATTAGCTAATTAATTTCGCCGAACACAAAAAAACACTACAAAAAGTTCCTCCAATCGTAATACCAAAATAGTTTTTCAATATTATTAGTAAATGTTAGTACATTTTGTTAGTGCGGGTTTACTGCGGGGAGTTAAGTTAATACATGGGCAGAAGCCGGTGTATTTGTCAACGAGGCTGGGGCCACGCAATCTTAAAATCAATTTTCATTTATTCGCGGCTTAGCTTCACTAGCTCAGTGCGCGCCTTATGATGTGCACAGAGTAAGGAAGGGCTTAGAGCGGGATGTATTTTGCTTCTTAGTATTTTTGTTCTTGTAAAAAATATGATTTATTAACTTGATATAAATACTGGTTATTTTTTTAACGGTAAATCTCTTGTTTTAATAAGCAAGCAACTTTTTTTCGATTAGATAGCTTTTTGCCAATACAGTCTAAAGCTTTCTGATTGTGATAAGTAAGCCATATCCTATTTTGTTGAAGCCTAAACAATTACCATGGCCATAGAATCAATTTCTGTAAGAGAATGAGAAAAACACTTTTTAAAAGGTACGTATAATTATAACGGAAGAATTTAGGATGCAAGTTATTACCAAATATTAATAATAAGAAATATACCTATAGACTTCTCTGTCCTTTTCATAACTCTACATAAACGTATGGCCACTAGTCCGGCGAATAACGTCGGTCGGCGTGGGCCGGCAAAATCTTTACAAATGTGGGCCGTTATCGTGCCGGCCGATTGACCGGCGCGCCTCCCGCCCGAACATTTCTCACTCTGAAAAATAACGGATTTATTTAATTTTATGGCCACGCCGCCGCGTGCTGAATGGACGATTGGGCAGCGGTGACGCGAGGGTTGCTCGACTTCATTTGTTCTTTTTGTGTCTTTCTTGTTTTTATGTTTACTTACGGCTATGGATTCTATGGAATGTACCTACCTAGATGTTTTGTAATGCCTAGGTGCTACCGGTTCGGTATAATCTTTACTGTTTATGTAAAAGTTCAATGAACACGTAAGTTCGCCGTATTCTCATAGTTTTGTAACTGTTATGAGTAAAATTTAAGTGGAAAGTAAAGGTAAACGTATGCTTAAATTATGAGGTTGCTGCAGACAGAAAGACATAACCTTTTTTAAATGTGATTTTAAAATCAATTCTTATTAGTATCATGAACAAATCCCATAATTTCTCCACAAAAGCTTACTTCAAGATGTGACATTAATCGTAATTGTGGTATTTAGTTACCCGTTGGCTGTTTATCAACTAATTTGTAGATTATAAGTATAATACCCCATACTGTTTACATTTCCCATGGCAGACACAACACAAGGGCACGGTTGGATCTCATTATTTAAATCCCCGTACATAATTTTTTGATGTCACGATGGTGGAGATTCGATTCGCACGAATTTTAGGGATGTTTAAAGTTTTTATTGTCGTTTATGGTTGCCAGTATTGTTAGTGATCCGTGGAGCTTGTTACGGTACGAAATACGTGCGTTTTAAACTTGGAATAGTTACTTACGTAAATGTAGAGCTAGAAAAAATAGTTATCGTTTTTCTTTTATTTGGCTTTTCTATTCAGCTTGTACTTTATTGTTGTTTTCTGCAGTTTTTTCTTGACGTTTGGATACGTATAGTTAATTAGTCACTGTTGATAAAAAATGAGGCCTTTCACATTTTAAAGACTTACGTGCTATAAATATTAAGCGTTAGTATTTGCTGTTTTAAAGGATAATCATTTAATTAAAACCAATCCACGTATACACAATATAATTTATTTTTCTAACGAATATTCTAGCTTAAGTTATTTATAATGGGTGTTAGCGACAATAATACTTCACGGCTATTGACCATGCGCACTTAACGATCAATCACATTTTTTACCCAACTAAATACTAGGCTAAACTTTATTTTACACTTAAATGCACAGTTTTGTTCTCAAAGGTTATTTGTATACGACCTCACTTTTTAATTATCTACAGATTTTTTATTTCAAATGTAATTAGATACTCGAGTATCGAGATCACGGTGACTGCGGTTTCTATAAATATCTTACGAAATTCACTTCACTTTAAGATATTTTTGTCACTAATTTGTACCTTGTTGTATTAATTAAGTGAAACGTATTAAGTAACTTTGGAAAGGTAATTTTAAATCCCTTAAGCAAGGGGGCGCTTAATTGAAATCTTTAACTTGAGGAGGCGTTGTCTAAACAACTAAGTGAGCATTATTCAAATAAGTGATGCGAAGTTGACGCAGCCTGTGTTCTACTTAACTCTTGTCTGTTGTGTATTTTTATACAGATACTTAAAATTTGTGTATTAAAAACTCCTTCATTCAATTAAGTTATTAAAAAAAATAAGATCGTAAACATTTTTGCTAGTTTACTGTAATCCGCGTCAGAAAAGTCTTAATCAGTATTACAATTTATCGCATTAATATGTAGGTCATTTATTTGAATGTCTTCATTATTATCAGGTATTTATTTACAACTCATCATTCTCCTGCCTTTATCCCAATTATTATTTGGGGTTTCATAACTGTTTCTCTAAAATCAGTCCTTTACGTCTAGAAAAATATGTGCTTATAAACTAATTATTTGTCCTAATAGCTTAAGACTCTTATGACATATATGAAGAAGGTCAAGGCAATAGCTACTCACCTACATTTCTCTTCAAGCCTGCACGATAACTGGCTCACAATTAAAAAAAAATACAACCCCCGAAAACTCCATTAAAACAGTAATAATAAAAAGGCGGTGTTTAATGAGCAGTCAGAGTTAATACGATCACGTGATACGGCATCAGTTCGCGTGAGAACCTAAACCCATCAGCACACTTTGTAAACTGGCGAAAGGTACTTTCGTTTAATTTATGCAAATACCAGTTTCGTTGTTTTCTTAGAGGAAACTCGAAGACTTGGAGAGCCGCTAAGCTACGCATAATGGGGGTGAGCTTCTTCTGAGTTTAAGTTTAAGCTATATTTGCTTTGGAAGAAATTGGAGGCGTTTCTACGTGTTTCTTTAGTAGATAACACCTATATATGTAGGTAGGTGTATTTATTTTATTCATTTATAACACTCCGTGTATGTTTGGTACCTCTTTTTGTGTTGAGAAGGAAAGAGCTTTTGATGGCACTAGATTCAATTCAACTTCGCGTAGTCCTACCAATATTATAAACGCGAAAGTTAGTAAGTATGGATAGATATTGGTTTGTTACTCTTCACTCTCAAGCGGCTTGATCAAATTTTGATGAAGTTTCGTAATAAGTTAGGTGATATCATGGAAAAAGACACACGCTACTTGTTATCCGACTGCGTCACAAAAAGATATGTTTAAACTTAAACAGCTAAATCCGACATTCGCGCGTGCGAAGTCGCAGGTAATAGCTAGTACCTACTCAAAATATTTTGATTGAATTAAAATTATGGGCGCAATTTCATCCCATACGCTACTGAGCAGAGATAGCACCAAGTATCACCATCAGTCATATCATGATGATTTTATACACCGTGACTTTTAGGTCGTTTTAAAAACGCAGCCCAGTTCATGTATCCAATGACTAGTAAACGTTTATAATAAAAAAATATGTTTTTTTTAAGATTTGAATGAATAAAAATATTATTCATTATTATGACACAAGGCAGTTTTACGAACACTCTGTAGTGAGCGCGGTCCGAACCTTGTGCCAAAGGGGCCGCGCGGGCGGCGCGGCGGCGTCTTATCACAGGTCATTCACCTTAGCGTAAAACAGCTGTCTTACTATTGCAATCATAATGTTCGCAGTAAGTATGTAGCATGTATCTTCAACAGTTTGATACGTAAACATTTTTAACAGGATGTTTCATATTTCCAATGTATTATTTATTTTTTTCATGCATATTATTTTAATTAATGATAAAAAAATTATATTCGCGCCTAGAGGTATTTTATGACGGATACATTGTGTGGACGACTTTTTTAAAACGACCTAAAAATCACGGTGTATGGTATTTTAAGTTGTATGCTTTTTTAAATACTTTAGAAATCATGAAGTGTAATAATTCCACCTTCATCACACATTTTATTTAAATAAACTTTAACGAACTGAATATAAGGTACTTAATGCACTTGCACTATTGATCAAGTTTATATAAATTAGGTTTGTGTGATGATTATTGGTACGGACTAAGTCCTTAACACAATTATCTGACATTGTTACAGCTGCTGATATCCGATCTAATTAAGAATTTAATGAATCAATGAGTTCGTATTCCTAGAATGTGCAATCCGGTTGAAATGTAACACTAATTAGAGACGAGTAGCCATAATTGGATGTATTCAGTTTAAATTCAATATCAATACCAACTTTTATGTACCTACAAAATGACTAAACAAATGAATAGCAAAATAAAAAAACAAGAGTAGAGCAGTTTTTATCACGAAAATAATAATTATTTTATCTTAAAATTTAAAACCATTACAGTAACTACCAAAGCAAGTGCTATTATGGAAACTTCATTGCATTTTTAGTAAACATGTTAGCTCTTTGAATGTTTGTAGTTCACTGTCCATTTAAGTGTATTGAGTATTAACTGAAGTCCTCTCAGTATTGCATAATTGAATCGAGTAACTAATCTTAAACACCTAAAGCTCACAACATTACAGAAGACTAATAGTGTTCTAAGTCACCTCTCGTTCGGACGTCATCAGTTTAGCGTACAATGGTTAACAATGGCCGGTAACAGCACACGAGGTCCGACAATAGTCGCGTTTACCCCACAACAACCGCTCAATGGCGTTCAATGGCGCTCAATGGCGCTCAATGGTCAGTCGCCAATCCCTTTGTCGAAAAACTCAAGGAAACAACCCGATAAGAGTGATTAATTGGTTTAAGTCGAATTCAATGAAAGCTGCCGGGAACGAATGAACGTTTTTCTAAGGATAAACGGACTTAACGTTATAATTCTGTTTCGGAAGAAATATTAGCCTTTTTACGCGTGGATTGTGATCAGTAGCTTTGTAATTGAAATTGTATGGGTTTATCGTAATGTGTGTTAACTGAACGTTGATAGGTGAATGATTTTATTTTACAGATACATTTTTTTATAATTAATTATCAGTTAGGGATGCGTATTTGATTTCTTGATTGAATAAAACAACATGTTTCGTACTATATATAAATTTTGTAAGTTCATACCATACGTCTTCTTACATTTTACGCCGTACAGATCTTTAAAACCTAACCATGTACTTTTTAAACCCCATAATTAATTCTTTACAACATCAGTGTACAAAAAGCTAAACAATACTCAAAGTGTATCAAACATAACAGGCACAATAAATAAAACAGGTTCTGTTTGTACCAAATGAAATAAGAAATTACATGCCATTCATCAAAACCAGACCGACCAGGGGCGTCATTCAAGTCATTTGAAACTAAAGTCTTTGAATTGGGCTCATGAATAGAATAAGATTCGAGCCGTCAATACAAGATTTAACTTTTTGTTGATTCATAAGGGGGCTTTGATAGTAACCCTTTTCGGTCAGAATACGGCGCTTCCGAGCGAGTGGCTCACAAAACGCGCTGAAAACGCGTAAAAGCTCGCTTGATTTGTGAGCGCACATGTCTCGAGTTACTCGGCAATAAATTAAATGTGTATAGAAAATGAATGCGTCAATACGTTTCCCCAACCCTGTTCGGGTCGCCGTAGTGATGTTACCAAGATTTATCGATGAGTTTCGCATCAGACAAGTTTCATATTCTACGACTTGTTACTTTGACGTTTACAACATATAATTGACGTATGCATGTAGTTCGTTGTTAGCTTCTAATGATAAATGCGTTTCGTTGTCAGTTAGCGTTAATAACGAGTTAGAGATAACTCTAATTATAATTCTTTGAGTAAATATGTTAAAATATTGCCATTGGTTTGATAAATTGTAATGAATACGTAAATAGACTTGTATTTTTAGCGTTTAAAATGTATTTATAATTTATTTGTCGATGTTTCAAGTTTATCCACTAATTGTTGTTACTTTGTTAAACAACACATATTTGATTACTAATTACTGTGTTATATTTTGAGTCCTAAATGCAGTAAGTCACTGATCGCGAGCCGGCGGCATATTACCGACGGGTTCTCGCCAAATTATATTGATACAGTTTAAATGTTCCTAAAACAGAGATTCTTTACTACGTTATCTTTTTTATCGTCACTTTACTATTGATGTCCGCTAGGATTGGTAATTAAACGAGTGTATTTTTTATATTCCATTTCTGGGCGCATTGGTCCAATAAGGCTTGTTATTTACAATCCATTAAATTATTGATTATATTTTTAACTGCGCTAAAATATATGCTTAGCAAGGATAAATGAAAACCATTTTTTTTACTTTTTTACTAATTTAAACCTAACAGTTTTAATAACTTTCATTATGCTATTGACGCATGGTAATTAGGGTCATAAAAACAAATTATCAAGAGCACTTTTACCACCAAACTCTTCATACCAACATTTACAGTACAAAACATAACTTCCAAATCCTAACTTACGGACATAGTATCGAATATATCGATACATCTACCGTCGCTATTCGCACCCTTAATTTTTGCGGAACGTGAACTGAATGGCTTGCAAATTGACACAGAACGCCTTGCGTTCGTTTTGATTTGTTTATACGCAATTTAAACGTATTCACCTAAGTGTTAACTTGTATTATGAGGCCGGTATTCTTCATTCATTCTGTTTCAAATTAATCAATTCTTTATATGAATTACTTATTAATATTCTTTTTGATGTAACTGGCCAACTGTTGGATAAAAGCTTCTTTTTATATGGAAGACTTATTAGTGATTAACTCATTGAATCATGAATGCGATTCTGTATGAGACTTTCAAATATACAGTTCAAGTTTTTATACCAAGTTTCCTGTGCGTACTAGTTTAACAGTTTTCCTTTTACAGTTATAAAACATTTGAATTCATTGAGAAATCGGATGTTCTTAAAAGATATCGATCTTTGAACCTCTGGGCCACCGTTACATATTTAATTTTAATTTTAGACGAATAAATCTATTCATATTCCATCGGAACCTTCATAGATCATCTTTTTGCAAAGTTCCAACTATCAAAAAATACCAGTAAAGGGTGAAATCGTTTCTTACAATTCCAACCGCTGACAACTACAGGTTAAACTAGACTTAAACGTAATTGTAAAGAAATACAACATTGTATTAGCATTTTTCCACACAATCACAAAGGTACCCTCTTGAAATATAATTAAAAACTATTATGGGTCTGTGTAATAAATCATTCTTTATTGCACCCCTTTTACGTGGACTTAATTGATTCAATGCAGAAGTGCCACCATAAAATGATAACAAGACTGGGGGCCTACCATGACTACTTACCGTAAGTCGGTTGAAATTGTGAAAGCGAGAAAGCAGGTTACACTGTGTAGAGCGACGTCTCTCTCCCACGGTAACAATTGTGTTACGCTAAGATGTGGCGGTAGGCTCTTGGACTAAGTGGAGAATAATGCATTTATAACGTTTTTGTAATAATATAGCGTACAGCCGTGCTTAGCGCCAATAATGGTCAAGCTAATGCTTTTATTTTCTCTATCTTCTCCGTACAATCTCACGTTATCTGGGTCCTCGTAATATTTATTATAAACGACAGATCGTGTTACGTATCGGAGAAAAACTCGATTTGATTATTTAATGGACGATGTATTGAAGTTGTAATGATATGGAGTTAATTTAAATGTGTTTCACTCATCTGTCTTAGAGCCCATTAAAACACAATCAAGATATCTATTTCAAGCACAGCTTTTAATTAATTATCTAATATATTTAATCTCTTTAGTCTATACTATGCTTTAAGCCGTAGAACATTTGCAACGGCGGCTGGCGCTAATAAATACTCTTTAAAAGTAAGTTTTATATAAAATCTGGCTATTATCAGTGTACTTACTATTCTTCACGAATTTGTGTTTATTCAACTTGCACTGCACTCTTACACTGCACAAACCACAAAATTATGACATTTACCTTCGTTAAATTGAATAATAGGTAGATAGATATGTGTTAATAAGTTATTATCATTACGAACCAAATCGCGAGGAGGAGGAAAACCGCAACACCATATTAATGTATGTTTATGATAGATACACACACGACGAAAATACAAGAATTAAACAAAAATTGTCTAATAACAAGTAAAAATTTACCGCGTGCAAAATAATGATACGTTTAATTATATTTTAAAATATTTTTATCCTCAATTTATTATCACCAATGAGTCATTGAATACGTTCCTATTGCAAAGATTGTATGATTCTAAATTTAAATCAATGCGCTCACTTTATGTAATTATATAACCGCGAAAAAAAAATACAACAAAAGATTTTAATTTTTAAATTTCGTATTCATTTGTTTTTTTTTAATGAACTTAAAACAGGCCAGAGACATTATTCAAAGGAGTGTAGATTAAAAATGTTGTAGGGTTGTGCTATCGGCTTCCGATGGCACAATGCAATGAATGAGATGTCGCCGAGGACTTATCAATGATGAATGGGCATCCTTCGCGGTGTTTATAATTGCCAGTTACTTCGCTAGAAGAACATGTTTAACCTTAAGGCAATTCACACGAAGTGAATGACGTTGCATACAAGTTATATTCTGTCTAATAATGTTTATTTATATGAGAATATTTACTTCATATTCTTGTTATTGCTATGAATAATTTACAATTTTGCGTGATATTTTTAGAATCATTAGGTAATGTCGTGTAAATGTCCGGTGTTATGGTGAAATAAGTTGAGGAAAATTATAAAAAAAGGGAGTGTAGGTATCGGCGTCACTAATGAATAAGTAGTAAATGTTTTAAAGGTACCACATATTTAAAATTTAACCTATTCTACTAATTTTTGCATTAAATTGACTTTTATCGCCAAAATAACTTCCATTGTAGATTTTTTTAGTTCATTTTATGTGGCGTGCGTCATATTATTACTTAATTTTCTTTATAGGTAAATGATTGACCGATAATAATTTGATTCAGTATCGTTTTTACTTAGGCCTAAATGCGATACCGCGCGAAATCTGCCCACTTACGGAGTTAAGCGTCGTTCTAGATACATAAGGCCGTAACAGCCGCGCCGGCTTTGTGCGAAAAGCTCCACAAGTGCGGGGCTTTCGCACGGGAAAAGGAAGGGCATCACACCCCGCCTAGCGCAGGCCGACGGCGACGGCGTGTGGCGGCTTCCTCCCGCCTAGACCCGCGCATTCGCTCCGTGGCGGCCGCGGCGAGCGCACGTCTCGTGTTCACAGCCCCCGTATCAACACGCGATCGCGAACAAAACTTTTCAGTGCGGTGATAAACATTTTTTTCGAACACGCAAAAATGAACAAAAATTTTCTGTGCTGTGAATTTTACCCTACTGTGTAAAGACTAATCGACCATAAGAGTGTTTTGAAGAGGCTAATTACGAGTTGCTAGGCTAATTGGCTGGGCCGGCGTTTCATGAAGGTGAGCCGACTTTTATTTCCGTTCGGCAATCCCTCTAATTGCGTCAATTAGTGTAATGCGGCGACAGGTTTGAAGAGTCGCTTAATGATCTCTACCACCGGACTCGCACACTTTGGAAAACTATTAAGTCACTGAAGTGCCGAGTTGAGCCATACACCGACTATGCTTTTTAAACTAATTACTAATTAGTTTATTGTATAGATAACGATCGCTTTGAGGGATACTTTCCAGTAGCTAATATAATTTAGTAATTATACTTTATTGCACTTTACCCAACTTTTTACAGTCATTAATTTGAAGTTAAGTTAATGGATCATGCCAACAAAATTAAGTGTTCACTGACAATTATATACATTTTTTTTATTCAGCCATGATAGCTAAATTAAATATTTTTTTTGTATTTAAATAACTTAAAAAAGTTATTTTACTTTTTTTGTTAAGAATAAAATAAATTAAAAACTTCAAAAATAATATTTAATACAAGAAATGATTAATTGTAACAAATATAATAAAGAAAAACTGACAAAGATATTTTATAACAAAATAACTTTTACAACGTTCAAAGTGTGTTCAAATTTTAAACAACACCCGATACTTAATTACTCAGTAAAATAAACTTGATCAAAGTACAATAAATTAATTTAACTACTTCTATAAAGTTACTATTTAAAGTAGGCGTTAGTACTTATCTGATAAGGCCTTGTTTAGTAACCAACTGACAATTTCCGGTGAGTTATGCCAATAAAATTGATAAGAACTGGAAGTTATCACAGAGTTTATTTTTAACTTTTATAAATTGTTTTTCCCATGGTAATTTGTACAATTAGAATTATAAACGCTTTTTTATGTTAGATATACTTAAATACATTCTTTTATTTAGAGCGTATTTCAAAATAAAATAAACTTGATATGTAGATTTTTGGGGAATTAAAAAGTTTTCATGCAAAGGCACGGGGTTTGCTATCAAAATCAGTGAATACTTAATAAGAAAAAATATATACTCACCTATATTACATTTAAATAAAACGAATTAACGTTTCTTAAGTACCTAATTAATTACCAATTCAAAAACTTTTCTACATAAACTTTTAAGTAACATAAAATTTAAACAACTTGAAGGGGAAAAATACTGGCTATAAAAACTTAAATAAATCAAGATCAGATCGGTCATAATTTCAAAAAGAATAAAAACATGAAATAAAACCTCGTTACAAAAGGAACAGCGTTCGAGTTAAGCTCAACATCGTTATCGGGAAAGCTAATTAGTACTAAAATAACATTTATTATCAATCTCTAAGAAAACGGCTTTACTGCTGTTTAATATTTTATTTCCACTTTTTATTTCGTTTTGTTTTTAAACTCGGTTATAGTCATGCAACTTTTATTTTTTTATGTGGTTTTAGAATATGGGTTCGAAGTTGTTAAATAAGTTATTCATCAATAAATCAACAATATTTTAACGATATTTTTTTAGTTGGTGGCCAAATAATATCCTAATAATTCGTACTTGGCGAACACTTACTGTAATAGAAACTTTAAAACACTAAATATAAAGTTAACGCATAAAAATCCGTGTCTACAAAAAGTCCTTGTTACACGAAACACCAAAACCAAGAAAACATCTTTTTGCTATAAAAAGACGGCGGCTGTTGCGCTGAGCGCGACATGGTTGTCCCAAAAGCCAATTAGAATCCCGTATCCGCTTGTTTATTCTCTAATTAGCAAGCAGCTCATTAGAGCTACATCACTAGACCAGCTAGTAGCAATGCTTCATTCGTTTTAATTATAAACACTGCCTCCTTGTGTTCTTATAATTACCGTGCACAATTAATGGACAACATTTTATTGCTTATCTTACGCATAATGAATGTTTATACAAAATGGATTAACGACGCTCTACTCGTTTATCGATGTTTTTTTTTCTTAGCTTGTGATATTATTTTTGTAGGAGGATTAATCTGAGTAATTAAGGATGTAATGTGTCGGTTAATTACGAAGTAAGAATAACAAATAAATCTTTATTAGCTTTTACTAACATTATAAAAATATTTTTTTATTCAAAATCTAATAAGATTTGAAAATTGAAAGAAGAATAACTTTTTAGGTGACATCACAAAAAAAATAATGGTGCTATCCTTTATTAATTTGACGTTTCAATACGCAATGGTGTAAAATTAATTAATTACCAACCATGACTTTGTTACATTATACAGGTAACATATCTCTATTGTTACGTCAACCAATATTTAATAATTGAGCCGCATAATAAATTTATTTCATTTTAATGTTCAATTAGCTATGTCAAAATATAATTTTAGCACAATGTGCTAGTGCATTTCCATTAATTAATTTGGGCTAATTAATAAACCGGCTTTAATTAGCATGGGTGTTAGGATAAATTAATCAGGGCTGATTGGTCCGCCGGATGATCGTGACCGCACCTCCGAATTTTCATGTCATAATATTTTCTCTTTAGATGGAATTTCTATTAAATCTAATGAACCATGCGGTATACTTTCTATACTCTACATAATTTTAATTACTTTGTAAATTTATTTCATTACAGATAATATCGCCCCTTGCTTTAAACAGAGGTGTCTATTCTTATAACTGAATACTCTACCTTAAAATAGTTTTCCAGTACAAATGTAACTAGCAGCAAACATGTACGGAAGGTACCTTACATCACACGCCTCTCCTTTTTATTTCACTTTAAGTACCTAATCGCGTTCACGTTAACCCAGCTTTAAATACTAATTAGTCTGCTTACGGCACCCAAAAATATATTAAAAAAGCGAGCGTTCTCGCTCGTAAGTTATTTTTTTATTTGTTTCATTAAAAATAATTAAAGTGACATGTGACCCTCGCTAGGGGCGCTCGCTGTCATTAGCGGGTCCTCGGTGCGGGACGCAGGGTCACCGCGCGCACTAATTGGTCTGGCTTGCAGCCTCCTCACCGTACTACAAATAAATTAGCTAGAGAAACGGATGTTGACGTTGTGCTAGGGTTATCACTTCTTCAAGTGACGGCTTGACTGACAGACGCGGTTTTTATTGAATGTTTGTTGGATTTGATTGGTAGGGGTGTGTAATTTTAATATTATATGTGGTATAAATTATCGATTTTGTGAAAAAAAAAAAATCCAAATGCTTGAATTGCATTAACTGAGGATTTTTTTTGTTGATTAATCTAAAGTAAAATTAATTGATTCAGACAGAAAAAGTAGAGACGCTGTAACACAAACAAGGTGTATAATAATCAAATTATACTAGAAATCGATACAGCAGTCTATTTTTAATCAAATGTAATGTAAATTCAGTACTAATATGCGCTAGTAAATTAAATAACTAAATTGATTATTGAGCCGGAAAACTAATCGTGGAGCGAGGTTCACTCAACAAAATACGTTTCGTACCAATAACGTAATTGACAAAAAAGAGTTAAACTGTTTCACTCACCTCACTGGTACAGCTTAATTTGCAAATTCAATTTGTATCCAATAACGTACCTGTCAGTGAGATCTATTGAATTTTGATGATGTTATTTGATTGTAGAAAAAGGAGTGTTTTTGTTTTGATCCAGATTTTTTTACAATTCAACTGAGTAGCTTAACAGATCTAGTAATTCTTTCTCAATGTCACATAGACCGACCTCTTTGCTCTTCAAACGTAACAATTAACAACCAAAGAGGCTACACATCTTACTACATCTATCAATATCCAACCTCTTTCTACCAACATAAAATTCTAATTCGAAATTTAAGTGTAGCGCGGTGAGTGTGGTAGCCCTGCGCGAAGGTCACCAGTAATTAGGTTGTTGGTGTGGCTTATGTTTTTCAGCAGCGGTGGCGGGCGCTTCCTCTTGTTACTTAGGTATTTAATTAGGGCCGCGACTCTTGTCTCTTGGTTCGTGTTGCATTAAGTGTTCCTTACCTTACACGAGTTTACAAGTATCGATCTTTGTTGCAGACTTCACAACATTCTGTGTAGATCATTATACAGATCTTATAGGTGCTTTGCGACCCTCGCGGTGTTTTACGGTTGTTAGAACGGATTGTAGGATGAAAGAAAGGAGAATCTTAGCTAATTAGTTGGAAACGCAAGCACTTTGAATAATGAGCTGAGTACAATTTTAATGCTCAGTTTAATGAAGCAGCTAATGAATTTATAGAATTTTCTTGAACACGGATTTAGATGCTGTATTGTACTGTAATCGTTTCCATAAAAGTGATTTTGCATATTTTTATTTGTTATTTAAGTTATGGTATACGATCAATCTAAAAAGATAAAAAGTATTGTTAGGCCGCTATAAATCTACATATAAATATAAATCTTTAAGATTTGTCGTAGTGAATACTGTAATCTACATTTTATTTTCACCGTTTCTGAATACCACTGCTAGGTAAAGGTCTCTCCTTTGTCTGTTAAACTTTTCGGTTTGTTCCAAAACGCAATCATCATTAAAATTGATACGAATATAGAGAAAAAAATAATATATAATGCTTTGATTTTTCCAATCTTCAACTAGAAGCATTCGACACTCATTAAACGTCGTTAATTAACGGAAATTCGATCCAGTAGCATAAATAACTTAATAAATACAGAAACTGTTTTAATATAGACTATAAATATTAATCTCAATCGTACGAGTATAAACATAGTCTCTGATTACACACGTAATTAGATGAAAGGAATGGACGTATTAAAGAATCTCACACATATTACCGTCATCATTATTTTTTAATTAATGATAGTCATGCGTATGAAATAGTGGCTCTACCACGTCTTAAACTAATGTTATTGTATTTGTGGAAATGTGACAGCGCACTACAAGATGTAGAGCGGTATCTCTTTTCCACAACTGCAATAATATTTATTTCAGATGTGTGTCTGTTCTTTATTGCAAATATCAATAAAGTAGGTTAGTATTGCTTACCTGTAACTTAAAAGTAGTTTGGATTGAAATAAAGAACAGACTTTTAGATTCTGAATTCCAGAGTGTATGAGGACGGCCTTTACTAGGCATTTTTTAAGATTACTTCATTATTTATTTATTTAGGTATTCTTATATGATAGCAACTACATTTTGATAGCCGAATTTTTAAAGTGTCTCTATGTTGAATACATAGTTCGTACAATTAATGATTGTATAAACGTCATTATGAATATATTGGATACAAACGAGGTAATTAACATTGCCCCTTTAAAATAAATTAGATTTATAAAGATCTCTTTTTATCGCAGTTTAATTTTTAATCATCGGATTTTATAATATTTGTGTTATTTTTATACTCAAGTTTAGAATTGTGATTTTGAATGCGCGGGCGTTGAATCAAAGATAATAGTGGAAAATATCGTATTGATACAGTAAATGAGAATATATTATTGTGCCAATTAATTCATGATAAAGAGAATTCTTACTTTTGATATGTCTGGTATAAAATATTGGATGATAATAATTGACTTAACTATAGTTTTTGTTTAGACTGTATCCCCCTATGGTTGACTGGTAGAGAATGCCTCAGGCATTAAGTCCGCCATTGTTTAACATAGCATAATACTTATTGAGTAGAGTTTGGAAAAATCTATAATTTTTATTGTTATTACCAACGTTTAAAAATAACTGAAACAACAAAACGTGACTCAAGTAAACAATCTGATAATAAAGATCTAGTTAAGTGTTGTCCGCTCATTAACACAACGTCCATACGTCCATAATACGTGTGTATGTAATATGTATGTAATTAGAAAGTCGTCTTAACCCCGAGTCCCTCATTAGGACATCGTCTGTGGGTTACTGATAACCTCAGTGGCGTGACGAATGACGTATGTTGACGTACAACGACTTGCGTACATCGTGTTTGTGGACTCAGATTACAATATTTTTGTGTATGTCGGTCATTAAGCCAATTAACGGCTTAATTATTCAAAATCATTTGATATAATTAATTGTTTTTGTTGATATAGATATGCGATATAGTTGTGATATTGTTTTCCTGTACTTTTTTGTGCGTACTTTATTAATGTCCTGTGAGACTTTATTAGTGTGCAACACATGTACATATATGAAATGTCTTAGTTGTGATATTAAACAGTAACACACTGCCCTGTGTATACAATAAGAGCGTACAATATGGTACTTGCAAATGTGGAAGCGAGACAGCGCAATACAGAGTCCATAGCTTCATCTCGCTCTAACCATCCACAGTTCTATTTTCATTCATAGTAAGCGCCCTCTGCTCTTCAAGATCAGATTTCATCCATATCGTCTGATCTGACATAACGAGATTAAGTAACATCTAGAAGCGTTCAAACGTCTGTAACCTAGTTTTGTGATCGTATCAACTTCGAAGGGTATGGCTTTCATTCTATTTCAGTCGATGGCTTGATTGGGAATGTCTATACCTACGTTTTCAGTAGTTAGTGGGAAAAATTAAACTGTTTTCTGTAGTATATTGAACCACTAACGACTTAAAAATAAAAGTATAAAGAAATATTTGACTAGATTTAATTAATAAGAAAGTTTTGGTGATTAATTAGTAATGAATCATGCAAGTCCGTGGAATTTCGCTTAGAATACCATAAATAGGTGTTGAATTCGTCAAAGGAAAACTGACACATATGGTAAAACCCGTAGCGGCTGCTGATGCGTAAAAAGCAGTGTCAGACTTAAAGCCGTTGTGGGAGAGAGACGCTGCTCTACGCCGTATGAAGCGTTGTCACTCTTCCACTACTACAAGAGTAGCAAGTGTATCTAGTTTAGTGATGTTATGGTCTCCTCAGTGTGTTTCTAGAACAACTCGCCATAAACCTCGAGTTTCCCAACAGACGGCATCGCACGAGTAAATAATATTTTCTATCGGTCTCGTCGACTCCCTAATTGGCTTGAATGCAAATACTCTGTTATTAGGCAGGTTAATTAAAGAGTTATCGGTCGTAATTAACCCGTTTCGGTACACTACGTGTGCCTATGGTTCGTTCGAAACACTACTAATTAAGAAATTCCTCCTTCATTAGCTCAATTAGATTTATTCACGTCAGAAACTTCATACAATAACATGTGTATATTATATTAACACGCACCGAGGTTTCTACGTTGTAACTTACGAAATTAGAAATATTTTGTTTATCTTAATGTTTTTTTTTTAAGATTTGTTTTTGTTTAAGCCAGCGGGTTGGCGTTATAATGAGGCTATGTAGGTCGTTTTAAAGTTAAGTGGAACAAAAGTAACTAGTTCGAATATTCACGTGATATTTAGTAGAATCGATAGAGTGGAATGTATGAACCGTGCTGTCACTGATTGAGTGGAAGTTCGTAGAATTTGTGTTCGCATTGTTTTGTCGTGTTTTTGTCATTTCATGGGAAGTCACTAGGCGGCTTAACAAAGGTTGCATATTTCACGTGTACAATGCAATCACGAATTTTTGTTTTGATTTTTATTGGGATAGACAAACAAGAATTTCAACAAAATTAAATACTGCATCCAAAAAAATACTAAAAGAGTTTTAAGCCACCCATTTTTTTAATAAACCCTTAAAATAAACTTATTTTTAGCATTAGAGCTGTTGGTCTATTAGAACCTGAAACACAGCGGCAGGCATTTGATTCATACTAACTCTACATTAATCTAAAATGCATATACTCACGATATTTACTCTATCTCTACATTTTTATTAGTATCTGTCGTCATTTCCGTCAGTTGTGAACTTTAAAAGCCCAGTGAATGAAGCTTAGTCTCCATCGGAAGTGGCGACCGCGGGTTATCTCCTGAGACGTGCCGCTTGACGTCAATAAACGTCATTATCGTGTACCCAGAGCACTGTTACTACTGGCCACTAGTACTGGCAGAAAAATAAATGCAATGTCAAGTACAGAAAAAAAAATCTTTTCTTTTTGGTTTTGAGTGTGCCGAATGTGCGTAAACGTCATCGTAATAAATGTCAATAAAATAGTATTGATAGAAATATTGTATTATATAATTATCATTATAGTATTGATAGATAAATTTAAAAAGTAATGTTAAGCAAAAAAAAGACAATTTTTTGTCTTTAGATGCACCGAGACTCTCAAATTGCTACTTGATTTTTTTGAGTTTGAAGCTGCGCCTTGTTCGCGTATAAAGAATCTTTTACCGCTAAGCCACCTAGGCTTTTCACTTAGGGTACGAAATACCGTTTTACACGTAGCTAAATTTGTTATTTGTACTGACAAGTTTTGTAAATTGAACTTAAAATATACAACCAGCACGTGATTTATAATTAAAATACTAAGATAAAAAAATAATTTGATCAACGTAACAAACGAATAATTAATTAACCAAAATTCTTAGTATCTTTGTTATTATTTAAAGGCCAAGGAGGGCCCCAAAAATAATTATGTTTATATTGTTACTCATCCAAATAAGCAATAAAAATGTTTTTGTCGCGTTATCAAGTTTTTTCATACCTATTTGACAGATAAAAACTTTTTAATAATGAATTAAGTCACAATTATGTTTGTACGTAATATATTTTTGGGATGGACTTTGAAATTATCGAAAAAAAAAATGTTTTTTTTTTTAAGTTATCTTACAATTCTGACACGAGTATGGTTCACTTTGATTTTGTGTTGTCTGTGTCAATCGACAAAAATACCCATATCAGTTAGCGCCACAAGTTCAACTTTTAAGATCACAATAAAAAAATGACGTTTAGCCTTTTCAAATTTATTTGAAAAGATAAATCAATGACTTCATATCTTTTACAGATGACATTACTTAAAAAAAAATATTAAGCTTTTAATTTTAAGTTTAAAAGTCGAAGTTGTAACTTTTGAAAGTCGATTTATACGTAAAATTAATCGGGAAGTTGAGTCTACCAAAATAAGGGTCGCTCGTTTATAGCTCATTTCGATTTTAGTGCTTTTTAAGTACAGTCAAAAGTTTGTAACTGTGGGTTCGGCCGACAGATTTTATGCAAATACTCCCATGATGACATTTAGTAGGGTAACAAACCGTGCCAGTGTTTTACAGTTTTTTTCGTGTTAAGAGGAAAAAATTACTCAATATTTTTAACATAGGACTATGAGTTGGAAATGGAAAAGGGATAAACCAACATTAGAGAGCTCAGCTTAGGTTCCATTACGCCCTTTCACGAGTATTCAGGATATATCAACACGAAAGGCTTCAAAGCTGCAGATAGCCAGCGACAAAGACCCCTCCAGAGAATGAAAATGTTTCCGCGTTCGAGTGTTTTATGTGACTCGTAGGTGTCATCATTAGTTGGTCGAGTAGTCGCCATGATGACATAAGTGCTCAATTAGGCCGTTTTGTTTGCTTCGGCAGGACAACTTGGCTTTAACAAATAAATTGCGTCAGCAGTGATTAGTGCTTTATCGATATCTTTGCTTGTTATCGAGAACTAAGTTAGCCATGTAATTGATATTGAGTATTTTATTTATAACTTCATCTCGAAGGCGTTGTTAGCCATAACAATGTAGAGTTATATCAGAGTTATTGTGTTGCGTACAGCTATGAGTTACAACAAAATTGATACTTGGACAATGAACAATTATTTAAATAAAGTAGGCATGGAATAGTAATTTTATCGATTTTCTTTCCTACATTGATTGTTACCTACATCCTTAAGGAAATTACGCTCTACTTTCGTTTACATAATCATTGATTGTTCTAACTTCCACTAGCATGAATCTCGTATTTAATGCTAAGTGATAGTATTTTCCTTTTTTATTTGTGAAATGCACGGTATTTATTACCACGCCTTTCTATTGTTTGTAGAGCTATAAAAGATAGATACAATAGGTAAGTAATTTTGTAAGTTAGAGCACCTAAAACCGAGTCGTCAGCCGTTCATAGAAATCGTTCATTTCCTGATGTTGTAGTTCACTTGATTCGTGGAGTAGCAAACATCGGGCGGCGGTAATGAACGAGCGGGAACGCGCTCAACGCTACGGCAATTTGAACGTTCAGTGGGCCGGCGCTTTGCAACAGTCCTCGAAATTACTACAGCCCGATACTTAGTGCTTACCGTCAGTTGTTTTCATTGCCCACTTGATTAAGGATTACACAGGAAATGATTTGAATAAGCTATTGTTGATTGTGAGAGGTAACGGTCGCCGGCTTGGATTTTATTATGTCCGCTCGCTTTGTCCATTCCAAATGTAATAGAAAACAGGATGTCTTCAATTTGTTGTCTTACTTAAATTGTATTTCGATAGACTATTGTTAGATTCTACGACGTGTTAATTAATGTTTAAAGTTGCAGAAATGTGATATGCCTTGTGTAAGTTTACCAACGCTATAGCGTTTCTGATTACTGTGTCACACACAAAGATATTTATTACATTCTATGTAGTAAACACGATTATATTATATTACTGCATACAACATGTACTGAATAATATATACTAGGTTCGACAGGCATAGAGAGCAAATCAACGTCCTAATATCAAATGCGTACTGCCAAATAGTCCTGTTCAATATCTTTAAAACAAACACACATACAAAACGTCACTTTAAATCTATTACCTAACGCGGTAGAGTTTCAAAGCGTTACAGTATGCAATTTAAACTGGACTAAATCGCCGTCGGAGTCAACAACGCGACAGCAACGGCCGACTCGGATCGGCTTTCAATTTTGCGGAATTAATAACAGCACAAATACTGGTGTACTGCTAACTGTAGAGACGGGAGACTAGGTGATCACTCATACGCGCACACGACACCTCTGCTCCAATCATACGACACTTTTGTTGTGTGAATGTTACTTTTTGCACCGCACTAATTAGTGGCGGATTGTGTGGAAAATACAAGGCTATGTGTTATTCATAAATTGATTGTAGTGTAATGAGACCTTTTTAACTAGGCTTTAATGTTCCACTACACAAAAACAATACCTTTGTCCCGTTAACATGAATTATTTTATATCTATTAGTAATTTAACATTGTCCAATACTATAATTATTTCCAGGAATATTACCAACCATTTCTGTCAGGAATACGTTCGTAATCATTGGGAAAGGTGGTTTCTGTGTAATATCCGAGTTCTCTAATACCAACGTTGTTTGTCAACGTTTGGACCATTCGTCAAACATCGTGAGGTGAACTGGGCGCCCAATTAGAACGCTAAGCTGAGCGTGGCTGACTAGTGACTACCAACTTGCGTCGACTAAAAGCACCTCTAATTATTATTGATACGAGCTCTACGCTCATTCCCTCGAGCTCCTTCTACATCTGGATTTCTATAGCTATGCGCGTTATTATTATCGACACTGCACCTCTCTACCTTTGTACTAAAACTCTGTAATTTATCGGAATATCGATGAACGTTTGCCATTATTTGCGTTATGCGTTTACTGCGCTTGTTGTTATTAGTCATCGTTTGTCGACAATGCTGCGATGGGAAATATTTCAATTAGTGATGTCTTTATTGCAATACAATAATAATTTTAATTAATTACATTTTTACTTTTTAATTCGATTTTAAATGTGAATTGATTTGAAATCTGATAGTAATTGAATTTATTTATACAGTAACTACTAGTCTATAACTCTAATTATAATAACGTTATGCAAATTTCCGAGTTAATTGCTCTATAAATAGATTAAATTACTACAATGAGTCACATACTACTAACCTGAACTACAATTTAGTCACAAGGAAGAGTTGTATAAAGCATTCCATGTACATCTTACGGTAAAGGTTGGATAAACCACAAATTATATTAATTTCTAACCGACTTCATTTATTACGAATCTAGCTTTAAAACATTTTACATCTAAAACAGGTCGAATCTTTAAACAACCAAAACCAATATTGATTTTTTTGCAAATACTCCGAAAAATTCCAGCAGATATACCTTTTAAATAACATTAATCGTCGGCATTCAATGTTTGAGTATCACAATATATTTTTCGTGGAACACTTGCAACTCGAAATTGAAATAGAAATATTTTTCATTTGGAACTACATCGCTACAGTTTCGGGCGAACTTCCACACGAAGTGGGTTCGAATATCCTACTGCGTGTTTGTGCAGAATCGTAACAATTCCATGAATCAATTACAAGCGTTTTAGCGAGGATCAACTGACATCTGCGAAATGGTTTTTATTACGAATACCTACGGCTGAATGCAGGTAGCGAACTATATTCGTCAAATGAAAATATTATTTTTTATACCATTTTCAATATTGAACCGTTTGCGAATCGTGCGTATATTGAAATTGGAACTCCCTAGTTTTGTTTATTCGGTTTTTCTAAATAGGTATGAGTTAGTAATAGGCATAAAAACCGATACAAAAGTAGTCAACAAAATGTTTTTTTCTCAGAAACATGAATGACGACTTTAGTAAATTGAATTTCCCGGTAAGTATTTACACAAGGTATTGGTATAGCTGAATGCATTAAGGGCGGAAAAATGTCAAGCGTAAGTGTATTAAAGTTGGGGCTGTTACTGCGTGCCACACTGATGTATAGCTGCGACGGACAAATTGAAAACAGTAGCAAATGTCCCGATCGCGGGCCGCGGACCGCGCCACAATGATCGCATACAAGGACTGCCTTTTTACTGTACCGAAAACTAATGTTTTAATTGATACACGTAGGTAGCTAGGCGAGATAATATAGTAAAATTTTATTGAATTGGAAATTTGGACAAAGTTTTGACAAATAGGTATCATTCTCATTTATATAAAGTATTAAAATTTAGTATTTTTTTTTACAAAAATGACTGCCTACTTAAAAAAAGTAAAAAAAAATCTTACAAATAAAAACACAAAACAAATAAATTGTTCGTACAATGTGGAAGGTGTTTTCTATTAGAATTGTATTCAATATAGAGTTTCGTTCGCGCAGAAAATGGTTGCGGGACGCGTGAGCGGTCTCCGCTGGTGAGCCGCCACGCGTCCCGCACAGAATTATATTAGTGGCTCGGAGAGAATTAGGTGTGATATACATGCACGATCAAATCTTTGATAATATAAATCTCTTTTTGCATGTTTCATCACCATTTTCAGATTACGGATTCAGAGAATGGTGTTAAACTCAGTGGAAGTTCATTTCAGGTGCAAATGGTAATGAGATTTGTCTGAAGTAATTTTGATTTATTTAATTTTCATGACTGTAAAAGCTTAATTTAAATACCTTTCGACTTTTCCTGGAACAGAACTGTAGCATATTTAACAAATATTTGCTTTTACCCTGGATTTAAAATTCATTTTAAAAACAAAGTAAGCCTTCGCAATACCCAGTATGCATTTATATTTTTAGCTTTACTGTAAATCTAAATCAAATCCAACTAACAACTTTCCGTTTAAAATCCGTTCGTAAAACAGGGTAAAGAAATAAATATAAGGGGTGTTTGTCCCTCGCAAATACTTAGATTATATAAATAAGGCGGCCGGAATAGTTTGACCGATAGCGATCTGTGGGTAGCCCTACGAACCGTCTCGTACAAATTGACTGGCTTTTACGAAGATTTTTTTACTCATGTTATTATGTTACGTAAACTTAGATAGGAGAGTTTAATATGCAAACGTTTTGTGTATTCATAAGTGGGATGAAGGTCGGAAGTTTGAACTTTTCTTATTTATGGACCTAGATAAGTTAAGGAGCTTCCGAAGGTGCAAATGAGTTAAACCATTTCTTAAAATAGAATCATATTGAGTAACGACTACCCTACTCGTCAGTTGAGTTAACGAGGCAAAGTCCTCTAAAAAAATAACTTGTTTCTATCTATTGTTTATTTAAATGATTGGCATTTAAAACGTTATAAATACAGATCATAAATATAGTTATCACGGTTGTAATGTATATTTTGCGGTGTGGTTTGTCCGAGGCGGTAAGGCGATCGCACCGAGACGCCTCGTCGCCCACGACTAAACTGGTTCCAGTGTACGCGGGCCATTCTATCCTGCTTAGTGATACGTTACAAATTGATCCGATGACACCGACAACCTTTTTCTACCCACCTATTAAGTACAAACAACCACCCATTAACATAATAATCGCCCTTTTTACAAACTTTTATACCCGCATCATTAATTTTAAAATAACGAGAAATACCGTTCATACTCCCAACAGATATTTTTTGCCATTTTCACTGTAATTACTCCACTGCTTTAATTACTGGAAATGCAATCTATCGGTTTTCATTTTCGAGAGCCCACAACAATGTATTAATTTAACCTCTCGGAATATTCATGTGCATTTTGAAGAAAATATCGTTCCTAAAAACGGAGAGAATACGACCGCAGATATTCGGCTAAGAAAATAAGAAATGCAATCTTGTAGTAGGATCAGACAAATAGCGGAATATCTGCAGTGACCAATTCAAATTGTAGGAACTATCGGGGTCCGCGCACGAGCCGGTATGGAATCCAATCAGCGAAACTAGCTCCTCTGATGCCTATCACTAAACTTTCACATTCAAAGATTTGTTTCTCTAGATTAAATCAAAGGCGAATTACAGTAGCGGCGAAAAAGAAATATGGCGAGTCCGGCCCCGCGTGAGGGCGGGGGTGTCCTGCTGAAATTGCTTTTCAATCCCTCGGACTTTGGACTTGTAAAGAAGTTATTACCTTCCAAGGAGATAGCGCCGGGTCCGGCGATACGGATATATGTCTTTTTCATATGTAATATTCCTTTTTCGCGTTTTATTAATGGAAAATGTTTCGTGGGACAGTGCGGCCAGCTCTCGCCTTCGATATTAAAAAAGCCACTGTCGACTTTGTGCGGCTTCTTTTATGAGATTGTCGTAAAGTAGTTTATGTTTCTCGGCTGTTCCGCGACACTCGCGCTTAATATAATATGTTATCATTTCTGCATTACGAATGCTTGTTTTTATTTGTCCTTTGTTTCGACATATGGTTTAATAGATGAATCATAATCGCCTGAATCACGCACGTCCGCTGTTCATCAAAATGTAATATTAATTTTCGCACTGCGTTCCATCTACACTGTAGATATAGTTACCTGTATAGCGCGTTTGATAATGTTGCCTACTCTAATTAAGTCCACTACACCAATGTTTGGAATTAATTAGTGTATTGTTTAATTGGCATCTCTTGTTATCTGTTTGTTTGGTTTATTTATTCATTAGTGGTGTTTGTGACAGCTGCTGGTGAGGCAGACGCCATTACGACAGATTGTATTACCATGTGATTGTGTACTTTTATGTAAATGTTATCTAAACCCTGTTGTTTGTTATTAACTGTTCAGCGATGTATCTCTATGTCCATAAATATTATAAGGATATTTTATGTTTTTCGATGATACCTTTTTGACGTTATCTAGTTTACCTTTGATTTAATTAATTTAGTTTTCCTGATAGGAAAACCCGAGTTTATTTAATTAAGGTAACTTGACAATATCCCTGTATTTAACAAACATTATAGATAGGTAATTGGTTTATCTAATGGTGTTAATGCTTTACACGATTGTTGAAATAATGAAGTGGTAGTTTTTCTGCCTGTTGAATCTGAGCGATAAATTGTTAAGGTAGAGTTCTAATTCGCGAAAGTATCGGGTTTCATATAATCGTTCTCAACAGGTGGCCGATCCAAGGATATCAATTGCGCGCTCTTTTCTATACATTTTTATGTCGCCACTTAATCTTTCTACTTGACTTTCTTAGTCATTAAATTACATAGGTATAATATAAATTACACTTTTACTTAAAACATTTTTTACTATAAATACGTTAACTCATATTCATGCCTGTAATAAAATGAAATGATCAACTTCAAGAACTCTACCTTTTTTTAGGGCCTATTTTTTAATTCTCATAAGTAGGTATCATGTTTTGTTGACACAATAATTACACAATAATTTCAGGCAACTAGATTAAAAATGTCTTACAGTAACTTATAACTTAAAGACTTCTACTATCTTATGCTATATAAGAGTGCGAAAATGAAACAAAAGAGATTGACGTTAACTCGCTAAATAATGTAATTTTCAGCACTCGAAATAGTGTTACAATATTTTTTACAGCCAAAGATACCGTGGTACGGGGCATCAGTCGCAGGCCCGTAGGACAATGAGTCCCGCAACGCTCGCGTGGATTGATTACACCTGTCCGTCACGATTAATAGAATATTGTGTGTGATTCAAATTGAATTACCCGCCCATTGTCGAATTACCCATGTATGTTTCTACGGACTATTGCTTTTGAATATTTAGTAGCCAATTTAGATCGTGTTAGTATTGTGATTTGCGAATGATGTTAATATAGATCATGAATTTTGGATTTTGTATGCGGATCTCAATGATCGTGAAGTATTCATTTGTGTTAAGATAGCCGTGACTAGGTTCTATGGGAAATATCTCCTATATTCTCCTATAAGAAAAAAATAACGCATTTTTAGAATACACAACGATTAGATAGGGATTGTATTAAAATCTTCGAAAAGACAACTTTGTCACCAGCATTGTCTATAAGTAGTCATGCTCACCACCATATTCTAAAATAATAGCTACTGTAGAAGTTATGGAAGTAAAACGCCGTCCTATCTGTAATATACTCTCACATTTCCACAACAGTTGTAACTTAAAGGTAAAAAGGCAGAACTATTTATATTCAAACTAATTGAATAACAGTTTTATCATTTCACGTTACTCCAACAGCAGCATACTGGCCAAAATAAAAGCTAGATTTCCAATATTCATAATCCGTTACACTGGTATTCTATGAAAAATGTTTTATATTATTTCCCAAAATTGCCTTTCATGTTACACATATCAAACAAGTTACTTTTATTTACCGAGAGTGGTTTGAATGTCGACAATCATCAATTATTTTCGCCTAAGCCCGCCTCAGTCGTAAGTTAAGTAAGTTGCTAAGGATATGTCATGGTCATTTAGCGTGAAAAATATTCGTGAGAATTTTCAATTTTCATCAGAGACCGGTTTGGTCGACAGTCAATACCCCGCGCGGTTTCCGACCAATTGACCACGACTGTACCGTCATACCGCGCTTAATGTTTACTTAGAATATTAAAAGTACAGACGGGTGCATTAGTGTTTGCCCAGCTGCCTGTCTGTGTGCACGTTTGCGGCATAATAATGCGTATTTAAAACTTTTTTCGTGTAATTTGGGATGGTCCGGAAATTATTTTGTTTGGAATTATTAACGCTTGTTTTAGTACTGTAAACATTGGCGTTTGGTTGAAAAATATTTGTTTTATAAATGAGCAAGGAGAGTACAATAATAATAAACGTGTTCGTTGTTTGTTTCAGGTAATTTAGCTGGGAGTAGTAAGGAGTCAATTAAACCATGTATGCAGTAAGTTATTTTAAGAGATATAGGGTTACCTGTTTGTAAACAAGAGTTCCCACTAATGAAGTGCGCGTCTTTGTTGGCGTGATCTTTGGGATTTGAAGAGTGGTTCTTGCTTCAGTTCCTTTTAATGGCACGTCGGATAATATGGCGTATCCGATTTCTAATTAACAGTAGCGATTTGGTGATAGAACGCTCTGATTTAATGTTTCTTTTTATAAAAAGTTTGTTGCTGTTTTATTTACAAAACTTGAACGTTACTCTGTAAATTCAGGTGTATGTATTCTGGAATACCCGTAGAGAAATAGGGATCGTGGAGTATCATAGAGGTTTAGAGGTATAGAGAGGAAAGTTGCACTGGAATTTTAATGGTTGTGCGTATCAGGTGAAATCTGACCTGAAACATTCTCAAAATTCACGAATATGAAATACGCTGAAGCTTGGAGTATTTGCTAGCCTTGTTTCTATACCGTTTTTGCGTAGAAATATGAACGCTTGTTAACGTTGGTATTCTATTAAGCGAGTACTCGCCTCGTAATTTACTAGTAATTTCCTTTTAAAGATGATTTTTATCTAGTAACATATTTAATTGGTTAGTTTGATAAATTTATTGTTGACATTTTCTTTTCCAAGCATCTGTCTCGCAAAAATATTTACTTACGTATCCCACTGATGGCGTGAAAGACATTTCTCCTCAGACTGTGCTCTATCTTTTCTAAAATAAAGCCAGTATAGTTCAGTCTTCATACAGCATCATGTAACCATATACGTCTGTTATACTAATTTAGGTGGAAGATCATCCTAGTAATTAATCTACTTACTTAGAGCCAGTTTACAGCGCGGCGCTCTTTGTAACTGGAAGCGCGAGTTGGCGGGAACTTGGTTGGCCTCTGCTCTGTAAGCCCCAGACGATCGAGTTTGAATCAAATATGGTTTTGGTTTGAGTAAAACACGTTTAGTACACCGATTTGATGAAATTTTGTAGCTTTGTAGACTTGTGAATTTTTCATCTTACTATGGTTATGAACGCAGAAGTTTGTAAGTTTGTAAGTATGGACGGATGGATGAATGTTTGTGACTCTTTCTCGCTCAATCGGTTGGATTAATTTTGATGAAATTTGGTATGGAGTTAGCTAACACCTTAAATACTATTTTTTTTAACCGATGTCGCGTCAGAGGAAGTAATATTTTTGCACCTATAACTGACATTCCCGTGGGCAAATATCGTGGGCACCTAGTTCTCAACGACTAATGAAGAAACTGGATACCGTGGCGCAAACATTATAAAATCTGTGTGAAATCCTCTTACAACTCATAATATTATTCGGATTAAAATATACCACTGATTGTTAACGTCGATCGACAGAAATTATTGACATAATTCAACCATTCACACATTACGTATTATGTCATAATTTCTTTTGTGATTTTATTCCCATATTATGTATAACCTATACAGCAACTTTTGACGGAATTTCAATCTTTTATAAGGGGTGGTAAGGTAGAGAATGTATTGCGCGCTATATGATCAGATGCCATTCACATCATAAAACGTCAATAATGCAATAGCACTGTCGCACAATGAGCTATTGTGCGGGTGATTCCCTCTTCAAAATAAGCGTTTAATTAAAAACATACGACCATTTTTTTTTATTGCGACACTTGAGTATCGAGTGTTCGACCCGTTTGGGGGGCGGCGTGAATGTGAACTGATTATGTTCATTCATCTCTGAGAATTGTGAATTAGGTGAATACCCGCTGATGAATTGATGATTGCTTTTGATTTTTGCTCGTCATTAAGTTTGATGGAAAACGTGTGAATATTGTGAGCAGTTTTGTACCCATATGAGAATGTAAAACTGTCTTCACTATAATATTTTGATACGTTGCGGTAGTGGACCAAGTTGAGACCTATCTCTACGCGTGACGTGTTTTGAAGGTTTGGATCCGTGCACAGAAAAAGCATTTGTGAATTTAATACAATACAAATCTTTGTTCTAATTCCAGGTTGATTTTATAACTTATTTAAGTAAGAATAACGGTGGGATTCCAAATATTGGAATCTGAATTCCCCAATCTACAGTGGGCTAGCGTGCTGATCAATGCTCAAACCTCCCCTATATAGGAATAGGCCTGTGCCCAACAGTGGTATCTGTACAGGCTTGTTTACTATTATTACAAAGTAACACTTGTAGAACCTTCGCAACACATTGATTATATTGCTTACTCGTAAAAAAATGCATTTTCTATTAGTAGCGCTCGGTAATTGTCCTCAATACATGTGTAATCGACTCGCCCTACTTCATAATGTCACGTCACACTCATACTGAGTGTCTTCGAAGAAATGTGTATGAATAACAGTGACATTTTGTGAAGGAAAATCAACAACACTAGACTTTCGATACTAGTTTTTTAATTCAAAATACAACCTGTATGTGATTGCTAAGTTAAACTCTAAAAATATAAGCATTCTTTGATAATATCTTATGCATTTGATAGCTTAATATTTTTTTGTGTTGTTTGTATACAACCTCATGTCAAACCAATCAAGTAATAGGATAGGAGAGTAAAACCGCGGCGCATAGGTAGTATAATAAAGTGTATACGTTATTTAATGAAGTAATAGAACAAAGCAATTTAATTACAGCATAAAATGCACGAGCTCGTAATTTAGCATCAAAACATGATGAATTCTAGGTATACTAATTACGTATAGGAAATTAAATTAATTTAGCAACTAATTGGCCCGAACAGAATACTAACATACCATCGCGAGCGAACACGCATCGATTTAATCAAATGTCCATCATTGATCCAATATCAGATGCAAATTGTATTTTAATTATAATTAAGCCGACTATTCTATGAAGCACCTATTACAGTAAAGTGATACGAGTAATTTAATTACGAAATACTTGCGGTTTTATTCATTGTGGAGCTATATTTAAAGAGCGTGGGTAAAGCTTTTTTTATTTGATGTAGAGTCAATGCAGTTTAAATACTCCTACGGCATATCTAAAGAATATTATCGACTTGTCTGATATTCATTACTCCTTTAAAGGCGACCGGCGAAATATAAGGCTCCTTACACAATAGGCGACAAAAGTCTCATAGTTTCGAAAAACTCTTCTTTATTCAAGTGTTGTTAAAGACTCAAGTCGTAGTATATCGGAAATATTATCTCTTATACGAAGGGGCTAAAGTGATCGATAGTGTTTTGTTTTTTATAATAACCACTCGAAATTTAAGTATCATAAAAAAAAACTTAAAAACCCCACTTAAGTTTTAAAAGGCAGATGATCTTTGACTGTACTGATAGAGGAAAGATAGAGTACTTATACTACTTATCTCAAAACCGAACATATAATTAAATTAATGATTGAAAACATTGACATACATCAATCGTTATTAATACATTTACCTAATTAATTTGTATGTACATGTCAGTCGCTAATTAGTACGATGTTGTTGCTAGCTGCTCTAGTATTTTTATGCTGTATTTAATTTTAATTGACCTTTGTATATTATGGTTTAAACTATGCTAATAGCTTATATACAACTTTGAATACCTAAGTTCATAAAATTATAGATTTCAAGAGTCATTTCAGTTACTTATAAGGATAAATGTAAATTTACTAAACTCTACAATCCGACTTTGCGGTCAATATAATTTGATAGCAATGATACTTTTTATATGAACGTAGGAACTAAACTGAGAAAGAAAGACTATTCTAAAACAAAAGAAGATCGGGAGAGACCATTACGTTTTGTAATACTAACAAAACAATGATCGAACAATAACCATTGATAAATTACAACAATATCTTAGTACACACAGTGTAACTGCACTCGACATCATTAATTAAATACTAAATCTGTTATTAGCATCGATCAATATCGTCACACAGTCACAGCACTAGGTATGCGGCGTCGCATTACTGACTGATTAGCCGTGTCAGTAACGTGTGTTATGCACTCAATTAGCCGACAACACGAATTAACCCCACTCAACTGGTCTCAGATTAAGCGGGATATGATTTGTTTAATACTACCGAGATCGTGGTAGCCTTGTGTTGTTTGATACATTTACTAATTAGAGTTTAATTTGTTTGACTTTGATTCTTTTAATAAAAAGATTTTGTTTTAGAAAGAAGCGAGACGGCGCTCTACATTTTGTAGAGCGGCATTTCTCTCCCACAACTACTTTAAGTACTACTTTAAGTTCCCCTGATCCGTAAAATAATTGGGCGAGGATAAGTGTAATTAAAGTAACGGTTTGCCGTTTTCATTGTTGTGGGCTGCCGGTGATAACGTTGACATTTGACAATAACAAGTAAACGAATTATCAATATAGAAAAACCCAAATTCCGAAAACTACCACACCAATTAAAACCGTTAAACAACTGTGTGTTCGCGAGTTACTAATTAATTAGTCTTATTGTATTGTTTTCGAGTAGAACAATAAACAACGCACTAATATTAGAAAATATGTTTGAAACGCAACTGAATTAATATCTGGGTATGAATCACGAGCGCGGTATCTACGCGCTATATTGTAACCGCATCGGTTAGGCATTGCACCAATAATACGCTCAATTAATTAGCGCGGAGACTGACGTGTTCCACGTACTTACCTAATTAATGTCCCAGAACCGAGCCAACAATACCGCTGTTATTATAATACCGCTAACTGCCAATGATTGAGTTACCTCACATAAACAATGTGCTCTAATACAACCGTAATACGGTTTGATTAGGTAACTAACTACATATTTATTATATCGATTTGTTAATTATATGCGACGACAATGCCCATTAATATCATCAATATTTAATTATGCAGTGAATCGTGTTGAGAACCCTTACGTTTGGTTCGTGTTTACCCGATCAGCAGAAGGGTTGATATTGTGGAGTAGAGCTCAGAAAAAAACGTTTGAGCGAACGAAATTAAACTTGCTTGTTCGGGGGGTAATTATCAAAGCTCACTCGATTTTTTTTCGAGTGCAGATGCATTTGTTTTTTTCTAATGCCTGGGAATGTTTGCTCTACATTACATACTCAATAATTTCGAAACCAGTTTTTGATTTAGTAATTGTAATTCATATTAATATTTTAAATTAATTTGAGCAACACGTTGTGCGATGTCAAATTAATATTATTACGAGTACAATATAACATCAATAAGTCACCTTCGACCCACGAAATCCGAGGGGAGAGGGGAACAATTTAGCAGCAATTTTAATAATAAGTCCCTGGTATTTCTATTATAGCTGGCAGGCGATCAGGTGGGTTCCCGCGAGGGGTTTAATAACTCACGATTAGCCTATTGGAATCGCTGTGAATGTTTGCTATTTTTTCTATATTGCATGTACGAGCGCTTAACTGAATGAAAATTAAAAATTGTTTGCAGTAGTTATGAAATAGCTGACATTATCTAAACCCAAGTAGTATGTGTTCAATTAAGTAGAGCTAGGATTTGAAGTATTCGCGATGGATTCATTTACGAACGTGTTTTGTGCTGCGATTGTGTTAGCGTAATAACATTATTTACGTGACTTTAAAACGAAGTTATGCTGCAATTAAGACGATTAACGTTCATATAATAATTACATTAAAATGTTTGAAATTTAATAAATTAAAAAAACGATAGCATGTTGAAATATTTCATCATTATGGTTAGTTGTGGCAGGAGAATTTTAATTAAAAATGATAACGCGTAATGTGCAGTGTGTCGGCGACTCCCTTCATGGTTGGGGTGATTTTTAATTATTAAAATTCTACGCCGGCGGCGTCTACCGATATTACTTTGATATGGGGTACGCGAGGTAACACTGCCTATTACTTGCATGCATCACCGCGATTGATCGATTACTTCGTGTTATTTGAGTTTAAACAGATGTCGGCCAAGGATTTCACGCTACGTTAATGTTTATTGTAAATTGTGACTCTGATCTTGGCCTAAACGAATAACGACAAAAACTATTGGTTAGCTTAATTATTTTGTATTTTGTTGGACTTATTATTAGGATATTTGCAAAGTGCTTTTATTATAATTATTTAATATTTATGCTCCTAGATCCTGGTTTACTAGCTGAATTTTAGTTTAATTTATCCACCTTGACTTGACACTTATATTAGCTATTTCTTAGGTTCGGTCTAGCTACCAGTAGTCTTAATTGGTACTAGAAATACTTTTTAATTATTTCCCCTGAACTACTCAAGATTTCTAGGCACAGACCGTCAGTGATAAATTTTATGAGAACAATTTTATACTGCTAATTAGCAACTCCACAGTGTTCAAGTTTTAATTAATTATTGTTTAAGATTGTGAACTAAATAACAATAAAGGTTTTATATTATGCTTTAAAAAGTATGGTATCGTTATCACGAAGAATGAAGGTAAAAGTATTATCAACGATCTGTTAAACAATTAGGTATGTTACATATAATTTCTTTGTTTAACTGTTCAGATTGTTTGTATGAGATCACAGGCTTTTATATCTACAGACATATTTATAGATTGGAATAAGTTATGATGAGCAATGCGGCACAGATGGCTACAACTTGAACAATACTTGTTGCGTCTAAGTTTTATTTCTTTTATAAATAGAAAATCGCAACGCAGATACAAATAATTTATCTCCATTCAAATACAGTGAAATCTTAAGCGCTGGCACTGACCACTAACTGTTTTTCGTTCATTTTTTGTCGCTTATTGCCAAAATAAGTGAATTGGTCACGAATATCCATTTCTAGCTTACACAAACAGCTCAATAGTTTATTGTTGGTGGCCGCTGTGGGCACGTCAGACGTTTTTTTTGTAGTACAGTTGTGTACAATAGTATCAGTGGCGGTACCTACGCGGAGACCGCGAAATGAAAATAATAACGGAATGTTTTAATTTCCCTGCGAGTGACAGGTCACGTGCCCGCGCCCCCGCGCCCCCCGAGCGCGCCCCCGCGCCCCCCGCAACTGTCATCGTCACTGCTGTGGACAATTAGCCTGCTCATGAGATTAAACAAGTAGAGTGCGCGTGTTTGCCTGTTTTTTAATACAACCGGTTTGCATCGCCCGCACTGTACCCTTGTCATGTTAACGCAAATGACTGCTTGCAATGAATAGTATGATAGATATGACAGGCATGAGTTACGAACACTCACTGTGTTCACATGAATAATATGGACATTGATTAAATATACACTATTTTAGGATTCACGGAGACAATAGACGAAGCGGAAAGAATGGATGATAATAGTCTTATGTCTGAATATGCATTGTGGCTCACTTGTTATAATTAAACTGCAACACGAAGTACCTACTAAGTGAGTAGATACATTGTACATACTTTGTAAGTAATACAAAGTCGCGTATATCAGAAGTTAATTAACGCATTTATTCCAATATGTCAGCTCAGCATCGCCCTTATTTGTTTAGACGTACAAATGAACAAATCCTTTAATTAATTCATAACATGTTCGAAAGAGATTTCTTAATTCAATTTAGAGAAGCGATTACCAATGAGGGCACACGAGCGGAAAATTAAATGTGATTGTTGCAAGTGTTAGGAATTCGTGAGCGGTGGCCCTCCTCCGTACTGCGCACAAAGGGATTAAGAATACACACAGATTTAAAGCACCGATACACTTCACGTACATTTTATTGCTCGATATTTGTGTGCGAGAGAAAACAAACGTTAAAACAGAATAACCCTCTACCACTTTCCGATAAGTCCAATAATAACGGCCATCCTATAAAAGAACCCTTTAAAATTTCACGGCAACGCCGAGTCCAATAATACCGGCCACTAATTATGAACGTACATGCAATAATGAATACGAAAGATGATGGCATGCAAATCCAAAATAATTGCACGGATTGCTAAAAAAACGCAGGTGTTTTCTAGATCAACGATAGCGGTTATTATGTACAAACATCGACGCCAAGGAGCATGTATGCAAACGAAGGGAAGGGGCCAAAAGTCGCGTATAATAGACGTGTTGCAATTCGGTCCAATTAAAATTAATTAGCTACGGAACACTGTGTGCAAACTGAAGCAACAAATCAACGAAAGATACAACTTCGGATAGCGGTGTCCGTGGATAAGGACACGGACCCTGCTTAGCACAATACAATGCAAAATCGAATTTAAAATTATGAGCGTAGTGCTCAAATTACCTTTCTCTTACATAATTCTACCGTTCAGTTTTTCAATATTCATTATACTTTTTATGTTTCCTATATTTGATTTCATAATTAAGAATATGCGTAACAAGTTTTACCGAACAATATTGTTTCTAAACATCCTTTACAGCCAATTAGTTGAAGAAGCTTGCAAGCCAATTAATTTTGATGAGATACATTTGCGGAACCATGGATGAGCTTTGATTTAATTTGCCGCAGACTTAATATAAAGTAAGTGCTACTAAAATGGACATAAAAATATTACTCGGCTACTAATTAGCTAATCACTGCGCTATGTCGTGACAACGTTTATTATTTAATAAATAAAAAAAATCTAACATGTGTGTGGTGTAGACTAGTGCTGTAAATTGAAACTGTTATAAAATAACAGTTATTTTCGTAGTCAATTCATCATTGTGGCATACAGGAGGAGACGCTGTTAATCATAACTGTTACGATTGCCAAAATAACTTGTATTTCTTGTGAACGATGATTTATGATGGACGCATGTTAATTACGATCTTGGTAATGTCGCGTTTAGGTCACTTCTGCTAATCAAAATTGTAGAGCACAAAAGCAATATTTATATTTAGATCTAAAACTATTTCTGACTTACGTGGGCTGTCTATTAAGAGTACATCATGTTTTCCTTTATCGTAGAAAACTGCGGCAAAATTAAATATCTCCTAGAATTATGTAATCTATGTTATGTTATGACCTTTAATAAACTCCTCAGGTGTTGTTACGTATAAAAATCCCGGCAATTCAATTAGCGGGAAAGCTGGGCGCAGGGCGCGGAGGGCGGGGCCTAATAAACATAATATAAATAATCTGTGGCGATAAATCTGCAGCGCTTTATGGCAGGAGTGGGTTGTCACTCCGTCTAATTAGCGCTAGTGCTGAAAGCAGCAGCTCAGCGGTAAAGCGCTGAGCACTTTGGAATAAGCATTGAGTGGCGGTATAATGAAAGGGGTAAATTCTAGACTACTTGTATTAGCGTTTGAATTTATTTTATAAAACGAGTTGTTTATTATTTATTTGGTTACTCATCAGGTGTGAAAGATAGTTTTATTGAATTGTTTTTTTTAGCTTACTCTAAAAAGTAATCACGAATGTATATATAATGATTTTTATGTATAGACATTTAAATAAAAAAATCGAGTTACAATAAAAATTCAACAATTTTTATTCGAAGTGTAAAGCGCTGCAGCGGCTTTACGGTCACGCCTCTCGTCAAAGCACTCTTCATCAGGCTTAGTTAATTATGAGGACATATCAGCTTTATTATAATTACTCATTTTAATGTCGCTGCGCCTACTGCCGCCACACCGGTTACTAACCACACCATACAAAGAACTGACCTGACTTAACTCCATTTTAAGACTCATTATCTTACTTTGTTACTAACTCAAATTCTAGGACTAATAGCTTTAAAAGCCCATTATAGATCTCAATTACAGTATAAACGCTAATTGGAAAACGGGTATCCATTAAGAGGTTTAATAATATACGGACGGTAATTGTATTGTAAGGTTGAAAGTTCGTGTAGTACTGCGCGGGTATTATTCTCTTGTATGATTCGTTTTAATTGCTCGTTATTATTGCTCGATATCTCATTAGCTACAACGCTGAGTAGTTTAAAAATAATTGGGCGACGTTATTTATAATATGAGACTTTCTTCGCTCTTCGTGTGATAGTGAAATCCCATGAAACGTTACCTTAGTTTGTAATTAAATTAACGGTTCGCAAATTATTACATATTGAGCATTATTGAGCAGGTTAGTGAATACGTAAGCTTCGACGAGGACCTTTGTGAAATTATAGTTCAGTTAAAAATAATGTTGGAGGCAATATTGGGTTTAAAAGCTGCTAGTGTGTGGTGTGAGTGGAGTGTGCGCGTGGCGCAGCGTAGGTGTTACGTTACACAGCCAGTTGTCAGAATCGTCCCGCGGCCGGTATCACTTGCACGCACCATTACCTCCATAATTTAATTAGTTTCGAGTGATCATTTCATTAATAGAGGCGATATTTGGCGAGCGAGAGCGCTCGCCCGCGGCTTTGTCAATTTTAATTAAAGCCCGATAGGTGGACCGAAATGTTGGAATTCTTCATTAATTAGTCCGGCTCGAGATTTTCTAATAATTTAATTAATGGAAGGAGTTAATAAGCCCGCGGCCATCCTGTCGGTATTCCTGTAACGCGTCGGTGGTATTCATGTACAATGTGTACGTGTGGCGGTGCCCCCCCCCCCCCCCCCCCCCCCCTCCCGCGCACCGGTGCCCGCGCGCTTCATTTGTTTCAAGTATGCGCCTCTAAATGTGACACCTATTGCGTGTATGGGATGTCTCTTCGATAGCTATCTCATTACACGCATAACATTGCACACTTCATTTATTAATTAAGTGAGAGGTACCTAAATGAGTTGTAATAATATCCTCTATCGTTTTAAGAACAATGTTTACCTAATTAGAATTGAAATTAGGTTGTAGTATTTCAGAGGACTAATATTTAGTAATATATCATCAAAGATAAAACCACGACCAACCTACATCCAGTATCCACATAATAAGAAAATAACCACAATAGTATTTCACGGAACATACGTTTACTTGACAATTGTCTAAGCAAAGGTATAATAACATAACATGCAGTCTAATACCACATTATACACTTGTGTGCGTTGAGCCCCCACAGTCCACAGTTGCCTGTACTTAGCAAATTGCGCACTATTACAGCTAAACTAGTGTTATTGACTACTGCCTTTCCGAACGAAATGACATACAATTGTCAAAGAGCCCTTTGAAGTTAGAATGTCAAGTAAATTAGCTGCTTTTGTTCTGTAATCAACGTAAATATCACATTACTACCGAGTACTGGCCGGTAGTCTATGTTGTCTTTGTAAAATAATTTGCTACAACTACTGGACATTCAATTTTGAATTTTATTACATTGTAGAATAGAGTTTGTAACGGATTGAAGTATTTTGGTTTAAGTTCATAAAGGTAGCTGACAAAATTAATACATAGGTTACCTTTTATTAAATAAATGGCTGTGCTTCTGATAAATAGCGGGTAACAAGTAACATTGCGGGAAGTAACTAATATTACAAAATTGACATCTGGTCTTTAAGAAATTTATATTAAAATAAACTATTTTAATTAAAATAAATATTGTAATCACTCACTTTTAGAACAACTTAAAATAAACTACTTTTAAAAAGTATATCATAATGAGCAAAGAAAAATCATTAAACATTGAAACTTGCGTTACATAAGGTCTGATTAAGAACTTTATTATTAAAACATTTACTTAAGCAAGAGCATCATAAAACCATAACGGCCCTTTACATCCTATTCAAGCGAAGATCACACAAACTAATGTACACATTTAGGTACAATATTAGAGACGTCCGGTCATATCCCTTTATCTATGAAAATGCCGGCGGCGACGACAAAGTAACTCAAAGGAAGCTGAACGCAAACAGTGGGTAATAAAATGTGCTAATATTTAACTATGTACCACCAACCAAGAATCGAGTATCGCTCTATCAACCAATTAAGCTATTAAAAGGTTTTAAAGAGCGCTTAGAGATACTGGCAACTAAGACACTCAATTCTTTTAAAGAAAATTAAAACAAAAGAATAATGACGTCATAGATCAGCAGCTATTTTGAACCTTTTAAACTCGCATTGATAATAACAAAATAAAGTAGAGCAACTTTCCGATATATTCACACAGCAAACGCCAAACAGTTAAAAAGTGGTAGCATAAGCCAATAACGCTGTAAAGAATATTTTAATTTAAAATTTTCGAAAAATATGCTCTACATTGTTTAAAAAAAGTCGTCCGTCTGAGCGCACCTTTAAGTCCAACGAGGAATCTGAGTCACTATGAGCCAATTAAAGGTATAACACTTCGTAACTTAGATATAATTATAATCTATAATCTGATTAGAGTTGTTTTGTTCCGAGAGGATTGTTACATTTTCTCTAATTACGCCGCTTGAAGCGGACCTCGCAACTCCGACATTATTTTCGTGGAATTTTTCCGATTTGATGAATTCTGGTCTATTTTTATACAATGGATAAATAAACAACTGGAAATTCAAATAGTAACCAGAATAGGTCATAGTTCGAGGTAAAGACTAATTTGTTTCTAGGTATTTTGTTAAAATTTTAATCCTTGGCTTTTAATTATTTATTTTTTTCTGTTAATTTCGTTTACCCATAGCATAAAATTTTCTATAATCGCTGTATGCTACTAAAAAGTTGTCTCCAAGAATAAACGGTTCTTAGAAATCTAAAAATGAAACAGACAGAAACGTGGTCGTCGCCATGTACCGTTGAAGATTACCGATTGTACCATAACAAAGTTTCTTTTATTTTCATACGGCACAGGGGTCTACTACAACCTCCTAATTCAAAACCTTCGCAGTTGTGAAAGAGAGATAGCGCTATACGCTGTGTAGTGCTCTGTCTCATTTCAACAACTTCGATAGTCTTTCTTTCAGAGTTTCATGGTAGGATTTCAGATAGAGTAGGTTTAAAAATAGTCGATAATTGGCCGTGTAGGCTTTGTAAAAGGTCGTGGATGTTGAAATGGAAACGTGAAGTGCTCAGAGCTTTATGCTTGTCGGGATCGATTACACGGAATTACTCACCTTTGGCATACGATCCGTTGGTTCACTGTCATTCTGAAAATCATTGTGAAAGTAATAGCTGCCGATTTTATTGAGTTTTATACTAATAATTATAAATTATTTTACTGTTGCGTGGTGGGCGTCTTAAAGTAAGATTTAATGAGCAAGATGTGTACTAAAATGTATTGTTTTATATAAAGGTAAATTTTATAACTCACTGCCCTTTCCACGTGAGAGTTGAACCACAGCTAAAGTTGATGTTAGGGCAAATTGCGCGTCGTAATTCGTCACATACTGTACAATAAATGCATAATTCCCGTGACTGCGAGTCTTATGGGACTTTCCAACAAAAATGGCTGTGCATTCACCTCAGACAGTCGCTGACAGATTTATATGCATGCGTAATTACTTGATTCGTCGCGCACCATACACGTAGTTCCGCAAGGCTATTCTACCAGTTTGTGACTCTGTGGTCATTGTGGACGATGGAAGATTATTAAAGGTGTAAAACGGGGAAAGTGTTATCACATAAATTATTGATTCGTAATACATGGCATTTGTCAGCTTAAAGGTAAACGCATTATAATTAATTTCGAAATCTGCAATTTTAATGAAGATTAAATATGTTAATAAATTATTTTTTAAAGCAAATCGGGAACAAACTACATTAAAATTTGTGTTTTGATGTCATTTTAGTTATTTTTCATAGTTATAACTTTTTTCCGATAGATAGTTGCTCGTATTTGACGTCAGCATATTGTTAATATTAAAAAATAACTAGGTTATCGATAGTGTAGTTGTTTCGTATCCTAATCCTGCGGCGGACGCGGCGGGAAAATGGCGGAAATTGAAAATAAACATTTCATCTGCGCCCCGGCACGCACTGCCCAAATTGACAATACAACCAATTTGCCGCCGCGCACCGACCACTTTTGTATGGGAATTGAAAAATAATATTACTCTTTTTTCTACCACTGCACGTGGGCAATCTCAAAAATAAACTATCATTCTTCAACTTCAATGTTTCTCCGTGATGGATCTTGCTGCACATAATAATAAAACGTATTTCAACGTTTCCGTACAAACATATGAAACAACTTATTAAATTGAACAGGGAACTGTTCATTAGCAATTATCGTGTGCGGATACACACTTACATCGATGGTAAAATACGCAATGAACATTACGTCGGCATTAAATGTTCACAATAATTAGCTTAAGTGGCTACAATGGCAACAGACGTCTCATAACCTGCCGCGGGTGTTATCACAGTCGGCAGGAAGCGATTCGATACACCGAACACTACGTAGTAGTAGGTTCATTCAGTTAAAATAACGAATGACTATTGTAGTACGATCTTCACACAAAATTTCGCGTTTATAATGTTGGTAACCATCTTACCAACTCTATCAACGCGAAATTCTGTAAGTATAAATGGATGTTTGATACTGTTTCACGCTTAAACAGCAGGATCAATTTGGATCAAATTTCGTATTAAGTTAGCTGATACTAGGTTAGCTGATTAACCGACTCCGTCAGAGGGGAATGTTTAGCTATAACCAAGATACGCCCGGGTGAAGTTGCAGGCACGGCTAGTTTTAAACATAACAAGCGCATTCATAATAAAATAATTCCAGAGCAGATAATTGCTATGTGAAGAATGTTTTTTGTTTTAATAAGTACAATAATAATTTAATACGGCGAGTGCAACTGAATTCTGTTAAGCAAGTGAGACTACTCGAAGTAACTATTGTTAACAATGTTGTTATGAACATCTCAACACTTTTTAATTAAGTGCAATAAGTATAATGAGTGTTGTAAAGTTTCGCAGAAGCGCCCGAGCTTGTTTGATGCCAATTAATGTACAGCTTATTGAAAGTTTCCATCAGAACTCTCTTCGGTTATTCTACACGTCTATTTTAACAATGCTCTATCTGATACATTTTGCTACTTAACGTTATAAATAATTACGATTGAAATGAGGAAAAAAGTTAATGAAAATGTTGGATATGTTTTTACATTTGTAAATTTTATTGGAGGATATAAAAAAAAACATGTTTTTACAAACACTGCATGTCTTGTCATTAACTAAACGTGCACAGCAAGACTCTATAAAAAGTCGTAAAGTAATCTATAATAGCAGTTCATAATTCATCAGCACCCTTACCTAGCCAAAAATAAATGTGAATTCCAAACACATTAGTTCCTAATTTAGTTTTGGTTCGTAAATATTTATTGCTCCCGTTAATTAATTAAACTAAAAAGAAGTAATTTCCAAGTAATTTGTATATTAAGAATTATCTTAATTAAAAAATAACGAAGACCTTTACAATAACACATGATAATTTAATTAAGCAAACTAAATTAGTTTGTAAAGTGAGCGTGGTTAATTTAATTTAGATTGAGTTTTTTAATAACCCTAATTGAGTTAATTTAGATTGGGTTGCGTAGTCAGTTACTTACTTAACGAAGTTTACCGCTAATTATGACCACCTATGGCTGTATCACGTGGGAATACCGAACTGTTCATTATTTGCTCTGTCTATTTACTAATAAGTTAGTATCGAAAGTAGGCCGTAATGTGGCGAATTGAATTGCGATATGTAGACAGAAATTTTGTTAGCTTACATGTGTTTTAAGCAAGTTAATTAAGGCAGTATATGTAGAGTCGTTTCTAGTTAATGTCACATTCGTTCAAGTGTTAGATAATAGTAATAAAATCGCTTATTTTTGATGGACAAGTTTTGTGACTTGAACTTACATATACCTATCCAATCATTTAAGTGAGTCCGTCATCAATTGATTACTATAAAAAAGTTATTTGCCTCATGTAAAAAATATCATTTCAAAAAATAAAAAATCAAGCCATCCTAAGTGAAAAAAATAACTTGTTATAATAGATAACATAATTAGCTTGTTAAATTCCCAACATTTTAGTTTTAAGTAGCGGTGTTTTACATCGGAACGGCGCACACGCAGCGCTGCCTTTTATTAGACGCCTTCTAAATTATAATTAAACGTAATGGACGCCACTCGATGGCCGCAAATGAATGAATGTTTAATTGAATGACTCCCCACAAATAAAAGCAATTTTCTTACAGCCCATCCCTTGGCCAACGTAATTTAATTAATGGCTCGCATAACTCTGATTAAATAATATCTGACGCGTAAAATGTGATCTGTTTTAAATGTCTTAATGTACTTGTTTTGGTAATTATTTCTAATTTCAATAAGTCACTACATAGTATAAAACAAAGTCGCTGTCGCTGTCTGTTTGCTTAAATCTTTAAAACTACGCAACGGATTTGAAGCAGTTTTTTTAATAGATAGAGAGATTCAAGAGGAAGGAACATAATTATGTATATTACATCAGTGTTTCAATCGTGTTAAGCTGGGGTAGGTCGCTAGTACAATATAAAAACCACTTAAATCTACGAGTGCTTAAAATACTATACGGTAAATCTAGTTACAAACCTTAAAATACATTCCCCCGTCCCACGCAGACAATAATATTACGGACATTTCGAGATTGCTTAAAGCAGAAAATAGCAATCCAATATAAGATCATAAATAAAACATTGAGACCTTACCTCCACATAGCTTTTGTCTAATCTAATAAATGTTTAATAAGAATTAGGTAAAAGTGGCGCTCCCTGGACAAGCATAGGGGGTTCTCATTGCATTAGAGGGGCTGCATAATGTCAGGATTGACACTATTGTCGAACGGCCGACGCATTGCCGCACAACTAATACACATTAATGGAACCTACTCCCATGTAATGAATATTTTTTGCCATCCCCTTAATGTAAATATAAGTGAAGGATAAGAACCTGACGTTCTCTAAGTGTCATCGTAAAGCGAACGAGAATGTGTCGATAATTTAATCGCGGCGATAAGGAATGGCTAAGTAAGTAATATCTCCACTCGAAGCCTGTATGTAAGCAACACGTATCTAGAAAACAATTTTATTCAATTATATCTGCCAGAAAAACTCGTTCTTTAATAGATAGATTTACATCTCGATTGAATTTTAATTGAGTCAACGAGCGAGTGCACTCCAATAACGGAGTAAGTTAATTATAAAAGGCAATTGATTTAAAAGGAGCCGTGTCGTGGCCGCGGTATGAGTAACAGAAAAAGTTTTCAATTTCACTAAAAGGGACTGGTTTGTGTCTCAGAAGTCTCGTCTGGTTATCGGCTTGTAATGTATGAAGTTACTCGCCGCGGCTTTATTTTATAACTCACTTCACGTAATAGGCTCCAAGTTGCTTTAATTCACTTTACCCCTCGTCGCGAGGCGTTTACTAATTTAGCTTTACATCTCACAAAAATATATTTTAAGAGTTGGAAATCATGACGTTAATCACGGGATGGATGCTAGTGATGTGCCATACTAAACAAGTGTACGGGAACAGACAGATATTGTCATAAATCCATCCATAAACATGCTTCATAAATTATCACGACTGCGATTTGGAACATTTTACAACGGCTATCAAAGATTCTTTACGATCAATAGGGATGTGACTGCATCGCAGCCCATAATTAATACGAGACTTTGTTTTATAATGTAATAAAAAATCAGCAGAATTGCCATAAGCAACATTACATGGCTGTCGTTACACGTCCTCTTACGTTAACGCACCTTATACGTTAAGTATTCGTAAAAGCTTTCAATTTTATTATAGTAGTGTCGAGATACAAAGTAGACAGAACCGGTCCGCTCCATTTAATCTATACAATCTATTTATCATTAATTTAAAATTGTAACTTAGTCAGGGCAATTAGACTGCTTTAAATGAATACGCCGGTGAATGTTTTAGTAATTGCTATTCTATTAACTTGGTATAATTAATACGATTGGCTTAATTATAGAATGATTTAAATTCAAATCGAATCAAATTGAGCTGATTAGAAATCGGAAAGTGTAATAATATGTGGTGTTACGAACAAACTATCGTGTGGGAGCTAGTGCAAGTTATAAAAGACAAGTTCACCAATCCAAATTGAGTTCGACATCTCAAATAGATAAAGCGATATCTACCCGTTATAAAGCAAACTTTATAGTTTTGTTTTTGGCAGTTTTGACACAGCTTCTATCTACTTATTTGTTCCTTCAGCTGCATCTAACTGCGGTGAAACTTTTAACTTCCCCGACGTGTATTCCACCTGAGTATCACTTACTTGGACTGCCACGGGACTTTGTTTATTATCTACCGCTGCGTTTTGTTATTCTATTGTTCGATGGTCAGATTAGTTTTGGGAACGTTTCTGTTCGGTTGGGTAGTGTCACAGCCAGATATTGAAGTAATTTTGGTGAAGTAACAATTACGGGGTATTGTTTGGGACTGTTACAGACGTTCACGGTAACATTTTACGAGATAGCCTCGGCTGCGATAAGGGCATTGTGCGCCTTCAGGACGTCGGGGTGACAGGAGACACCTGAAAACAATAAACACGAAATTGCCACAATAATCGGCCCTCATGATCAGCGCAACGAGTGTCAGACAATGGGGCAGATTACGCGATAGGGGTTTAACCGAATAGCAGCTAACTCGATTATGCGGCCATCCGTGATTGTGTTTGAGCCTATTAATGTTTGAATTTCGTTATATCATTGCGGCGGTCGGGTGCCGCGGCTAATCCAATATGGGTTGGTATTAACGATATTCGCGTGGTGTTCACGGCCGCCGCCCGATACCTCCTCACATCGCGCTCTAATTGCCCATCGCCTGCGACTCGAGTCGTTCGCGGCCCTTATAACTGCCGAGATAGCGTGTTATGTACATAATTATATAACATTTTATGTAAGAATCAACACAGGTTTATTTCTGAAGACACACTTTTACTTGCTATTTAGTCCGAATAATTTAACAAATCGTTATGCCTTAAATTAACGGTTAAACAAATAGTTTTATCAAGTCGCTTATAACTTGAAACGTAAAGAAATCTACAAATTGAATACATGTCACATTTTTTTTAAATAACTTTTGATGGAAAATATTTTATGAACTGAAAACTTTTACATCTTTACTACTTCATACACGAGTACTAAATATAAAGCCCACTTAGAGCAATACCCGTAAAACATTCTTCCTCCGCGCTGCACAATTGCAAGAGGTTTAATATCAAAGTGCGTGCGAACATCCTTTGTACCGCGGGACCCGGATGTGACGTAGCGACGGAGGGTGTGAAGTAAAGCGCGGCCCACGGCCATACCTAGATTAAAGAACAACTTAAAGGAAAGCAATCTGCTAAATAAGTACCACTGTGGATGAAGCGCCACGAATGATGCTCTACTAAAAAATATACAATTTTTTTTTGATATGTCCGCGATTTGCGGCTTTGATATAATAATACTTTCAAAATACGTTTAATTATCTAATTTACTAGATTCATTAACAGTGCAAATTATAAAAACAACAAGTAATTGCCATTTTAACCTGTAGTTTGTACGATTTTTTTTGTATTACATAATTTTTATTTCTCATTTAACTTATGTTTTAATCTCATTAACGTCGCATCAGAGAGTTAATGTTTCCTTAATTGTGATTTAATTTTAGAATAAAGCTAGCCGCTCCTTATATTGTTACAATTACAAGGTAATTAGCAGATAAATTGCTCATGTTCCGCACTTTTAGTGTTTGTAAAAAATGATAAAATGAAGTAGAGCATTATTCGAAGCGTCGTTAGTTGGTTGAATTATTTAGCTTCTCGTCTCGTTACTTTGCGTCGTTTCCGCAGGTGTGGCAATCATATTGTCTCTCAGTCTCATCCGAACGCCGGCAGAGCGCAGGGAGGCTGTCTACTGTACCACCGAGTCCCCCTCATCGCGACGCTTATTCTTTAATCTCGCTGATGAATTATGATTAGCGGAGTGCACTCAATCCTATTAGTGTAGTATTGTATACAGACATGATACGAGAAAGCTTTAGAAAGATTTGATTTCACAAATCGAGTTCCACCTCTTATTTAGTCATATTAAGGTAATTAAAATACTTCAAAACATTGAAATAATGACTTTTGCTCATATGTCAAATAAAATTCAATTTGCTGAAAAACACTATGGTTTATTCTAATGGGAATTATTGCTGAATACAATTTAGTTTAATGCATTTACCGGAACCGAAATGCATTCGAAACGTACATTAAAATTCACCGGAAGCCTAACAAAAACCTTTATGGCCCGTACAGAGCCACGTAATAGCTCGCCGTGGGACCACAAACTCCGATTATCCAAACAGAGAGCTCCCGAAACAGCGCTGTGAAATTTTAACGTGTAATTGATTATGAAGTTGGCCACTAATGGGCGAAAATAGTTTCTAATTTGGAGTGTGGTGGCAGTGCATAATTGGTCTCGGACCGCGTCTGTGTTAATCATTAACGTCGGTCCGGTGCGCCGGATGCGGGCCGGCTCGGCTCCCAGCGGCCCGCGCGGCCATCCTTCAATTTGAGCTGCATCGCTCGCTCTCGCCGCCCGCCGACGCACCGCTGTTTTATTTTGTTTCATAACCCGGCAATTAGCCACTGACTGTCAGGTAAAATTACTTTTGCATAGTTTCCCCCGAGTTCCATGGCCACGGCTGACATTCGTTAAATCCTAATTCGTGCGTATTGACGTTTCGAAAGTCACCGCTAATGGAAGGCGTGAGCTTTTTTGCTTGAGTTGCGTCTAATCTCGGTTGGTTGCATTCGCCACGGGTTGTTTTCCGAGTGGCGTGGCGTGTTGCTGTCACCGATCGCTAATTATTCACGAGGGCTCGCTTCATGGCCTGTCTACTTCGCAAAAAATGTCGCATCGATACTGCGGCCCTCTGCCGTTCTCAGGCTTAACAACTGTTGGCCATTATTTGTTCTTCTGCTTTTATTATCGTCTTGGTGCTTTGTCGTGTTTAATTATTCTTACGTGGCTATTAGGTACGTCGTAACTAATAACGTTAGCTATGTATTCCTCTATATTTAAAATAAACTGCACCATAGGTGTACTCTAGTAAAATCTAGGTATGTAATATATTTTATGAACTATTGTCATGACCATTATATTTAAGTGTCGGTTAGGCTCGCACGGCAATTTATGAAACTTGAGTAAAGTTGCATACATCCGTATTTTGTATAAATGCGTTTGTAGTAAAGCAATAAACCATTGTTATTATATACGTGCAATTAAACGATTGGCCACACTTGATTAAGAATACTCTTTAACCGCTACTCGAAGTTCAACTGACTCACAACGAGTTGATTAGCTTCCTTTGTAGATTATACACAGTCATTGACACTATTTGTCGTAGTGTGCATGCTTCCGGTCGATATCCGTACGCTATTATTTATGGCGGCCGATCGGACGCACTCTCAAAAACACACAAAAATAAGAGGCGCGTACCATTCATCATGGACCTTACAATAGCCAGCATTGTTTCAGGCACGTTGGCTCATAATACCCGAATCCACTGTACTAGAAAACAACTTGTGCGTGGGTAAAAAAATGAGTCGAGAGGTCGCACAGTCGTAACCGACGCGGGAATGGCTAACAAAATAGTGCGAGGCTGCACCAGTTGCCAAATTTAATTGAATTTTATTTTAAATATTAATTAAGCGTGACGACGGCGTCGCCGCTGCGATTCGTGCTTGACTTTACTGCTGCTTTTTTCGGCGACACGATCTCAATTACAGCGTTTTTTTTATTGTATTTGTTGTTATTCGATATTTTAAGGTACATAATTTGCTATAGTTCAGAAACGGCGAGTCGTGTTTCACGTTCTCATTAATCGCTTGAGTAGTTGTGCTAATTTTTTCGAGAAATATTACAGGCGATAAATTTCATGGTTCTGGAGTTTATGCTGTAACATAAAATGGTCTGAATGAGTTGTACAGTTCTGAGGCGATTACGTATTGTGGCTTATGATTCAATATGAATGGACTTCGATAGGACTGAACTTGATTTGTTGCTAAGGAATATAGGATTATTATACGGGGAAATGTTTTTCGTTTTATTTTTACGAGCGGGGTTTTTTATACCACCGTGATGTTGTTCTGAAATCCGTTTGTGAGTTGATTGTGTTTACTTCGTGGAGAAACAAAAGATATTCATTCACAAATGAGGTCTTTTTGTTAATGATAACCTCTTTTTTTCTCTTTCTTCAGCCTATAAGTGTTTTCCTATACTAACTTTATATTTCTTTTGTCACAGTGCGAGAGGCGAACGCCGCAGCTAGCGAGCGGCGGCAGTCCCACGCTGGGCTCACACATGCTCGCCATGGAGGTGTCCAAGGAGGCCCGTGCTTCTCCGCTCCCCGCGTCCTCTCAGAGTGGCTCCTCCACGCCGGCACAGCAGCCGCCGCAGCCGCAGGTAAACTTTGTTACTTAAATAAGATAAACGTGGTAATACCGTCAGTGTGGTCACGTTTCCCAACATTGACGGAGATGACATATTTTTTGACGCTTTGTAAATATGTTATTTTGTAGTTATTTTTGGTTTTAAATGTAGATATTTTGAGTTTCTGTCACACATTTTACTGTATTATGATTAAATAAATCTAAATTAAAAAAAAATAAGATGAGCAAATTAGTTTAAATTCTCACAGCCTCTCAACTGTATACTTAGTCAAAAATAAATTCGACTATACTAAAAAAAAAACTTACCTAAGTAACATCTCTTCAATCTGTATTTGCCTTTACATCCCATTTGATTTTGACAAATACCCATGACAATAAATGCAGTACCGTTCTTTTATACGGCCTTCTGAAAACACAACCTTATTTTACAATTCGTGAAAAATGACTTTATTTTTTTGACAAAAAAAAATCTTTAACCCTACGTCTCTTCGTTCAGATCTGCGCTGGCTGCAGCAAGGTGATCACGGAGCGCTACCTGCTGAAGGCGCTGGACCAGCTGTGGCACGAGGACTGCCTGAAGTGCGGATGCTGCGACTGCCGGCTCGGCGAGGTCGGCCACACGCTCTACACACGGGCCAACCTCATCCTCTGCAAGAGGGACTATCTGAGGTAAGAATGTACTTAACTACCATAGCGAAAGCACAGAAAGGTGACGTTCAAAAAGTGCTACATTGTAGCCTAATTTGCATAAATGACTTTTGATTTCTTTTGATTTGTATTTGTAATATCAGATTTTCCGGTTGTGAAATTGAGTCCCGACTAGCCTAAAAGCTAGCTAAATCGATTTCTTGATTGATAAGACTCTTTTCGGTCTTCTGATGCGGGGTTCACTGGGTATCTGAAGCAGAGAAGCAAGTGGTCAATAATTGGCTTAGTGGGCCATAATAGTGGGCTTAGCAAACGCACCTGTCGTCTTCGCTAATTCCCTATTTTTTTAATTGATCGATTTGACTTGGGCTCTTCAATACCTCTATTAATTGAATTAAAATGTTCATCGATATAATCATAATATTCGGATTTCAACAAGGAAAAACAACTGACCTTGTTTAAAACAGCTATACCTAAAAGGGTGAAGTGAATTTCCTCTTCCCGAATACATCCATATTAATTTATTAATAGCAAAATTATTAACATACTGGTTTATTTGACAGGCTGTTTGGCAACACTGGCTACTGCGCGGCGTGCAACAAAGTCATCCCTGCGTTTGAGATGGTGATGCGCGCGCGCAGCAACGTGTACCATCTCGAGTGCTTCGCTTGTCAGCAGTGCAACCACAGGTACGTTTTATAATGATTTTTGTTATGTAATTTATTTAAAAGTTTGTTAGTAGAAGTATATGAAAAACAAGTGTTATGTAAGGATACATTGAAAATTTTGATTGTGTAAATAAAAGAGGCGACAGTTTGATAAAAGGCTGTCCTAAATTCACTTATCAACTTTGCGTAGTTACAAAACTTAATACATTTTTTGCTATACAGAGTTTAATTCTTTAAATTTCCATTTCAATGTTATTACTTACCTAAACAATCGGTTTATAAAAAGAAAGCCACTTCATTCGAAGTTATTCAACAACTCAGCAATAGTTCACGTCAATAAATAAACACCCCAAAACACATTACGTACGAACAAAACTAAACGCGTTCGAATATTACACGACATTTAAAGAAAAGGATAGAACATGGTCTAATCTACGTGAGTGAGTGCGATAGAAATATAATGTAAAAGCAGTTTAGATTGTTTATTCATCTCACGGACACTGAAAAGAACGCGATTAAATTTTCCGCTACATAATGAAGTCAGAAGCAGAAAGGAGAATGCGTAGCGTACGCTCCTGTATAAACATTTAATATCCACTGTCCATAAATTGTGGGGCTTATTTTATTTATATTCACGCTTTTTATTTTGTAGGGAGGACAGGACGTTCGACGATTTGTCGTAGAAAAAAAGTGTTGTATTTCGCAGGACTATCAAGTTATAATGCTAGTTTATTTTCTTATATATTTGAGTCATTTAAAGTTTCCCAGAAAATCATATCTTTTTTTATTCATGGCAATGTTTTTGGTCAGTTGACCAGTACTTGAACTGCTGGAGCTTATACAGCTCCTCATAAAATAAATTTTTCCTAATTATCTCATTGCTGTTTTGGTTAACTGGAAACATCAGTTTTTGATAAATACAGAATTCTAGTTTCCTTTAAAATATTTAGTTTCCACTCATTAATGTTTGTGGGTAGATAATCCCACTAATTCCTGGAGACAAACCACCACCTTCTAAGGTATAACTAATGTAGTTGTGGAAGCGTGACGGAGCAATACAAGGCGTAGACCGCTGTCTCTTTTTAACAGTAACAGCCCTTTCTTATAAGGTGACGCTGAGCCCCTTAGTAAAGAGTTAACTTAAAAGACTATTCCCGGTATAAGGAAGATTAGATGTAATTGGCAGACCGTCTTCAAATTAAAAGCCGTCTTTAATTTAATTAATTCCTAAGAACCGCTTCATTATTATGTTCACCATAAACTATTTTACAATTATTTTGTGCTAAACATGGAAAGTTGTAACTGGCCATTTTCTGAACGTATGAGTAGTAGGAATGTGTTATCGGTGTCACTTTGAAGAAATAAACAAAGAAAAAACGGCAACTATAATTCACAGAACCGTCATCGAACGTCACAAAACTTTTTCCACATATACTTGTAAAGGTTTCAAATGAAACTGAATGTCAACTGTTTTAACTTGGGATATTCAATAGAAAACAAATGAAAAAAGTATCAGTGCATGTAGTCTACACGTCATCGCGCTTAAATTACAGCACTTAAACGTACAATAAAAATATCGCAAGGAACAAGACATTGCTGCGGTATTACGGAAAAATAAATGTAAATATAACAATATGCGCAACCCACGATTTTGGTAGCCACAGTATTATGCAACAGCAGTACCAGTAGTGTATGTAATGTGTATGACCTTTACAACTGTCAAGTTGTCAGTCTTAACATAATTCAATTAATCCCCCGAAACGCATCCACCAATTAACACATCACACACACATCTATGATACGTCGATTTGTATGACAGGTACACCTGCCCAATACATTCACAACCTAACGATGCAAATAAAGCAAAATGGCTGTCTTACCTCGTATACATTTATATTGAAACAAGAATTAATAAATACTGTTTCGCTTCAGATTCGATTAAACTGGAAGTAGTTATCAACTCGCTAATTACTAACAACTATTGCAAAATGTTTATTCAAACTACGATTTAATATTCTGATGTTATCGTATCTATCTTTAAACAATACTACATGTATTCTAATTGAAACCTAGTTTAATATAAATCACGATTTAATATAATTTAGATACAGCTATAAACTGGTTCATATAAGATCAAGTTTTGTAATTTTAAATCCGAGATCAGATGTATTTTTGATGTAAATGACAGCATGAAGAAATCATTCAACAAATGAAGTCGGTAGCACTCTTTTGTTTTTATTTGGAAGATCTGCAAGTTAAAAATAAAACAAACTTCACCAATCCAGCCAGTACCGTAAGATAACAAATAATGTATAGACAGAAAGACTACACGTCCAGAAGCCATACATATATTAGATCCAGCTTTAATATTTCTCCAAAGTAACATTCCCGGGGCAAACAGATTTCTTTACTAATCAAAACATATGAATACTCTTCGACTGTTTTATTCAATTCAATTGTACGGTGCACGACATTGTCAGCCGGATCGGACGCCGCCGTCCCTATTCTGGTGCCGGCTCAGTCTCCACTCACCTCTCGTGAATATGTTAAGGAAATCTGTTTTGTTGGCTTTGGTAAGGAAAATCACGTGATACGTTACAGATATTTGAGTAAACAAAAGTTAAAAAATAATATTAAACTTGGAAAGGTTACCTGGTTAATAGAAAGCAATGTAAACAAAATTACGACCACTATTCTGTTGTTCGGTATTCCCTAAATGTCATGAAAAGTTCAGAGTAGGGGTGCAGGCGCGAAAACGGCAATTTTCGCCGGACTGCGTCCGTTTAAATAATAGAAAGGTCGCGAAGATTGGAGCCGCTCTGAATGGTTTATATGTCACTTGTGAACCTTTCTCGTGTTAGTAGATCTCGCGCGACATTCTCGCCGAATTATATATTCATTTGAGTGCTTTTAGAATCCAGATTCAACAGTTGGCCTCGCACGAGAAGCGCTATTACTTAAAAGTATGGAGGTTTCATGCCCACGAGGGTCGTAAAACGTGTTGTAATAATGCACGCTATGCGATAAAATCCTATGCAGTATTTTCAGTAATTAGCTCTTTAAAAGCTCTATAAACATTCAACAACAACGGTAGTGCAAACTATTAAATATCACGTACAAATCAATTTCCACGCCGGGCAGAAATCTGAATCCAATTTGCGGGCTGTCCGATCGGGGCGGACGGCAGATATCACGGGCGAATATCGCTAAACGGCTAAATAATTTAGTAGCAATCTGGCGGCGGCGGCGGCGCGCCCGCGGCGGAAACCGCGTGCTGCGGCTCGCACGCCGCCGCCGGCCGCCGCGCCGAGCCCGCACCTGCGACCACTATCTTTACACTTCTGTGACTTGACGTTTAAATCTCCGCAAATTGTATTTATAGGATGAAATAATAAACTGAATTGAATGTAATGCAAATAATTGCTCTGTTTAACGAAAGCGAAAGTGCTTTTCGCGTTCAGAATAAGACTGGAATTAAAGTGTTTTTTTATCTTTGGCTGATTTTGATCGGAACACCGCCTGAATGCTATTGTCTTACGGCAGAGGGAGTAGAACCGATGTACATGTCCGTTTTACGTAAAACGTCAAACTTGGCTTGGGTGCCGTCGCGACACAATGGCGCGTCGAACAAAGCTTAACTTGCACCCAGTCATTAAAATTTCGTTTTCCATCTTTTCCATTACGCAGCTGCAGACAAAAAATAGCGAAATAAAAACGACGAGCCCAAAACAAAAGTCGGGAACGAAGAGAACAGGAAATAAAGTTAATTAAGAGCGGCGAAATCGACTGAGTTGCGGTGGAAATTGGCCCCTTAAAAAAGAGACATTTGTAGCGGAGCTATTGCGCTTAATTTTTGTGACAAGTGAAACAAAAGAGTTGGCAGGGTGGCGGAGACGCGGGTGCGGGCGAGTGCCAAGCACGGGAGGGGGGAAAGTGTAGCCCGAGGGGAGATAAGGTCGCCGTTATCACCAGCGGTTCCGGGCGGCCACTGGCGAGTCGAAGGCGATACCTTTTGTTTTGCCACATTGAGGGATGCTCGCTTGCGTGACGTTATCGCGCCTTCTTGCCTCGCGCTGACCTTTCCACTCACGATAGTAAATTTTATTTCTTAGACGTTTCGTGGTCGCTTTTAGGATTCGTTTCATCAAAATAGTTAACAATGTTTACGATTTAATCGTATCATGTTATTTTAGAAATAGGATGCACATAATTAGGTCTGTTAACTTTAATAACGCGTGGGTTGTATGGTAGGTTCCGGTAACATTGCTAATTGGATCGCTCTTCCTGCTAGTTGTTACTTGTTTTATATATTTCAACTAACTACGAGAACGTTGTTATAACAGCTGATAACAATAACAAACTTCAGATTAATTTAGTTTCGTCACAGATAATTTCATGGAGTTAAATCCTCAAATCTGACTTCCACTTGAAGTGTGGGAAATATAAATCGATATATTAAATATTTGAAGCAAATTTCTTACACTACACTAAAGTAACTTGATACTTGACATATCAGGACATTTAAATCAATGAGCTGTGTCGTTTGTCGAAGGTTCTGCGTGGGGGACCGGTTCTACCTGTGCGACAACAAGATCCTGTGCGAGTACGACTACGAGGAGCGATTGGTGTTCGCCAACATGGCGTACAACCCACCGCCGCTTGCGCACCTCAAGCGGCAGACTACGCACTTGCCACCACCACCGGTAAGCAATCTAATGCAAATATTTTAACGAAATCCTCGGTTATTCAAGTCAGTTTTTGATCTAGTTTAAATTTAAAGTAGTGTTGAAAAGACTGGCCTGTTGGTCTAGTGGTTAGTGATCCTGACTGCTATGCCAGAGGTCATGGGTTTGATTCCCACCCAGGACAAATGTGTGTGTGATGAGCACGATCATTTGTTCTGTGTCTGGGTGCTAATTATATATAATATGTATGTATTTAGAAATATATAAGTATGTTCATCAGTTGTCTAGTATTCATAATACAAGCTTTCCTTAGTTTGAGACTAGATAGCGTTGTGTCAAGTCATGGAAGAAATGCAGATTTTCTTTATCTAACTACATCTTACTTTTATGTCCAAATTAACAAGAACCTCTTCCAACAGACAAGCAACGCGATGGGTGGTTTGATGAACGGCTCAAGCCGCTCTGGTGACCTGAACAACAACATGTCGGGCTCGTCCCCGGCCGCGTTCGCGCCGCCGCCGCACCTCAAGCCCCTAGGCCTGTCCGCGTCCAGCTGAGATTACAGCGCATGAGACGCGGCCCACCCCTACGCCAAGTATCAAAACTAACGCGTGCTCTATAAAAGACAATCGATACAAATCACTCGCCGTTTCAAACGAACCTTCAGTGACCAGTGTTGTAAACGCAGCTCCTAATCGTGTTATTACCTACTGGACTTGACGTTCGAAGTGTATAAACTAAAGCAAAGTAAATGCCAAACTGTAGTTAAAGTTTCTCATTGTTTATAAACAGCACATCATTAGCTACTTTAAAAATAATTATTTCTTTGATATAATATGATATTATTACGTTGTTAGAATATAGTGTAACGGCGAAATGTTTAGTTTGTTAAAATCTCAGAATTTGATCTCAGAAGAGCAATTATGCTGAATTAGTATAGAATTAGGGAGGCTGTATACGTGCAACTTAACTATCACTTTCTCATTTGTCTGTCTAAAACAATTCCCGATTTAACAATGATTGGCTGATGGTTAAGTTGCGCATTATGCCACTTTTAACTGATTAATTGAATCTCCTTTTTGTATAAATCTGTTAAAGTTGCAATATGATGATTGTATTTTCTCTTTAATATAATACGAGAATTGTCTGTACGGATTTAGGATCCAGAGCGAATTTAGCGCTAACGCTGTTAATGATTTCAGCTGTTCAGATGCGCAGTTAGGGGTTTGATTAGGTAATGTGTCGCGGGTGTCGCGGCGGCTCGACCGCGTCTGCGAGCGGTTGGGCCGCGCGTTCGGACCGCTGAGCGTGGACCCGGCCTAATGCTAGAACATTAAACAGCGCGGGTTTTAAGACTGCCGAATTGTCGTCTTTGTGGGATGAAATGTATTCTAGTGTAACTGTCGGTGTTAATGTAAATATTATAATCCTCTATATGTACGTATTAGTACTATCAATAAACTCTCAGATTGATTAGTATATTTAACGATCAAATTGTTTAATTATTCTCAAATATTTTTAGTTTTATTCCGGCTTAGCCGCATTGGAAAATTTATTTTATTGAACACTTGATTTTCTAATAAATAATTTGTTATTTCATTTTGTACGTATGTATATTAATTGTTAAGTTTACTATAGGCATTGTTATGATGTTTGTATTATTTATGTAAATAGATCACTTTACTGTAAGTAGAATATTGTATCTAATATTATACAATGGTGAATATAAAATATTTGGATTAACTAGTAAAATGTGGATATATGTATGTGTTAATTAAAATACATTATTCGAAATAGTTCAAATTAGTTTCTTTAGTAATATTTTAAATTAATAATTGTCGTCTTCGGACGATTTCTGTAATTGTTTGCATTTAATTATGTACAGTCGCCAATAATGTGTATTTTGAAATTTCCATAGTTCATAGGTACTCTTGTGAGTATTTCAAAACGTAATTAATGTTATTATTGTGAAGAAAGTGTTTTATTCGACAGTTGTAAGTAATAAGAGAATGCCTTAATTGTGTGTGCATCGTTTTGAAATGTTTAGGTATATATTTTTAATTAATTTCTAAAAACGCCTCCAACTCCTCGGAATCCTTTTCTATTTAAGTTTAACATTAGTCTTAAATTAATCTCGTGCAATATACCAAAAACAAAAGAACTCCCATATAGATTTACATTAGTAACAGTCATTTCATTTTAAATTTAAAACCAAAAACAGAATAGATAAAACAAAATACTAACTGCATTCATTAACGAAATCGAATAAATCCTTCGGGTACGAGGTGAATTCAGTAACTTCAATGCGTATTACCTCAGTCATTTCTTCCATCATCAGTGGTCTCTAATATCTATGACAGCTCATTAAAACAGCAGCCGTGTTAATTTGGCACTTCCACTTTCTTTTTTTCTTCCATAATCTTAAATATAAAATTCCCGTGTCACAATGTTATTCACCGTACTCCTCCGAATCGGCTAGACCGATTCTCTTGAAATTTCGTATATGCATTCAGTAAGTCTGAGAATCGGCTACTATCTGTTTTTCGCGAACAAAGTCGCGGGCATCAGCTGGTAACCTTATATATCGATGTACACACAACTAAGCATCAACCATAGAACTTCTAAATATAAGAATTTTACCTCTAGGTGTTATGTTGACGACTGTACAACCCATGCATTCCTGTAGCTAAGAGACGATTGTGTTCGCAATCACAACACATTTGTATAAATATAGATGTGAATGTTCTCTTAAACCAATGATACGACCAAAGATTGTAGCTCATTAAAGCCTTGTTCATGAATTTTATGGATTTTATTTGTTTCTAACCCTAAATAACATAATTACATTTATTTATATTAAGGATCATCAACAAAGAATACACAAGATATATTATTAGACAAAAAAGGACGGTATACATTTGGGTTATGCTTCCTTAATATTAAAGGAGAATACAGCATTTTTACACCACTTAGATAGTCCATATTATATAACCCTTACCTAGATACTCATGCTAGTATTTGAACTGTTGTTATTTGGCTGAAACACAATAGATACTGAAAATAAAAGCACAACTACCTTGATCGCTTAAGACATACCGATTTGGAATAACACACAATAAAACTCAATAATATTTGAAAACTAACCCTTTACGACGAATCCTTATACACACACCTCTAGTGTTTGTATTTAAAGAACATTTAAAGATTTATATACAGACACTTAATATAAGTTGCCATTAACCAAATATAAAAGAAAAAGCATTTGGCAATGAAACTTTAAACAGACGTCTATTGGAAATTATGCGCGCATTTTAAAATGTTCACTCCAAATAAACTTTAAAGTAAGTTCCCTTATACAAACCTACTTTTAAAACACAGTAAACCTTGAAACATCACACTTCAACCATTTTCAAGCCAATCATACAACATCGTGACCTCATCACTTGCACAAATACAATAAAGTATCAAATGAAAGAGAAAATGCGTTATCAAGTCGGTGAGGAAGTTTGAAAGGTTCAGTGGTGAGAATGAGGAGCAAAGAGGTCTCATATCGAGGCCGTAAAGATGTCGGCGGCCAAAGCATTGTAGTACTTACTGATACCTGGAGCTAGGAGGGTGTAGGGATAGTAGAAAAAGGTGAAAAAGGTACCTAATATTTATATTTTGGATTCTGTTTTTTTTTATGGTGGGAAGAAGAAAAGAACAATTATTGGGATATTTTTTGGCAAGTCTAGTTTTGCAATTAGGCAGTAGTGGGTTGTTTTAAAGACAGTTGCTTGGAAATAATAAAAAAATAGTAGAACAGTTTAAATACATGCTGAATCTGCTCGGTTTATTTGACCTCTTGAGGAAGTACAATAAAGTATCCAATGAAAGAGAAAATGCGTTATCAAGTCGGTGAGGAAGTTCAGAAGGTTCAGTGGTGAGAATGAGGAGCAAAGAGGTCTCATATCGGGGACGTAAAGATGTCGGCGGCCAAAGCATTGTAGTACTTACTGATACCTGGAGCTACGAGGGTGTAGGGATAGCAGAAAAAGGTGAAAAAGTTATTGGGTAACATTTTTGTATTAGTCGTTTTTGATGTTATAAAAAATAAAGTTAAAAATATTAGGTTTTTGGTAAGTTTAGTTTTGCAATTAGACAGTAGTAGGTTGTTTCAAAGACAGTTGCTTGGAAATGATAAGAACCTAGTAAAACAGTAACTAGTAGTTTACAAACAATGCTGAAACTGCTCGGTTTATTTGACCTCTTGAGGAAACACAATAAAGTATCCAATGAAAGAGAAAATGCGTTATCAAGTCGGTGAGGAAGTTGGGAAGGTTTAGTGGTGAGAATGAGGAGCAAAGTGCCTGAGAAGGCCTACTCGAAATAAAAACCTTTTGATTTTTGATTTTGATTTTGAAAGAGGTCTCATATCGAGGCCGTAAAGATGTCGGCGGCCAAAGCATTGTAGTACTTACTGATACCTGGAGCTACGAGGGTGTAGGGATAGAAGAAAAAGGTGAATGAGTTATTGGGTAATTCTGGTTTTAATATGAGCAGTGGAATTTTTGAAAGGAATAAAAAAATCGTCATCGAGTTTTTTATAAAAAAAAAATCGATGTCTAAAAAAGACTGCTTTTTGTTTGTTATTTACAACATAATATCTATATTTAAAACATAAACGACAATTTAACACTTGACATCATGACCGAAGCTTAACATGTATTATATTTACCTAAGTTCCATCCTAAGTAGCCATTATTCAGTATAGTAATCACAACAAAAAAAAATAAGTTCTAAAAACCAACGCACATTTCATGCGCTTAAAAATTAATATTATCAATACAATTTTTTTTTAATTTCTGCGCTGGCGCTACTACTTACCACGAGCGTGCAAAGAGGAGAAAAATCACCCCAATTTCCCGCCCCCCCTCATTGTCGGGCCAGCACGGCTCTGATAGAATTGTTATCGATGCCATCTTTAATTTATCCAGTGTAAACAACCACCGACATTACGATACACAGCTGATGGGTAGATTGGAATGTTCTGGGTTGAACTAATAAAAAAATTTGGTGTGTTTTGCTGAAAGAAGGAGGTCAGACGGTAACCAGTAGATTGAAAAAAAATAGAATAATGTATTATGAAATATATACCTTTGATATTAGGATGGTATTTTAAACAAGAGTGCAATTAAAGTACATATTATTATCCTAAAACCTTCTATAGAACAAAGTTACCTAAAAATGTGGTTCAAGTATTTATTGCAGAGTAATTATTTGTGGTTCGTAAATTTTTATTTACATAAAAACCAAAATTACTACAAACCTCCGCACTATAATAAAATGGCAAACATACGGATTCTAATCCACCCGAAAACCGAACAATACAAATCGTCGGAACAAATCGCGTGCATTCTACATGAAGCGTATATCCAAATACAAAGGGTTGACAATAAATAAAGGTGTGAGTTGTGACGAGCGAGCAAACCTTCGCAGCCGGCCTCCTCGAGCGTGAACGTCACAATGAGGTGCGTGAAAAATGGCTCCCACCGACGCGACGGCCCACAAATCAAAACTGTGAAACCGTTTGGCGAAAAATGAAAATAAAAACACAAACATAACAGCGTAGGAAGCCCGGCGCACACCACTGATGGCTTCTTGCAATAATTTCCGTTTTCAATGAACGCGTTTTTCTTTTTCTTATCATCGCACGAACTAGGATGGTTGGGAATAAATTGAAATACAAAATTGATTGTTGACTTTTCCCGGCCTCTTTATTACTGTCACAAATAGGAAAAAGATTGAAAATTGCCTATAGCCGAGACGCTGCCGGTTGATTTGGTAATTCTTCATTCAACTTTATATAAACAGGTCATGATTTATTAGTCAATAGTCAATCTATACGAAATCTGTAATTGATTTTAAAAGTTTGTTTTACAAATAAAATCCAATTAAGCTGTTTATCGCAAGTTAGTGTAATTTAAGTGGAAGTTTCAAAGAATGGCAGTGCAAGCGTTAGACCGAGATATTCGCAATCTGCGGCGATTTATTAACTTGTTGGCTCTAGTTACTGAAACCAGTGGATGCACGCGCTATCTCTTGACGGAAGATTTTTCCACTGAAAATAATTTACTTTTCGTAGACATATTACTTTCTTTGTACTTGTTGTAGAACTAAAAGAAGACTTCCTTTAAAATTTACATCAAGAAATTAAGGTACAACATATTACTCTAAAAAATAATGTTACGTATCCATAAAACAAAGGGTGGCTAAACCGTGTTAGAATGTATGAAAAATGAAACATAAAAGTGCCTATTTATAATTCTTATCGTGATAAATAGTCGAGCTATTATTTTAACGAGCTATTCCCTGTTTACACTCCTTATTACCCGGTCAGGATGAGTTAACGACAGTTGTCAGTTCTTTTACCCTCCGGCTAGGGATTTATATAGGAAAATGGTTCCTACACAATGTCCACTTACAAAGAACTTTTGTCTTACATTAAAGTACACCTAATTGACCCTCGTTTTATTAACTCGAGAAGGGTGAGGGAGATCTCTTTATACTAGCCAGGCTATGCCCCCGATGCTCCTATTTTTATTTGAGTTTTAATTATTAAAAGTTTTATGAACTGCTTATTTCTTTTTACGAGATTGTTGAATTAATTCCTTTTGTTTGTTAACTCGACCCTTCTTGTATTATCAAATGCTAAAAGTTGTGTTTGTTTTGCAGTAATTAATGTGCAGGATCGAAATGATCTCGTGTTCGCAAAAACAGTGAACGAAGCGGTTGCTATTGCATAATAGTAAGGCGTTTATGTTTAAACTAATAACGTTTTTAGAATAATAAGTTCACGTCTGATAATAAATTCAAATGGATATGTTTTAAATTCGTTTCGATTGAGTGGTTTATACATTTTGCCGTTATCACGTCCGTCGAAAATCATAAAACATTTTAAAGTTCGCAAAGAGATATTTGAGTGGAATCTTCATTCGGCGCCGTGGGTTCGTTGTAAGTAAATTTAACTTTAAAATATGCATAACAGTTTTCCGATGCGATCCCCTTTCGAATTTAAACACATCGAGTCGTATTAAGATACATTTCGATTCAGTGCACTTGGGAAGTTCGGGAAGAAAATGCTATTCACTTTAAAGATGATTCCGGCGGTATTTTCAGTATTATAATAAAATAGAAGGAACGTATTCGGGTACATGATAGAGCATTAAATGCAGTTTTGTAGAATGATAGTATAACATGAAAAGGCAAAAATATTAGAGTTATTTGTTTAAATATTGTTCTATGGTATAAAAATAAAATGTTTTATTGAGGTACTTGAGAGGGTTTGTTTAAACTTATCACAAGCACAAAGTATTGCTTAGAGTCAGAAAGGGATTTACAATACATAGGTACGTAAGTAACCGATCTTAACAAACTTTTTGCTAAGTATAAAAAAAAAATACACCGAAAACAATCCCAAAATGTCATCAGTTCCAAACTATGTAAGCCAAAGTATATTTAACAAGTACCTAACACTTCGGAAACAAATTGCAAGAGGCTTGTAGACTTGGAAGTTAAGTGTACTTAACCACGACTTGTGAAAATGCAAATAAGAGCTTCGACCGTCTGCCGGCCGGGGCCCTGGGATTTGTCGCCCACGTCCCCGGCAGATATGATAATTAGTTTTACAACGACGCGAATTAGTAAGATACACCGAGAATTTTATTTTCTTAAATATGCTAATATTGTGTTCTAATAAACAAGCTCTCGTTGGTTTTTCTTGAGCTGCTTTACGTTCTAAATATTCTATGAACAAAGCTATATTATAACTTTAGTACAGTACTTTTTGTAGCTCTAATTAACAGCTTACAAAAAGCAACTCTTTAAAGCTGAAAAACAATGTTCGTAGACGATTTTATGCATAATACATAATTTCTTCAATACGGTCTGGAAACTTGCTAATGCTATTAGTGCAGGCAGCGGAGGCGTTAAGCCTGCAACCTTACTTAATTCTACTTATTCGGCAAACTTCGGCGCCGGGGTCGCACGAATACTTCTTCAGAGCATGCCTTCACTATAAACCAGTTATTCAACACCCTTTAATTTGTAACCAGAGTTTACGGCACAACAATAAACAGAACATGTACAGGGAAATTAAAAGTTTAATACTCTTTCAAACAATATGACAATAAAATGAACATTAAATCAAACACGCCAAAATGAAGAAACCAAAGAATAGAGTTTGGGAGTTTGACACGCAGCTCCGTCCGGCACTCTTTGGACGAACATCATGCTGTCGGGCTTCAACACTTGGTTTTCTTTCTAAAGTTTCTGCTTCTCCTTGTTTCTTACTTGGGTATTTCTCATTGGGCCAAGACTTTGTTTCCACTGTTTCTACACGGTCACCAGGCTCATGCACGGTCGGAGAATCAGTTGGTGTAATTTCATCGGTCGTGCCGGTGGTGGGAGTCGATGAAGGTTTTTCAGATTCCTCAGAGGTCGAGTCTGCCGCGGCAGAAGATCCGATCGGTATGGTATTACTTGTCGTCGCACTCATCAAACTTGCTAGTGGTTTCAGAGAAGATATAATGGCGGGGTTGACTATAGGAGGGTCTTTGTTAGCGACGTCACAAACATGAGTGCATACTTCGTCATGACATTTGTTTCCAGTGCCGCAGGTTATGAAATTTTCCCAAGAAGTCAACAGCTGATACAGATGTGGTTGCTTACAGTCATTATCAATGTAGGTTTGAATTCCCATCACTTCTCTTTCACATAGGAGTGGTCCACCACTGTTGCCCTACGATATTGAAATCAAATTTTAGACAACACATTTTCAGGCAGTCAATTCAGACCGCTTTCAATATAAAATAGCAAGCTAATTCAGACTGAGCGCGATAGATTTTTCTAACTTACTTGACAAAAGTTGGGGTCATAAACAGGATTTTTGTTTTCGTCGCTATCAGCAGCGCACGTCATGGTATTCCCAAGGAAGTGGGACCCGCAGTTTTGGATTGATGGAGGTAACAATTCGACAGTTAGTTGCATTAAATTCCTTTCTTCGGTCCAATTGCCATCTTTCTTCTAAAAATTACATAATATTATATTAAAATCTATATCACCGCAGTAAAATTAATTAATTTTAATTTAATAGGAACCCAGAAAATTCTCTTTACAGTGAGAACCTGGAACTTGAAAATGGAAAGTAATTAAAATTATAATATCATTATCCTACTGTTCATAGTCTTACGGCATAAACAAGTATGATACAAGTCTTATCAAGGTATTCTCGTCTGGTGCTAATGGATACGACTCCGACAGCGGACGTCAGGTTAAAGGGTAGTAAAGTCCTCATCAGGGAGATGTCTGTACGCCACCACTGCGTCGAACTGTGGTTGAAGGGCCGTACAATTTGAATTATCTGCAATCAAGAAGAAGAATACGTATAGTTGTTATGGACCAAGTGATAAATGCGGGCATTATTTATAATGCTTGGGCATTATGAATAATGCCTAGCATTGTCGGGCTAAGTGATTAATTACTATATTAACTTCATTATTATCATATCGCTCGGTCATTATTATATTGCTAAATGATAGTTGGGCAATTTGATACTAATGCTATATTTAAGTTGTATCAAGCGCTAAATAAACCATGGCTACAATTGGGGACACCGTAAGAGTTCGAGTTCCGATGTTGATTGCGGTCGTAATGATGGAAGAAATAAAAAAAAAAAACCTAACCTAACCTAAATTAGGTGAGGCTAGGTTTTTTTTTTTTGTCTAAATCTATATTTATTGGGATGAAAATATCATCTTATCTTATTTTAATTGTTAAAATAATCTTTATGATGTACGCTTAAGGCAAATTAAAATACAAATTTATTCTGAAACGAATATCTACTTGTTTTATTATTACTTTATCTAATTCTTCGAAGATATTATATATAATAGCTAAACAGTATCTATAATATCCAGATTGATCATTTTGGCTGTAACATTTGTATTACTTTGCCCAAAAGGTGATAGGCCATATGTATAGTGCCCGGTCAATTTGTTATTTGAATAATTATTATCAAAGTGCACTCTCATATTGGGCATTTTTCATAGTGCCCGGGCATTATGTATACTGCCCAATTTATCACTTGGTCCATAAGATAGTGACTTCATTTCTGCTTTCTTGCACTAGATATGTAGATGTCATGATACTGATACAACTTGCCTACAAGTACCTAAGGACAAAATGTTTATTACCTCTCGTTCCTGTTCATCCTCGTCTTCGTTAAGCGTGAAATTAGTGTCAATTGTGACTGCTCCCATCCTAGCTAGAAGTGTTTTACGGCGGGAAACCGCTAGGGCCATCTGTCAAGATGCTGGGGCCGACAGCCGAAGTGACGAGCCACTCTGGCCGAATAAGCACTGCGCCGCGTAGGAACCTAGCCCCTGTACCGTCTACTACCGTCTCATCAGGGTAATATAGGAATGCCTGGGGAAATATGATGGTATTAGTACGTAGTATTAGTAAGGCAATTTCTGGAACCATCAGGAATGTCTCTCTTGTATTAAAGAAGTGTTTCATGGAATAAATAATAAATAAATAAATATCCTGGGACAATATCCACACACGGCCATCTGATCCCAAGCTAAGCAGAGCTTGTGTTATGGTAATCAGACAGCTGATAAACATGTTTATATATTACTAAATATATACATATTATAGATAAATCACACTCAGACACAGAACGTGTTCATCACACAAACATTTGTCCTGGGTGGGAATCGAACCCACGACCTCCGGCTTAGCATCACTAAGCTTAGGGTCACTAACCACTAGACCAACAGGCCCGTCAAAAAATTCACTAGCTTTAAGTTGTCTTAGTTATTAGTCGCACCTCTTAAAAAGTCTACTGCTTAAGTCAATCTATTATCTCTTGAGGGGAATTAAAAGTTCATTAATACTTGCAACATCCAAAGTTAAACCACAAATGATGATTTCTTTTAATGATTACAGCACGAGTTAATCTTACGTCAGTCGGCTCACGTAGTCGGATGACATGACGGATAGCGCTTCCGGTTCTTATCCAGGGCTGATAATTTATACTTTTGGGATTTATTTTGACACCAATTTGTAATAAATGATTGACTCACCATAAACGGGTAAAGCCCTCTTCGTACTTCTTGTTCATCTTCTGCATATACTTCTACACACAAAGACAACGCTGGAAAACGATACAAACTTATAGTTACTTACTAGTCGGTGACAGACAAAATATACATTTATATGAATACAGAGACAGGAGGATTACCGAAACATAATGCTAGTAGAATTTTAGTTTTCATATTCGTAGAAAACTTTCATAAACATTTATAAGAAAACTAAATGACGTTTTACCGTCAAATTCATTGCTGTTCTGACAGTAGAGTTTTCAAAAGAAGAATACACATCACTTTGCTTATAATATTTTCTGTGCCAGGTAAATCAAAGGATTTTATGTAAACCAAGTATTTAAACCCTCATTTCTTAAGCAAATGCTATAATTCTCTTTAACTCTCTCTGTCGTAAAAATCGAATTAGTCGAGTCACGTCCCTTTATTTTTCTCCGCTATCTTTGACAAAGTTACGCCGAGTTAAGGACATTAATCAGAATCTCATCTGAGCCAAGATGTATTATCCTCAATAAAGCGAAAAGAATGACTCCGCAATTTTAAAACGCGTGTTTTACAGATAAGAGCTGAGGATAAATCCAGGGAACACCTAATTATTCATGTTAGGGGTGTTTAAGAGTGCGTATTAATACGCTCGGAGCGGTGGCGTCGACTTTTCAAAATATGCTAAGAACAGAAAAAGTGCAGTTTATTTAAAATACCGCGGACGGGAACACGGCTTGGGCGGGTGCGCCACCGCGAGACTGCTGTGTACGTCTTTTCAGTTTTATTCCAAATTGGATAAATGTATCGGAGGGGAAAGAGTTTATGAATGCGCTTTGATTTTATTGTTGACTAGCTGCTGCCCGCGACTTCGTCTGCGTGGTATTCAAGATGTGTAGTACTGTACAAAAAGTAAAGCTAAATAATGTTTAATGCCAGCTCCCTAATCCTGTTCCGTTCCAAACTACCTAATTTCTTAATCCTAACCTCTAGTCTTACAAACATATTTGACTGTTAGTTAACACTGCTAGTTTTTTGGTGTGGCCACTATCTTGCACTGATTTGACAATTTGGATTGAAGGACTTGAAAACGGGCGATGGCAAAGAAGTGTACTGGACTCTTACTGGCTAAACCACCAGAGTGCTTCACCGTATCCTATTGTCGGGGGCCACGGGAACGCTTTCGCAATCTACCGCAAGCCCCGACAGGAGAGCTCTTTTTAACGGGAGCTTCTTCGTTAACGTGGAGCCAGCTTTTGCCAGCCCTTATTAAGAGGCGCGTGGAAGCACCACGCATTTGGTCTTTGCTTTTATCCAGTACAGTAGACTGCCCTGAGTCTACTGGCGTAAGTTATTTATGGTGGTTGGAGGAGGGCAAATAAGGCCCTTCTTCTATCCTATGCTTGCTTATCGAACATGGATAAGCCTGTCGTGCTCTTTCCACTTTTCCTTGAGCGTCATCACTTCTTCGCAGAACTTGGTGACGGCGCACTAACTAACCGCGGATACTTTGGCCACTCTAGGCGGTGTGACATCGTCGTTACGAAGATGTCGCATTCTCACTGGATGTGAGAGGGGTCTGTATACCCAAATTTATCAAATTTTGTTTACCTACCTATTTGGGTTCTGAGACGGTTGAATGCTTTCCGAACTGAGGTAGGACATAAGTAGTAGGTGGTAGTGGTCGATCTGCCCAGATCTTGCACCGAGCTCGAGTTAGAGTTGCAATAGTAGTCAGTGTATATCGGAAGAAGCTCTTTTAGCTCTTAAGTCTACCCGATTTAAGTCTCTTCTAACGTCAGGTAGAGCAATGCCAACCAGGAGGAGAACTTATTGAGCGGGGTTGGTCTTAAACAGCCAGATATTATTCGACACGTTTGCACTGTGCGCTGTGGTGCGGAGAACAGCAGGCGCTGCTCCCCATTCATTATTTCGTTTTCTTTCTACCCTTGACAGATGTTTTTTTTTTAATCATGAAGTAGTGCTTACTTACATGGTTATCAAAGTTCCAAGTTTCTAATTCTAGTAGTTTGAGCTAACCCAACTGAACCTGAAGAAGGTTAATGTTACGCACACATACAAAACAATCGCGGGAGTACGCGTGCGGCGCATATTCGTACGCAATATTAAACAAACATTAATAATAACAGCCTATCTTTATAATACTTTACCTATGCAACTACCCTATACCATCGCAATTGGTGCACAATTGTGGTAGTGTACAGGCACTATCAAATCTTTACAGCCACGCGTCATACACACCAAAATTGCAGTCAACAGCTAAGCAGTTATTTAAGTAGGTATAGTAAATCATTTACCGTCCACACTATTTTTTGTTTTAGTGTCGTTGGTTTTCTTTTACTTCATATCCACAGCTCCTCCTAAATTGGATAAGACTGTTCTAGCTTAAACAGTAAGTAGGTAGATACCATATAAAAGTGTTTTAAAGATCAATTTTAGGTATGGCAAAAAAATCCAAGCGCTTCTTACAATACTTTTGTACTACCAAAAACGATAGAAGAAAAAAAATGTTATGCTTGACTGAGATGAAATGAAATGTTGTCGGAGTTTCATAGAAACGTACCTCCCCCTTTTTTACCCCCGTTAAGGCAGAATTTTCAAAAATCCTTATGGCGTCATTCTTAACTTCTAACTAAATAGCCAAATATTAATTTTAATCGAATTAGCTTCAAAACTGACGGAGTTTCATACAATCTTACCAGCCCCTGTTTACCCCCTTTAAGAGCAAAATTCCAAAAAAAAGATAGCCTTAATGTTAGCGAGGACTAATAGCTACATAATAAAAAAAATTTCATCAAAATCCGTCCAGTAGTTTTTGAGTGAAAAGCGGACAACAAACAGACAGACAGACAAAAAATTTTTTTTTATACTTTTGGCTTCTATTGGTTGTATGAAGATACCCCATCTAAGTTTTTTTTTAATATCTTTAATGTACAGACATGAGCTTGTTACAATTTTATTATATGTATAGATTAGCTTCAAAACTGACGGAGTTTCATACAATCTTACCAGCCCCTGTTTACCCCCTTTAAGAGCAAAATTCCAAAAAAAAGATAGCTTAAATGTTAGCGAGGACTAATAGCTACATAATAAAAAAAGTTTCATCAAAACCCGTCCAGTAGTTTTTGAGTGAAAAGCGGACAACAAACAGACAGACAGTCAAAAATTTTTTTTTTATACTTTTGGCTTCTATTTGTTGTATGAAGATACCCCATCTAAGTTTTTTTTTAATATCTTTAATGTACAGACATGAGCTTGTTACAATTTTATTATATGTATAGATTAGCTTCAAAACTGACGGAGTTTCATACAATCTTACCAGCCCCTGTTTACCCCCTTTAAGAGCAAAATTCCAAAAAAAAGATAGCTTAAATGTTAGCGAGGACTAATAGCTACATAATAAAAAAAGTTTCATCAAAATCCGTCCAGTAGTTTTTGAGTGAAAAGCGGACAACAAACAGACAGACAGACAAAAATTTTTTTTTTTATACTTTTGGCTTCTATTGGTTGTATGAAGATACCCCATCTAAGTTTTTTTTTAATATCTTTAATGTACAGACATGAGCTTGTTACAATTTTATTATATGTATAGATTAGCTTCAAAACTGACGGAGTTTCATACAATCTTACCAGTCCCTGTTTACCCCCTTTAAGAGCAAAATTCCAAAAAAAAGATAGCTTAAATGTTAGCGAGGACTAATAGCTACATAATAAAAAAAGTTTCATCAAAATCCGTCCAGTAGTTTTTGAGTGAAAAGCGGACAACAAACAGACAGACAGACAAAAAATTTTTTTTTTATACTTTTGGCTTCTATTGGTTGTATGAAGATACCCCATCTAAGTTTTTTTTTAATATCTTTAATGTACAGACATGAGCTTGTTACAATTTTATTATATGTATAGATTAGCTTCAAAACTGACGGAGTTTCATACAATCTTACCAGCCCCTGTTTACCCCCTTTAAGAGCAAAATTCCAAAAAAAAGATAGCTTAAACGTTAGCGAGGACTAATAGCTACATAATAAAAAAAGTTTCATCAAAACCCGTCCAGTAGTTTTTGAGTGAAAAGCGGACAACAAACAGACAGACAGACAAAAATTTTTTTTTTATACTTTTGGCTTCTATTGGTTGTATGAAGATACCCCATCTAAGTTTTTTTTTAATATCTTTAATGTACAGACATGAGCTTGTTACAATTTTATTATATGTATAGATTAGCTTCAAAACTGACGGAGTTTCATACAATCTTACCAGCCCCTGTTTACCCCCTTTAAGAGCAAAATTCCAAAAAAAAGATAGCTTAAATGTTAGCGAGGACTAATAGCTACATAATAAAAAAAGTTTCATCAAAATCCGTCCAGTAGTTTTTGAGTGAAAAGCGGACAACAAACAGACAGACAGACAAAAATTTTTTTTTTTATACTTTTGGCTTCTATTGGTTGTATGAAGATATCCCATCTAAGTTTTTTTTTAATATCTTTAATGTACAGACATGAGCTTGTTACAATTTTATTATATGTATAGATTAGCTTCAAAACTGACGGAGTTTCATACAATCTTACCAGCCCCTGTTTACCCCCTTTAAGAGCAAAATTCCAAAAAAAAGATAGCTTAAATGTTAGCGAGGACTAATAGCTACATAATAAAAAAAGTTTCATCAAAATCCGTCCAGTAGTTTTTGAGTGAAAAGCGGACAACAAACAGACAGACAGACAAAAATTTTTTTTTTTATACTTTTGGCTTCTATTGGTTGTATGAAGATATCCCATCTAAGTTTTTTTTTAATATCTTTAATGTACAGACATGAGCTTGTTACAATTTTATTATATGTATAGATTAGCTTCAAAACTGACGGAGTTTCATACAATCTTACCAGCCCCTGTTTACCCCCTTTAAGAGCAAAATTCCAAAAAAAAGATAGCTTAAATGTTAGCGAGGACTAATAGCTACATAATAAAAAAAGTTTCATCAAAATCCGTCCAGTAGTTTTTGAGTGAAAAGCGGACAACAAACAGACAGACAGACAAAAATTTTTTTTTTATACTTTTGGCTTCTATTGGTTGTATGAAGATACCCCATCTAAGTTTTTTTTTAATATCTTTAATGTACAGACATGAGCTTGTTACAATTTTATTATATGTATAGAATAGATTAGCTTCAAAACTGACGGAGTTTCATACAATCTTACCAGCCCCTGTTTACCCCCTTTAAGAGCAAAATTCCAAAAAAAAGATAGCTTAAATGTTAGCGAGGACTAATAGCTACATAATAAAAAAAGTTTCATCAAAATCCGTCCAGTAGTTTTTGAGTGAAAAGCGGACAACAAACAGACAGACAGACAAAAAATTTTTTTTTTATACTTTTGGCTTCTATTGGTTGTATGAAGATACCCCATCTAAGTTTTTTTTTAATATCTTTAATGTACAGACATGAGCTTGTTACAATTTTATTATATGTATAGATTAGCTTCAAAACTGACGGAGTTTCATACAATCTTACCAGCCCCTGTTTACCCCCTTTAAGAGCAAAATTCCAAAAAAAAGATAGCCTTAATGTTAGCGAGGACTAATAGCTACATAATAAAAAAAGTTTCATCAAAATCCGTCCAGTAGTTTTTGAGTGAAAAGCGGACAACAAACAGACAGACAGACAAAAAATTTTTTTTTATACTTTTGGCTTCTATTGGTTGTATGAAGATACCCCATCTAAGTTTTTTTTTAATATCTTTAATGTACAGACATGAGCTTGTTACAATTTTATTATATGTATAGATTAGCTTCAAAACTGACGGAGTTTCATACAATCTTACCAGCCCCTGTTTACCCCCTTTAAGAGCAAAATTCCAAAAAAAAGATAGCTTAAATGTTAGCGAGGACTAATAGCTACATAATAAAAAAAGTTTCATCAAAACCCGTCCAGTAGTTTTTGAGTGAAAAGCGGACAACAAACAGACAGACAGACAAAAATTTTTTTTTTATACTTTTGGCTTCTATTTGTTGTATGAAGATACCCCATCTAAGTTTTTTTTTAATATCTTTAATGTACAGACATGAGCTTGTTACAATTTTATTATATGTATAGATTAGCTTCAAAACTGACGGAGTTTCATACAATCTTACCAGCCCCTGTTTACCCCCTTTAAGAGCAAAATTCCAAAAAAAAGATAGCCTTAATGTTAGCGAGGACTAATAGCTACATAATAAAAAAAGTTTCATCAAAATCCGTCCAGTAGTTTTTGAGTGAAAAGCGGACAACAAACAGACAGACAGACAAAAATTTTTTTTTTTATACTTTTGGCTTCTATTGGTTGTATGAAGATACCCCATCTAAGTTTTTTTTTAATATCTTTAATGTACAGACATGAGCTTGTTACAATTTTATTATATGTATAGAAGATTAGCTTCAAAACTGACGGAGTTTCATACAATCTTACCAGCCCCTGTTTACCCCCTTTAAGAGCAAAATTCCAAAAAAAAGATAGCTTAAATGTTAGCGAGGACTAATAGCTACATAATAAAAAAAGTTTCATCAAAATCCGTCCAGTAGTTTTTGAGTGAAAAGCGGACAACAAACAGACAGACAGACAAAAAATTTTTTTTTTATACTTTTGGCTTCTATTGGTTGTATGAAGATACCCCATCTAAGTTTTTTTTTAATATCTTTAATGTACAGACATGAGCTTGTTACAATTTTATTATATGTATAGATTAGCTTCAAAACTGACGGAGTTTCATACAATCTTACCAGCCCCTGTTTACCCCCTTTAAGAGCAAAATTCCAAAAAAAAGATAGCTTAAACGTTAGCGAGGACTAATAGCTACATAATAAAAAAAGTTTCATCAAAACCCGTCCAGTAGTTTTTGAGTGAAAAGCGGACAACAAACAGACAGACAGACAAAAATTTTTTTTTTATACTTTTGGCTTCTATTGGTTGTATGAAGATACCCCATCTAAGTTTTTTTTTAATATCTTTAATGTACAGACATGAGCTTGTTACAATTTTATTATATGTATAGATTAGCTTCAAAACTGACGGAGTTTCATACAATCTTACCAGCCCCTGTTTACCCCCTTTAAGAGCAAAATTCCAAAAAAAAGATAGCTTAAATGTTAGCGAGGACTAATAGCTACATAATAAAAAAAGTTTCATCAAAATCCGTCCAGTAGTTTTTGAGTGAAAAGCGGACAACAAACAGACAGACAGACAAAAATTTTTTTTTTTATACTTTTGGCTTCTATTGGTTGTATGAAGATATCCCATCTAAGTTTTTTTTTAATATCTTTAATGTACAGACATGAGCTTGTTACAATTTTATTATATGTATAGATTGCTGTGACTCGCAGTTATAGTAAAATTTGTTACAATTCAATGTTGCCTTTTCCACTAAGAGGCAATTAGCCAGCCTCTTACAGACAGTAAAAATACTAACTTGGTCAACAAATGAGCGTAGATATCGTATCCAAACCGCTGATGCAGCTACGTCAATAGCACTTGTTCCGACGGTTATTACATGTCCAGTTTAACAGGATCCCTCTTAATGTACTGGGACTATCCTCAAAGTTCTTAAACGTTACTTGGTTCTATCGTCAGGTGGTGCCAACTAAAGTTGGTGTTGTTATAACGGTCCGAATGAACGAGCTACGTGTTTTGGCGGCTTCCCACAATTGCTTTACACTTCTTCCTTGAGTAAGCTTTTGTAAAATGGTGTGCTAAAAATATCAATAAAACTATGGCGTAACTTTTAATGGCAGTTGTTTTTTAATAGCCGTATTGATTTTGGGACAGGCAATCCGACGCGTATTTATAGGCCATCTATAACTGCGGACGATTTTATTGTTTGGATGGAGAGACATTAAATGATGCGGGTATTGTTGTTGGATTTACACAGATTTTTCATAGCTTTTATTTTCGATATAGAATCTGTTTTGTTGATGTTTATTGTGTCAGTGATCCATTTTAAATCATAAATATGCGTTCGGAGGTAATGTCTTTATTAGTTGTTTATTCAATTTATTGGTGTCTGAATATGTGCTTATTGCATAAAACTAATTACGTGGTTGTAATTGCCCAAAATAATATGTCCTATAAAATTTGAAGCCCACTCTATAATTAGTTAATAAGACTTAATACCTGAAACGTGTGAGTTCTGCATTACCTTGCGTATAAATTCCATGGAGTCTAGTCAAACTTTTCACCGGCTTACCAACTGTGACTCAAGAACGGTGATATGAATATTAAACGCTTCAAGAATTAGAAGATTTATACGACAATTCGGAAGTTGAGCGTTCCCGCGCACTTAAATGAATGTTTAACATTATCTGTGGAGTTTTAAGGAACTTGAGCCTCTTAACAACTTGCTAAGAAAGTTTGATAGAGAGCGGCTCTCGGGCGATTAATTCGGAAACGTGGAAAGGTGGACGGGAATTCTTAATGTGAAAGGGTGACTGTGGAGGTGTTCGATCAGGGCATAGATAGGGTGAGCTTCATTTGAATTAGGGTGTTTTGTTTTTAGTTAGCTGTTTAACTGTTATAAGTATCTACGTAAGTATATAGCTAACTAGCTGTTCTTGAGCATGGAATTTAACGAAAAAGTGTTATTTTTAATTACAAAATCTCCTCAATATCCTCCTCCATCTCAGAGATTAGCGGGAATAAACACACTAACAAAAATTGAAAAAAAGAAGAAAATTGGTGTGTGAACTATATTTATATTCATATGCATGTAGTAAAAAAAAATATTTCAATATTACAAACACACTACATTTTATTTATTTGTATAGATGTAGAATTGTTTACAATTATTAGAATTGAAGCATAGTAGATTCCACGAGTATCGGAGCTTCTATTTTGCACAGATAGTCGAGTGGGTCACGACGGCAACGAACACAGTGCGACGTTTGCACGTTCGATTCCCGCAAGGGAGAACTGTGATCCATAAATGCTTGTTCTTTACTTGTTCTAAATCTAAGTGACCTTCTGTGTATGTGATTTCCAAAACCTCCTGCGACACAAGGTTTAAAAAAAACTATTTTTTTTTGCTGAAGGTTTCGGATATACCACACACAGCCATCAACCTTGAAATTAAAAAAAAGCTTACCCTCTTGATGACCACCGCCGCGGTAATACCGGCGCACATAATATCCATTTCAGTGCTTGACAATATAAATTGATTGGTGCAGTGTGCGTGCGTCATTGTTCGAGCCGTCATTTTCCGATGTCCCGTCCCGTTCTATTGTACTGCACTTTATTGAATATGATTTACGCGCCAATTTTTGTAGGCTTCGGTTTTTATTAACTGACCTCGGTGCCGATGTAAACTTAATTGAATCCGCCAACAAAAGGTATCGAATGAAAAGAGCGTCCAGCGGTGTGCGATGCAGATTATAATAGGTTTTTCCGAATTTGCATGGGTTTTAAGTTACTCGATATTCGATATTTTCACGGCGGTTGAACTATTGCTTTCATTCTGTTTGTATGAAAGCTGCTCTAATTAAATTTTATGTTACACCCGTTACCTACTGTCGAGGTTTTAATTAACGAGATTTTATTTTCAACTGACAATTGTATTCCCAGTTTTTATGTTTTTTTTTTTATAAAGTTTGTGTCCAATACTCAACGTGTGCATTGAAAGCGAGATTAATTAATAAAATAAAATGGTCACAACAAATAGTGATCGACTGTCAATTAGTTATTTTGTACTGACACATATTGACGTGTAATATAATTCCAGCCTTTGTTAAATACGTAGATTTTATTACTTTTCAACGTTCAATTGTGTAAGTAGACATTTAAAACAGTATCGAGGTTGCCGTACTATATTTCTGCAACAAATTCGAATTATTTACTGAAAGGCCGTAATCTGAGTTAATTATCTGAAATTCGTTCGTATTTAACGTCGTTTCAAACGAGTTTTCACAATTGGAGGCGAGTCAAAAGAGCTTTCTAAAGGAATCGCAAACACAATTAGGAGCAAGTTGTTGTTTGTAAATTGTCAGCGAAAGAGTGTGCATGACACGTGGCCCTTAGCGCATACCACTGTTACTGGTCGTTTGTCGATCACTGTGCGAGGGCTTTGAACATTTTGTCCTTTTGTAATTAAAATTTTATGTTTGATAGATTTCTCTATTATACGAAGAGCGATAATTAAGCGTCTTAGGTGGTGTTAGAAATAATCATAGAATCGATGCATCTTCTTCATTTTTTTTCTTAAAATGTTATTTTAATTATAATTGTCAAAACTATATTTTCATATTTTTATAATAACTTTCGTGAGAATTATTCATATTTAAGATGTATAACGGTTTACTCACGCGTATTTATCGGGATAGCCCGACTAGTTATATATTACTATATTCTCATACTACATTCGAGAGACATAACTGTTCTTAAAAATAAATTGAACAATTGAAGATATTCTTTAAAAGTTCTGGGGTTCCTTGACTTGGTCTCAAATCGCGCGCAACTTTGCTAATACTTTTAACAACAAACATGTATAAAATTAGTTTTTTTTTTTTATTAAAATTATTAATTTCAACATTCACTTACACAGTTATGCTTGTAAACCGTACTGGCCGCTAAGCTTGTTATTATGATTGTGCCCTATAGAGAGATACAGAATCAAATCAGCCGCGACAATGGCGACGCAATTAAACCCGCGAGGGGAAATGTCTTGTAGACGCCGCGAGTAGAACTGAGACATGCCCGGGTTTACACGAGAATTTTTGAAGAAATAAATTAGTGGGATAAATGTAGAGCTTTTTAAACAGGCAATAAAAATAATTCTAAATAAAGTATGAAAACGAGAGACCTGTAGTGTGGTAGGTAAAAACGTAAACTGTAAAGAATCAGAATAGGGGTTTTAGGAGGATTAATTAAAGACTTGTTTAACATATCGTATTTGGATTGGCAAGTGTGGACTAAGAAAGAAATGCAGATGTAGATATAAATTAAAAAAATATATATAATTATGGTTAATTGACACCCCAGAATAAATAAAGTTAACAGAAAAATGATTTAGTTAATCGTAGCATAAAAACATGTCCAAGAAAAGAATAGATGTAGTAAAAGAAATGAGGTTTCAATATATCCCTAAAAACACTTGGAAGGTATCTTTTACACAGATTTCCAACTAGCAAACACTCAAACATCCTTAAACAATAGGCAAACCAGAACCAACATTGTAACAGTATAACAGAATTAAAGTCAAACTCTTTCATTGTCGGTAATGCAAATCCTCTGAATACGGTCTGTTTACATCTTAGCCCCCTTTGTTTCAGCCGTAACGAGCAGAAAAAGGGCCCATTCATAGAATCCGAACCTAATTACCTTACCCCCAGTGGCCCCGGTACAAAGGAAGGTTTCTAATTAACGATATTATGTCAAATAATTTGTTTAAACCGACGTCTTATTCCGTCTGAATCGCGGATTGGATTAAGTTTGCTCATGGCTACGTTTGCTTTATAAAGAAAAGCTGTTCGAATGGATGTTAAGAACTGATTGTAGTAAGCCTTTGTCGGATATTCAATTATGGATATTTAACGAATCTGGTTTGAAGGAAATGTAAAGTAAAGTGATTTTTGGTTTGATTGTGTAGCTGTTAAATAAAAGAGAAAAAAAGAGATATTTAGCCAGTGCTATATAGTTTAAGTTTATTTTTATCTAAAACTCGGAAATAATTTGCGTTTAAATTATTAGAGCTAAAAGAATTTTCTCAACGTACTTAGAATCTTTCAAAACTTATATTAAAAGTACTTGAAGATACCTTCATTATGTTCCTGAAATATAGGTAAACTTTACCTATTTAAAGTCATTTAATAAAGAAAAACCGCTTTCACAAAAATAATAACAGAAACTCACTGACTTCAATTTTAATCTTATTGCCTAACGTTCATTGAAAACTGTAAAATCATCCATCACCTGGTTCGAAAGAATATTAGATTTTCGCATGGATTTTAGCCCAAATAACAGGCAGGAACGATGTCCAGATTTGAACGGGTTTTATTGCAATATTTATTAACAGTTTCCCGGAAAAATGCAAACTAAATAAAAGTTTATTACAGTTTTAATATAACGTTGGTACTTGTGCATAGATATGGGACAGGCTGTAAAAAGTGGATTGATTTGTTAAAAGTAAATATAAATTTACTAGTTGTTACCCGTGACTTCGCCCGCGCCAATGTCGGTTAAAAATTAGCTTGGTAATTAAGGGTGTAAGCTAACCATATTTTATCAAATTTATCCAGCCATTTGAACATGAAAGAATAACAATCATCCATTCATTCATAACCACAGGCTTGTGTTTATAATATTAGAAGGATTTAAAGTTAGACTCTCCTAGTCTAATTTAGGGGTCCGTACTGGACATAGGCAACGACGGCGCGTGCGGTCCACGCGCCTCTTAGTGAAAGGAAAAACTGATTCCTGACGCTACTGAAGCAGTTCCCATAAAAGGAGGTGCCCTGTTTTTGATAGAAATAAAAAATTGACGTCAGTTTTTCAAAACTCCGATGGAGCATAATATTTTTGGCAGAAAACATGTGTATTTCCTTTTTGGACAAAATTTACTAAATGTTTCAACAACCCAAATATAACCAGACGCTATCAAAAGATATAATGCGGTAAATAAAAGGCAATAAACAATACAAGACATTTCCAACCACAAAAATCCGCCAATTCTATACAAGTTCCCTGTCTAATACCCAGTACTTGTAATATGTAAACACTAGTTCAAAACAAGCGTATGATGGATGTGTGACGTCGTAACAGCCTGCTTTTGCCTCGTCAGCTGCGTATTAGCAATCTGTCAGTGCTAACCGTGCATTTGTCATTACGATCGGGTAACATTAATTGGATTAACGTCATTAGTTGGCCAGCTCAAGACGTATTGAAATGATACGTAAGATGGTGTATGCTAATTAATATTGTTAGTTATTTTATTAAGAGGTGTTGGATCAGTGATTGGGCAGATAAAGTAATAAGATAGTAAAGAGAACATGCATTGAATTTATTCAATAGGATAAAAAAACACTAAGTTTACAGAACACAATTCCCAATTAATGAAATTTTATTAAAATGTATTGACTGAAAAAAAAACAGGTCTTATTGTTATATTGACTGCACGGATAACCGAGTGGTCACCACGTCAATTACCACCGTGTGCAACATGTCGCGGGTTCGATTCCCGCGTAGGACGAGAACTTGAGCGTTCTACAAATGCTTGCTATGAGTCTTGATGTCTCTGTGCATGTGAATTGAATGTTTGTGAAACCCCCCGACACAAGGATAAAACTCCTAAGCGGGAGTCACTTTTTTTAAAGTTAGATTTTAACTTGTAAAGATTAAAGAATAATACTCTTTATGAATTTCAATGTTATTTTTTTCTAACACTATTTTCCTTTAGCCGAAATTTTGTTGAAAACTAAGATATTCTTTGCTTTAAGTCTCATTAAATATAGATGTTCGTGAAAAGAGGATGAAAAATCCATTACGTTTGCGCAATCATAAAAACAATGGCGCTTAATCTGGAGATTACTCATTCGAAATAATGGATAACAATATTAAAACCCCCGTAATAAGGCCAACACTTTTTACTTCAATCCTTTTTGGTTACATTCGAGTGCATAATAAAATTGAGAAAAAAAATTAAAATATCAACGGATTAACGACTTAGTGTATTTTTCGGGTACGTCCAACACCCCTCAAGGTAGAAGGTAGGTAGTATTAACCTATTGCAGTTACGATAGCGTGACAGCGCTTTGCTCGGCGTAAAGCTTCGTCTCTCTTCCACAACTGTTTCCGAGCTATTTTCATTTCTATCGTTACTTCACTAACGTAGACTATTTTATAATACAGGAAAATCTCACTGTCTATATTTGGTCTGTTTATTTTGTCAACTGTATTTGATACAATAAATACCTATAGTTGAATTAAAATTATAGCCCCCGACTTCTGACCACTGGTTTACATATTTATCTCGCCCGCCTCGCAAAGTAAGACTCAAATAACATTCACAAGAATTCCAGCTTAATATAATAGAGAGATGTAAAAGGAATCGTGAAGAGCGTCCGTCCACATAATGCCCTCAGTTCTAGGATATCAAAGGGGTGGAAGGATTAGCAGACATTTGAATGCGCGACCCGCGCTTCCTCGCACTAATTGAGTTAATATTTGGTTATCGGGCGCTCGCACTCGGCCCGCGCGACTAATCCTGCCGAATTAATGACGCGAATTTATCATTATTAATGCCTACGTGATTATACCGCACCTGATTTTACGCTTTGTTCGTATATTAGAGGGACGAGAGAATGTTACATCGCATTAGAAAACGTCAAATGTACTGGAATGATATTCCGTATCGACAAGTCGTGTGACTCAGTTATCAGATCAGTTTATCTAGGTAAGTTAGACTAGTCGCAAAATTTAATCAAAATATAAATATTTTACTAATGTATGGAAGTGACATTTCGTATCAACTAGTCACGTGACTTAGATCTGTCATTTTCATACATTTGAACGTTTTCCCTCGACGCTTTTGTTTGTAGAACTGATACTCGGAAAGGATATAAGTACTAAATTATTTTAAGCGATTTACAAGCGTTATCGCTCAGAGATATTTAATTTTGTGGCTAGGCTCTGATTCAGCTCGTATTCACAGTTGTACCTTTGACCTTTATCGGTCGATTCCTACTAGGAACAGTGTGACCTGATTTGATTGAGGTGGTTAGCTCGTTTGTAATGTGCGAGCATTTCCGAGTATCAATTAGGCTTTGTTAAACCTAATAACGGGTTTAAATTATATTTCCACTAAAATTGCAGTAAATATAAAATTACTCTATTTCGAAATTTCATGAATATACGGTCTGCATATTCATAAAATTTCCAAGTAGATTTTTTGCCGACCTTTTAACATTGTGATAACTTATTTGGAACTGCCCAAAACGGACAAATTAAATAATAATTAAACGATTTAAGTACAGTGCCTATCATCTCTCTTTAAGAAATATAATTTGCAGTTAGGAAAGTAAGACGGCTTACTCCACGATGTCCGAACAAATAAAAAAAAACTCCGACAATTTAATTTTATCTTCTAATTTGCCTCAAAAACTAAACAGTACTATAGAAGTCCATTCCGGTGAGTGTTGATCACAACAGAAAGAAAGTAAATCTGTTGTCTTGTTTGTTTCACGTGTGAGCGCGGCGCGGCCAACTGCGCCGTCCATTCACATCGACAGTTTTACGACACGACTCCCGTTTATTCGCACGTTTCGCTTCGTTATGGCTTTATTACAATTTTTTATAGCCTTTATACCTCCACTAGTTCATATTTTCGGCAGCGTTAAAGGATTAAAGAAGTGGAGATTAATATGCTTTAGTTTTGTTTTAAGTTCATATTATTATTGGGATTTTTGGTTTGGGTTTTTAAATAAAAGTTTTTTATGATAGTTGATTTTAAACCTATATGTTCAGTTTTAATATCAAATTAACGACAAAATATCTTTGGAAAAACATATATTTTTGCAGCATGTTTTTAAGATATGCGATGTTTCGCATAGATATCAGATAGATTTAATGTGCAAGCCAATCAGAGCTTAAAGGTGAAACACCGTGATTTTACTGCATAGTGATATAATCATACAAAACCGCAAGGTGTACACTAATTAAAAGCTCAAAACAGCGGTTGACATTTACCAACTAATCCTAAATAGATACTGACTAACTATGAAACAGAACACATGCAAACAGTCGGTAACGAGCAAGCGATCAATGCGCAATCATAGCGCTAATCACGATTGACGTGCGCAAATGATGGCGGAAGCAAATGACGGCTGGAGCAAATGATGCGCCGTATCGGTGACACGGTGAAGCTAATGAATTGCTGTGGCACGGCCGGTCGAAGCGTGGGGTACGATGATACGGGACCACGACATTTTTTTTTACTTTTTTAAAATGGCGATGTCGTGGTGGCCTTGCGGTTCTATGAATGGACTTGTATGCAAGAGGTGTAGGTTCGATTCCCAGCGCGGGTAAGAACCAATGTGAGTTTTTTGAAGTTATATGTACTTTCTTAATTATTCTAAGATATTTCTGACAAACGAGGTGTACCAACCGGTAGGTACACCTCATTTCTCATTACCATATTCCTCCTGCTTTGTCTCTTTATTCGGATGTTTAGAGTAGAAAGTGAAACTACGGTTAAATTTCTCTAATAATAATATGGTAGAAAAGACTAACCAGAAAATTGTCTAAACTTTAAAGAAGACATGTCCTCTTAATGTAGTCAGATATTGTATGAAAACTACATGAAATTTAAACAATCCTACTTTCGAATAAGTAATCCTCACATTTAAAAAAATAAATAAACTACCAACGGTCGTCATTCTTTTGTTCACCTGTACGAAAAAAGCCAAAAAACATTTCATCGGAACCTGCAAATATTTCGAACATTACACCTCGCTAATTTCATTCAAGGACACGGACATACCGATATGTCACAGCATCAGACAACACAAGTCAGTGGTAATTAGACACGGGACAAATTAGATCAAGTTGCACATGACAGTAGATTATTGATTGCGAGGACGGCGGCGGTAATGACGTCACGCGCGGACTACGGCCAGTAATTAACGACTGATTATCGCACAATTAGCCCTCTGATCAGTGATAACAGATGCCGAGGAACTTGAGACCGGGACAATGTTGCCGATTAAGGTAAACGTAATGGTGTTATGTGAGATTGATTGAATGACTGCAGTCTGCGCTGATGGTGAGTAGTAGTGGATTTACATCCAATGTACTGTCTAAGTAATGAGATAGAGTAATGTTCATTTTACTAACAAACTTCTTAGAAATTTGTGCGTCATTTGTTTTTTCGATATTGACATTTGAAATGATGAATGTGGAAATGATTTTTTATTTTAAAAGTTTAACTACAATCTGGTAAGTACTTTATTTATTAGTCAGATTTAGTTCTCATACGCATCACGTTTATTAGAATTGAACATAAATGTATTGATGTATTAGTTACAGCATGTTGCTCAAATGAAAATGTTACAATTACATAAATCAATACATTTCGGCTTAACCTTTCGCGGTAAAATCATCGGATACCAATTATCGAAATTAATACAATTAAATATAATTCACATTGTAAAATCGGAATCAAACAAAAGTCTGCATAAATTCATTAAAATCAGGATAAAACGCCGCGAATTGAAGTGCGTATCATTTCTGGTAACACAACCTTTTGCAAAATGAATTTACTAGTTAAACTTTTTACATTATGTATGTTTTGTGGAATTCACTAATTAGTTTTGCAGTGTAATTAACAGAGGCATTGTTAATTTTTCTTCGAAATCCGAAAGCTATTGAAAGCGGGCAAATAAATACGGTTATTAAAATTTAATATACGAATGGTTGGGATAATTATCGGTGGGTGTATTGTGTAAGTGTAAATTCATTAATTTGGGAACAACAGTGGGATTAAGGGAGAGACGGGGACGTTTGAATTTGTTTATCGCTTGCCTGCAGAGCTAATGCCTTCACACGGCTCGACGCACACCGACTCTGTCTCCAAATGTTTAATTTGTCATGTATTTGTGTTTTGTTTGCTTCATATTTATTTGACTTCGAGAATGGAATAGCGACTTTATTAGCGTCAGTACCGAGATGTGGACATTTTAAAACCGTAGAAGATGGTTTTTCTCAGCAAAATGGGTAATAGGTGAGTGTTGGCCGTTGTCAGAAAAGTATCCGTTGAGTGGAATACGATGGCAAGACTAAAAGCGGATCCTAATGAAGTTTGAGAAGGTTAAGCAGAAAAAGAATTAGCCGCTTCGGAATCAAAAAGAGTATTTGAATCAATGGCTACTGCAGATATTATGTTTTAGTTTAAGTAGGTAAATTTTATTCCATTCATACGTCGTGCATTCCCGCTAAATCCTGTATCTCTTTTCCATTACGGATTTCTTTTTAAAAGAATCACAGTCCCGTCAGCTCTGGTTAAGGTAAGAGATAAGCCGGCAGGGCTTAGCTCTCACCTATAAACTGATAAATCAGTTGCCGTCGGTTTAGCTAAGGATTAGAAACGGAGCAGCAGCTAATTAAGATAACGACTAGCTAATGTGGTGTAACCTCACAACACATTATGTTTCTACGAGTATTCTTAATACTCTATTTCATTCATACGTCACGTTATATTTCCAATTAACTCTACTTTTTCTTTTCCACTAAGGGATTTTTTTTTAAAGTCACGGCCTCGTCAGATTTCTGTCGCCGTCGGTCTAGATACAGTTTAGAAGAAGAGAAGCAACTCACTAAAGTTGATTAAAACATTACAAGGAGAAAATCGTCTTAAGTAATTTTTTTGTTTTTTTTTTTCAATGATCGCATGATAAAAGTAGAAAACATTCGAACATAAGCCCGTGTTAATAAAAACAATTGAGAAAGAATAGGCAATGCTCATTTTGAAAGAATATTCAGAATGTTGATTTTTTACGACGCTTTTCTACACTGAAGGCTAATCATATTCTTATGTTTTTAACCTCTCATTACATTACGTAGGTGCAATACCTAAACAAACTGAACAAGGCATACTCTCCTTTTTCTCTATTCACACGTCACGCCAAATTTCCAGTATCTTTTCCGTTCCAATGGTGATTTCTTTTTAAAAGAGTCACGGCCCCGTCAGCTTCGCTGCTCGTAAAGGTGCGCTGGCTAAGCCCCGCCCGATGCCGGCTTAGCTCTCATAAATCAGTCGCCGTCGGTTTAGCTAATTGTTGTGACGCGAGCCGAGATAGCCACGAGAGAGATTTTTCGTTCAGAAGCTGAATAATTCAGATAGACGTTTCGTTGAAGGTTGTAGGGTACTGTTTTAAGATTTCGTTTGGTCTTTTTAAAAGAGTTCAGAAATAGAAGTTTAAGTAGTATAATAATAATAATCTTGAAAGGCTTATTCCACAGTTTTCCATAGTGAAGGAAACAGTTACACATAACAAATCCGATCATTAGCTCAAATTAGTTTTATTTGCATAATTTACTATGGCTATGTAGCTACCTTGGGCTGTCCATGTCTGTTTTGCCATAGAGCAGGGGTGGATAACTCTTGGTAGCCCCCATCACATTAAAGTTCTCAACAAGGCCTTTGCATGTTAGCCTTAACAAGGACCGGGTATTCTTCTCTTGAAGTTAGCGAGTGAATTAAAAGAGATACAAATAATGTAGTATGTGAAATACCTCAAAAATTGGTTGTTAATATTTTTTTTAACATATTTAACATCATTGTTTTTACTCTAATAATGTTTTTTTTTGGGAATAATCCCCACAACTTGGAGTTATTAAGTCGGACGGTTTTATTTACGTAAAGCCGACGGATCTGCACGTATTCTCACTTCCGTCGCGTCATGTTGGTCTATAGTCTTATCAGGCTATTTAAAGTCAGAGTCAAAAAATAGAAGAAGTACATCTGTGCTTGAGCAAATATATTGTCTACAAATAAATACATGGAACCTTCAGTTTAGAAAAGCGTCGTAAAAAGTTCTTACATTCTGTTTTTTTTTAAAGGGCTTTGCCTACTCTTTCTTAATCGTTTTATAAGCACAGTCTAATGTTCGAATGTTTTCTACTTTTATCAAGTGAACATTGAAAAAAAAAACAAATATTACTAATAACATTTTCATATTGAAACAATCCTTGTATATTTTAATCAAAGGGGTAGTAATCACGTTACTTAAAGGGGTAAACTTACATCACTTGTCAAATATGTGTAGCATTTTGTAGGAATATCACATACATCAAAGGTGTGTGGGGTGGTGCATCTTAGAAAGGGTTGGGAACGTCGGAATACCTGCCCGGTAGTTAGGAAATATCCCGGATGCAGTGTGGTAAGTGTGTGGGAGTAGTCTTGTTATGATTAAAGTGTAGTTTTAGCTTCTATAAAAAATTACGTAGGCACATGAAAATAAGTAAAAGATGGTATATCAAAGCCTGACTGCTGTTTCATTAAAGACTTTTTTATTTATTAAATTTAAAATTTTCTTTGAAATATAAAGTAATTTGACATATGGTTTGCAATTACGTTTGCTGTCGAGTTAGAGTTACAATTACTAGACCAGTCAAACTAATAGAATAAACACAAAATATAAAAGCATTAAAAATCGCCATTTTTTATTATTTGAAAAGAGCAAGAGAAGTTTAACAACCAATAAGGGGATGCCGGTTGTGACAATACTCAACAAGATACATGTTGTAGTTTAGAATACTCGACTTTGCTAAAACTAAGTTTTTTTTTCTAGCCTATTGTGTCCTAAGTCTTTCCACGTTTTTCTGGCCTGCGTCACCTCGAACCAGTCCTTGCGGTAACTAAGATTATAGACTAAAATATAAACTGCATAAATGTTTATCAATACAGCTAGATTGGGATATAGTTTGCAAAATGATATCATCAATTTTGTCATTGACGTATCTTTAGCAGTAAAAGGGTTAATCCTTTTCTCCCGTCTACCTACCAACCCCCAACTAGTAACAAGTTATTCGCATCTCTGTAATGTTAATAATTTCCTCAAAGACATTCCCTGCGTTACTCTGACAACGCTTTGTTAACTCTTTAAGATGCCTCGCATACCTGTTATGCTAAGGAATATTTTAAAACATTTTTGAACATTTTAATACTACGGTATTCAAAGTATTAGCGCGATTCGTGAGATGCTTTGAAAGGCTTTGTAAATTTTATTTTAAGTTTGCTGTTAGGATTTTTACTCTAATTTCTGTGTTATATTTCGTTTTAATTTTGTTTTTATGTTATAAAGAATTTTATTATATTTTTTAATAATCATCGCAGAATAGGTTGTAGGTAACTGAAGTACCTACATCATATAAATGCCTCTTTGTAATAAATCATTGGATCTAATTAATATTCTTTTAAATAATACCAGACCACAAAAAATATTACTCATGTGCATCTTATATGACTTGAATTCTAAGTGGATTTTAGATAATATTCCATTGTTTGATCATGTATAGGTACTGTGTATAGCTATGCCATAAAACTTTACTAACGACAGCTGCAAAATGATTATAACATTATGGCTTACATAATTATACAGTCCTGTTCCCAGTAGCAATAACAGTGCTAGGAGTCCTGTAAAATTATCAGCCAAAATTATCCGCCTAGACAAATAAATTTTATATTCGTATCGAAGGTAACAAATTACTTGATAAAGTATCCTTAACGATGCTTTAGTCTCCCCGCCCACCTGTCACGGTTTTTCGTCCGGACGGGGCGGGTCCGCGGATGGGCGGAGCTTAGCTGCGGTGGGCGAGAACACGCCCATCGACGCGCCCCGCCCACTGCCTGACACTTCAGTTGCCGGCGAAGCGTCGCGCGTGATGTTACACTTGGTGTCAGACAGCTGATGCAACTGACTCTACATTCTGTCTCACTTGAAATGCCTCACAATAGGACATTGGAATAGGACTTTACGTAGAGCTTTCTAAAGCTTCGAGACTAAGCTTAAACTGCCTAATTATTGAGATAATTAGTTATCAAAAAACTTTTTTTAATCTATGGTACATAGTTACATACACTAGACATTGGTGTAAATGACGACCATCGCTTTTACATCATAACTCTTACCAATTATCAACTGCTCTTGTTAGTAATTAAATAATCAAGACTACTACAGCTACAACGGTATCTATACTTATGTAGTCATTACTTTTTCCGTTCTCTACCAAGTTTCTTAAAAAATCCTTATGTTATACAACTCTACAATTTAATTATTACTCTCTACTATTTTACAAAAAAGATCGGGCTTTGACACAACAAAATAGAATGCTTCTGGATAAATAAATTAGAGAAGAAAAGAAGTTCAGTCTTTATAAAGGATTAAAGTAATATTTTTACAGGGCAATGGTTTTGAAAGTCAAACTACTGACTCTGAAACAATCCGGTAACCTAGAGATACCGAGTAAAATTCAGTTTGCTTTCAAACCTTGGTATATATTATTATGTTAGCAATGCAAGAGAAATTATTTAGAATTATATCCGATATTGGTCATTATCAAGCGAGAGGTGAGTAAAACTCTACGTAGGCGTAGAGGGAATTTAGAATTTATAAAACGGGTACAAACATTTTGAAATTTTTCGAAACCTGAAATATCTATCAGATACGCTATCGTCGTATGCTTAACATATTTATAATAAAAATCCGTATGTTATATTGCACTTCTTTATTTGTCCATAGAATAATTGTAACGTTATCACAAATATAAGAACTCTTAAAGATAACTACAAATACAATGTAAGAAAAAAAAATGTTCAACTTATAAACCCAATAAATAGTTTTAAAAAATATGGTTACCAATTCTATTCATATCTGAAAATTGACATGTATTTTAAAGTTTTCGTATGTCTTAGTTATTAGGTACCTACTAAAGACAAACAAAAGAAAAAACGCTTTAAATAAATTAAACCAACCAAAATAATTAAAAAGCGGGACTTATTTAAAACAGATGACTGTCTTAGTGCAGTTGATTGCAATTTCTTTTGGTTTCGTTATCTGCGCTCATATTTCACGTTTAATCTGAAATGATTAATTAAAACGTCGGCGCGGGGCGCGCTGGCCCTGTATACATCATAATATTGTCTTAGATACTTTATGTAGACACAGGGTAGAATTTAGAAAGAAAAAAAAGTACTTGAAGAAAATATAGGTAACTGTTTTTTGAAGGTTACACCTGCATTTGAGAGATTAAAGCAAAAATATCATAAACCCTTTTACTACGATTTAAAATAACAGTTTTGAATATGCCTGGAATATTGTGTTCTACCAAGTTAAAAGTGGCTTTTTTATATAACTCTACCAACCGCACTGAGGAATATTATTCTTTTATTCCACTCGGATCACATTCATAATGGCCACCTACCCTTTGTATAGATTCTACGAAATTCACAATGATAATATTATATTGAAAACTTATCATACACATCATTTAAGAAGTAACAAACCTTATGATAAAGTAATAAGAGTAAAAACCAAGGTTATAGTATAAAGATGGAATAAATTCTGAAGTAAATAAAGTGCATCTGCATTCTCTTAATAATAGTCCGAGGAGATGGCAATCCGGTATTATTGGAGAGAGTAGAATCCTTCTTTTTACGTTAGTCCGAAACACGAACACAAAAACACACATCAAACACTTATGACCTCACTAAAAATATAACCTGCTGTAGTTGCAGAACTATAATAATACACACCGCTATTCACCAGTTTACATAAAAAAAAAATCTTTTCTAATTCTAAATGCGGTCCCTAGTGAGAAATTAGCAAAAGTAATTCATTAACCGCCCGCAAGATTGCGCTAAGTCCTTTATTTCAGTGCGGGCTCGCGACCAAGTATTTTTTAATTCCCCGCATTACCATTGTGTCGTGTTGATTTATGGTACCCTGGTACTTTTGCGGAATAAACCAAGATAATGGCGCTTTTTTAACTCCTTAATTAAAATGTACTTACTTCTGTTTAATTGATGAGAATAATTTTATTTACTGTTGTTTTTGAGTTGTGGACTTTTGTTGGTATTCTTTTTTTTTTTTGAAAATGAAATCAATTTGTTCTAATACGAATTGGGTGACACATGTACATCCAACAATAAAGGCTTATGACTCTGTTTACTAGACTCAAAAAAGTTGGAATAATTTGGAAACATTTATGGCACTTTATGACATAACTTTAGTCAACGATGTTCGTTAAATTGAAAATCGCATATAAACAAGTATCATAAAAAAATCTCCTTCAACCAGGTGCTAGATTATATTTTAGATTTTCATATTCATTGCCTTCCTATAATTAAACTAACTTATTTGTCTGCTAATCCGTTTCAATTCTTGATAAGATTCGACTTCTTAAATTATTCATGTATTCGAAAACGTAATCTCGAACTTCCCACAATTTTCTATCAAGCGCAAACATTCTTATACTACATCTACACCAGGTATCGCCTGCCAAAGATAACCTGTTCCCGTAAATCCCGTGCGCTAGTTCGGGAGAGTTAATGGCGGCGATATAAGGTCGGTCAAGACCCGCCTCGCTCATCCTTATCACGGCCAGATGTAGCGTTAACGAGGGCGTATGTTATTCTCAAGTGTTGGGTAACCACACTATCACGTATCTATTGATAATAAGTAGGTATTTGGATGAGACACGATTTCGAAAGTTTCCTTAACCTGTTTTTTAGCGCAATGCTAAGAAAATACGAACTATAACTAATAATGTAACGGGTTTCTTTCTATCTCGAGAAATTAAAAGAGATATAATAATAGTGTTCCACGACATTCACACAACCCCATCTAGTCTCAAACTAAGCTAAGAGCTTGTATTATGAGTACGAGACAACCGATAAACATATATACTTTGAAATACATATCTACATGTTGAAGATAAATTATACCCAGACACAGAACAAATGATCGTGCTGTGTGATTGAACCGACGACCCCAGAGGTCGTCGGTTCAAAAGTGGAAAAAGTGTCTAACGAAATTGTCTTCGTTACCAACAAAACCGGCAGACATAACAAACTATTTACTAACAACAACTGAATCATCACATTGTAAGCAGATAGGTACTGATTTCCCACCACCGGGGTCATTTCCACAACGCTATGTAATCATTGATGAAAACGCAAATTTAGCGTTAATTAGCAAACAAGTGCCTGTCGGTCTGCATCGACGTAATTATTGAACACAATACGTAAACACGACACGGCATCGTATTGTTAGTAAGCGGAAAATATGCCAACTTAAACTATTTTATTGAGGTGAAATGTTCAAGTGCGATTGTGGGTTGTGGAGTTTTGTTTTACTGTGAAATTAACGTTATGATTCAGGATTTATTTTAGAACATATGCTCAATGTAATTGAAGAACTCGGTACTATAATTGTTTATTAGCACATAACCAGTAGAATTATATTTTCTCTATATTTTATTTCTGAAAAAAAAACATTCTTCAAGTTGTAAACTTTCTAAAATTATATTCATTTTAGGCACTAAGTTGTGTACAATTTTACACATGAAAAATCCTTTTTTTACATTTGTTTAAAATTGCAGCACCAAAACGCAGCCAATTTCAGCGAGAACCCAACAACACGCAACTTAAGCGCACACTCGAACAAAGACACCATATTTCCCCTCAAAAGTTCCGTCATCAATTCATAGTCATACATCGCAAGTTTCATTTATATCCCCACGAATTAATTGCCGGAGCAAGGGCTTTCAGCGCAGTCCCATCGACATACAGTTTAGCAAACACACGAGCTCTCGAGTACTGTGTGCTCTAAAACTGCATCCTAATTATCCCGCATTCAAAGTGGCCCGCCAATTTGCCGCCGGTTGAGGCACGAGCACTGCAAAAACTCTAATTAAGGTAAATAATGTTTATAATTAAAATAACACTCGTTGGTGGGCGAATCAAAGCGAGATTTCGAACAGACGACGCATGTAATACGACCACTTCGCCTTGTGAGCGATTTTTTGTGCTCGCTCGGGTGTCTTCTTTGCTTTAGATTGGAAACGGTTGGTAAATACGGTTGGTGATGTTTTTTTTCTGTTTGTTTTTTAGTCTGAAGTTTTAATTAACTGTAATCGTTGATAGCTGTAAACTTTAGCTTTGAGAGTAATAAATGAGTGTATACGTCGTTACTGTTTCATGATACAACTGAAAGTAAAGTGAAAAAATGTTGTGTATCAATCGATTTATTTTTAGACGTGCAAGCTGGTTTTAAATACGTTACGTCATATTGATTAAAATCTGTATGCATCTGATGTCAAAGTCAACCTAAGTTTTTTCAAGGTAGATTGAGCGACACTCAATTGACCGCAATTGATCATACAATACACAAAACAATCCAAAACAAAAATATAAGTTCAGTTTATTACCTACAATCCGCATACACACGATCCACGCACCACGCAGTTTCAAGCTCCATGAGCGGCGCGCTTTTAATACCAGTACTGAGTGCCGCGCAGCGCGCACGATTCATGCACCATGCGTCGTTCATGCACCATGCGTGGTTCATGCACCATGCGCGGTTCATGCTTCGTGCTCCGCGCACCTGTAACGCAGGGAATGCTAATTAACAGCTTGGCGTCCGCACGCCACGCCATGCTGACGGATCTAATCAATGTTGCCGTGTTATCTAGACCACTGTGTTCTGGTTGAGAAAATTGTTTTCGATACCTGGTCTGTGCTTGTGATTAAGTCATTTGGTTTGTTGTCGTGGTTTACGTGCGTGACGTGTTTTAAACCCTTTTGTAGATATTTCAAATTAAAAGCTGTTAGGAATATTAAAAGTGTAGGTACTTCAGGCCGCCGTTTGACTGTTCATTCCTTCCAAAATCACTGAATAAACATCCAATATGAAAAAAAAATAGGTAACCTTTATTAAGAATAACTTTAATCTTAAAAACCGAGTAGGTATAAAAAAAATTGGACCAAAACTAAAACATCCATTTTCGTTGTACAAAAGATTACCTTATAAGTAAGAATTTGCGTAATAAAGCCGCCAACTCCAAACAAAATACATCCAGTGAGACTGAAATCACTTAACTAGCAATAATTAACTTTATTTACATTTTACCTCGTGGCAATTGCGGAACCCTTCCTAAGGGCACGGACACACTAAGCACAGAGTAAACAAATTGCAACATATACATAGATTAAACACGATCTAATGACACGTATAAAATCATTCGAATTGGAATTTTAGGTTTTTTTAATGAGTTTAATTGAAACATTATTAAAATAATTATTTCACACTAAATCGGAAAATTAACAGCTACGCTATGAGTTATTTTTATTATTACCTACCCTTTGCTAAAGTATTAAGCTAGTAAATTATAATATTATTAATAGCACAAGATACATTGCAAGTGTGCAAAAGTACTTATGTTATTACTCTCTGCTAAAGCACTAATCACGTAAATTATAATTTAGTTTTCACACCAGAAACATTACACGTACAGAAATGTACTACATTTGCTTAACCAATCCGTGCCGTCACAATTACCAAGATTTTCTCAAAGCGTTCAGTGTACACCAAGCTTACATCCGAGTGGTTCCGCCGGACGTGTAATTAAAACCATCCTTTACTGATTTATCGCGTCCACAATTTATTCCTTTATCTTTGTTCGGACCACTAATATATCTTTATTCAACTCTCTCTAGATAAAATTAGCGAATTTGTTCGCCACACCGCTTCTTGCCTTCCCTTTTTCGTGTTTGGTTAAAGGGTTGTGAGATAATATTTTAAATTCTAATTTATGATCTTGAATTTCTCTAACAAAATTTGTTTAAAAAACATTCAAATGAAAAATAAGTAAACGAGTATGCTGACACTAAATTAGAAGTATTTCATGATAAAAAGGCCATAAACTGAAAAAATGTGTTAGGTATTTCAATTAACTATTCAACGTATCGTATTTTATAAGACCCAGATAAGCAAAACGCCAAAAACGTCCCCAAAGTGAAAGTGAAAGCCTAAATTTATCAGGAAACTCGAAACGTTTATCAAGCGACCGAAGAACGTAAAGCATTCGCCTCGGCCTTTATCAACATTAGCTCATAACTTGGCTATAACATGAAACACGTCGCAATAAATCTAAAGAGCGATTTATTAAATTTTTCATGAAGCTGCCCATGTTTAATACTCGATAAGATTAATAATTCACAAGTTTACGGTGTTTAGTGAGGCTTTGTTACATGGCGGCGCGTTATCGTCGCAATCTCGCTACGAAATGGCACCGTGTAAAATGCATCTACGACATGGCTTTGTGAATACTGGATAGGCAAGACAACTGATTTTTATTTTATTTTGTAAAAAAATATCATCACAAATGGTGAGTTTCTGCAAATTATGAATAAACAATATTTATTACAATTGGTCTATTAGTGTTTGTGATTACAAATCACAAACCGAGCCTAGAGAACTACATAGGTTCTAATATATTGCCTGGAGGTATCCCAGTTTTCTAAAAACTGTCTTGGTATTGCGTGAGACCTTATTTATTCTTATTTCATTCCAAATAATGTAACTGGTTTTTAACATAGATTCTAATAAGCATAAACTTAGCGTCAATTAGACTTAAAACAAAGAAACTAACAAAAATATATGAGAAGTTGTAAACAAACTGTGTCAAACCGACTCATTTGCTTGTTAAAGATCAAAAACTTAACTCCTTTCAATAACAACGAGACATCATTAAAGAACATTGTATCCCGAAAGAAATGAAGGAAAACCTAATCCAGTCTAATGTAATCCTTGTGTTAGGTTGAAGGTTGCAGCCGGTTGCAATGTTATGACACCTAATAAAGGTTGAGCACGCGATCCCGTGCGGTTTACTTTGCCACTATTTAATGGTCTGGTGAAACGGCCGAGCGTGTTGAATGGCCGATTTGCGATTGATGCTATTAATCTACGTAAAAAGCACAACTCACACTATTATACAAGCTATTTCTTTATTTTTTTGCAGTGTATGCAAATTTAAGTGGTGTGTGTACCGCGAAGTTAATATTTACATGATAAGCTTGGAATAGAGTGACAATTTACTTACAAATTAATTGTTTAACTTTTGGATTTCGTTATGTGAGATGCATTTATAGTCAAAAATATAGTGTATAATTACAAGTGAATTCGGTAACAACAGAACGTGAGAAGCGATTACCCATAGCGATAAAACTACAACAGAATTTAAAATAAAACACGGTTGCTGTGAATTACACCGCAATCTGTATCCACAAGCAATAAATGTACCAAGTGTTAATTAGTTTACAGTTCGTGACAATTCAAAAGTTGTTAATTTCGTAGTGTCCACCGGCCAGCCTGCAGGTTCCCGTAGGGTACCGACGAATATAACAAACATTTCATTAAAAGCTGGCTGCAATTACGACAACACTCGTAACACATGTTTGTGGACGTATAAAAGGCATTACTGAATATTGCGGGATGATAACTGAATTTTATATTATACCTACAGTTTCTATTATGGGGCATTAGAATTTGGAATTATACTGTGGTTGCAAAACAATCTATTGTCTATTGTTAAGTAGAAAGTCTTTAGCATCAGATACAAAAAAATGATTTCTTACTGCAGACGTGGCCTTAGTAAAAGAATAGAAATAAAAGAAAATCTGACATAACTAAGCACTATAAACAAAACACTATAGTTTTCAAACAAATTTATATCCACACGACCATGAGTATGGTAGCAAGTGTACGGCAATTAAATAACAGGGCAGAGCCAACAATGAGTCACGTTCACTTATTGAGTAAGTACATATTTCCCCAACAGCGGTCCATTAATCAATTTTTGCATTTTTAATTCGCCCCTCATTATTTGCCCGTGAATTTCATTTCCACTGTTGTTTTACCATTTTAAAATTTAAGCTCGGACTGCCCTCCAAAACGCACATTTCCAAGTAATTTACAATTTATCATGTTCGCCTGCAAATGAGCAAATATTTTTCGCGTGTAATTAATATATGTAAAATTTTTATTAAACTGTGGTCAGTGTAATAATGGTAAAAGCTTTGGTTTTATGCTATTAATTAATAAGCAATGCATGACTTGCACGATTTTAGTGGATATTATAAAAGTGCATTCGCGGTAATTAAATGATGGGTTGAAAAAATACATTTGAGAACTGTCTCGTCACTTTCTGAAAGCAGTCACATTTAAAATGTTTACTTATTCCATAGGTTGCTGAGTATGGAATGTTCTCTTAATATCGTGTGCGGTTGCCTACAATTCTTTAAATTAGGTAAACTTGATTTCCTGAAAACTAAGATTTGAAGCTTTTCCGTCTTACTTATTTGCGAGATGTTTGTATTTTTTTATGTCACTGGATTACCTCAACCAAATCCAAGATTTCGTCACAGTTTTATTGCCAAAACTGCACACGTAACACATAACCTCATTTTCATTTAACAAAATTCCAAACTAACTTAAAATGAATGGAGATTTTCAGTTTTATTCCATGTACATTTTTGAATCGCAAGGGACATAGCGCAAAGCGGCGTACTCGCGTCGCAAAGCAATAAAACATTTAATAAAATGTGAACCACTTCACTTCCTACACTCCCACTTGTGAACATTGTAGCTCAAGTGTCGTTCACGTACGAAATGAAACCTGGTATTTTGGAAGTATTGTTACTGTTTCAATGAATTCGGTAAAGCTGACGAGTCTTAATTAATAGTCTGATGTTCGATTGTGGATGCCTTTGTAAGTGATCAAGTATTTGGTGCAACTTCATTTGATTGATTTTAACATCGATATGTTGATTATTTTTTAGTGAAATAACTTTGTGATCTACTACTTTTGTTGGGACATTGTCGAAGAATTGATGTTATATTTGCAAAATAATCGCGAGTTAGTTCATTCTAATTTATTTCTCGGTCAATACCTCCTAAAAAAATTCGTTACTTTTCACATTTTTACTAACATACATTGAGGTTATATAAGCTGAAATAAATATTTTAAATAATATGATAGCTTCCAGCAGTTCACGCCGATCGCACCAAAATTCGTCACTTTTATCGTCATATAATCGGCGGAAAATGTGCACCGATGTAAAAGCCTTTAAAAGCCAATTACAAAAATCAGCCGAACATAAATTATTACTTCGCTATAGTGCTAAATGTTCAGCTAAATATTAAACGGTCCATGTATCGTATTTCGTTTTACATTTTTTGAAGCGGTCTCTTTGTAATTGATAAAGGCAGACGCGGCCACCGCCCATGACATGTTGTATTTATGCGAATTTAAAAGCTTCCGACTCGCGAAGCTTAAATCTGAATTAATCCCGCGTTTTTTGATCACCCCTGTCGAAAATTTAATGGTCGTTATTTAATAATCAATCTGGTACACATTTTAGACTGGGCGAGTTTGTGACGGATTTTTGATGGATATGTGTTGTAAATGTGAGTACTGATTGGTAATTTTGGGCTGTAAGCAAATGTAATGCTTTAATTACTGTACTTCAATGGTTTAAAGAAGACCATAAATACGTATAAGTAGATTTGTGTTGATTTTTACTCTAGTTGGTTTGCATTTTTGGTAGAACTTGTGTGCCCTGTAACATATTGCTAAAGACTTATATTAGTGCCAAAATATTATCACTATTGTTCATTCATTTGTATACTACGTAAGTTACCTTTGTAGTTTCTAGTTGCCTTAAGCCATAACGTAACTTCTTGAATGTTTGATGTCTGCTTATCTTTCATACGCTTAAACTGTGTGTGCAGATAAGTTCGCGAAGTAATCATACGCCGACTCTAACTCAGCGCTAAACACCTTAATAATCATGACAACTTGTTTCAACGTGGGCACAATGCTAACTAGTCAGACGCAACTTTAACATAACGCAAACATATGTGCTCCTTCTACTTATTACAGGTTAAAGAAAAGTAAATCTTATAGCTACAGAAATAAGGGTGTGTAACGGTTAAGTAGGTTGTAAAACAATGTTGGCACACGTGTACCCAAACTTAGGCTAAGTTGGAGCTGTCAAATTTGTTTAGTGGTAAGGGAGGGCCGCTTAAGTTGCGAGGCAGGGCGCCGCTGGCGTATAACTAAGTGCTTACTTGCCTACAACTAAATTGTTACATTTGAGTTGTAAAATTAATGCTGCGATTTATGCGAGGCGCAAAGTTATTATTGGTTAGGTACATAACACAACTGCTTCCCCGCTACTCCCCAGTCCTTGAGCTCAGGTTATTAAACTATTCAGCGATTTGTTTGTGTTCGGAAACCTCTCATAAATAGTTGGGCGAGTTGTTTACGAGAACTAGGCAAGGTGAAACGATCGCATTACACAATAGGCATTGCTCAGGATTCCCTGGTCAGAGTTCGAAAGAAGCCCTTCAGGTGTGGCCGACGGCTAATTACGTCAGTTGAAAAAAACAAACCGTAATACAATACGTTTCTTTTTGAAAATTAAAAAGTAATTTAAATGGTTTTATTTTAAGAAATGGTTGCTCAAAGAATTTTTCAAGAAATGTGAGGCAAGCGTTTCAGGGATTGTTTACATAAAAATGGTGGTGAAAGAAGTCTTACAGTTTAATTGTTGAGCAACAAAATTTTCGCCTTGCGTCTTTGTCCTGGTACACAATAAGAAAAACTTTCATGCCCAACCATTGTGAAGTCACATGGCTTGTTCATGTGAATTTCTTTCTAATTTCGAAACAAGAGAAAGTCAAAAACACGTGCTCACAAACGCAACTTATTGTTTTATATTTTTTGTAGGAGTTTTCTCGAAAAACATTATTGATATACTTCTAAAGAGGTGCGAAAACATGGCATAAGGATATAACATGGTGTAACACACTAAATCTAAATGTAACGCGCCTATAAACCATTATGTTCTGTCGATGGTTATAGCCTGACTTTTTTCGAACCCTTTTCACATAAAATTGTATGATATGTATTTGATAACACCTGTGCTGGCTTATTACTTATAATATTAAACAACAAAAGTATTTTAGCGTTTATATATGTTTAGGCTATGTTATTTTTTGTCGTTTCTTGGTACAATGTTTTCACAAAAAATAGTTTTAACACTTTTACATTCTAGAAACTCAATTTTTTAAAGTTATGATAGGTATTTTGTTTTAAGCCTAGTATTTATTTAAAGCCTACAGCTTTTTAGGTGTGTCAATATCTATTTGTAAATCAGATATTTTTAAAATTAGCTGAATTTAAATGTTCAAATTGGGATTGGATTTTGAAATTATTTAATTTGAATGGCCAATCAGAAATTTCTTTGGCTTTCAATATAATTCAAATAACGTGACTTTCTTTTAGGTCAAAGTACTTTCACATTAATTATAACATCACCTGTATTTCCCAAAAAGACACACCTCACAATTTTTTATCGCGATCTTCATTCTCAACTCCCAAAGTCCACGGCACATAAAATAAAATCAGCAAGCCGATAAGGGTCGTTTCACACTGCGTCATATTTTACAAAGTGCCCTAAGTTCGGCAGTTAACTCACACGGTTATGGCGCTGTTAACACGTGCTCACTCTATATTGTTTGTGATTCACGTAAACTAAATCATTGTGTTAGAAAAAAGTTTTTGTAACGTCAGTAACAAGGTCGTATATTATAAATGTTTTTTTTTTGTTTTGATGAAAAAGTGTGCGGTAGTTTCGAATTCTTGCTTGACTCATGGACGCGTGGCTTGCTAGATCTCTTCATCTAAATTTCGGTTATTTTTAATTATCTAAACATGATTTGAATTAAAGGTGATTATGATAATATCAGCAACAAATGAAAAAAAAAACGGGTAAAGAACATTTACTTTAGAAATGTTTACGATTACCTAATTTTTGTAAACTAAGGTTGAATACTTAAAACATTTCTAAAACATCTTTCTACAAGAAAATTTCGCAAGCAACCATAAAAAGGCGCACAAAACTTTAACACTCCAGAAGAGATCTCTTGTGAATAAACTTCGTTCGATGTAAGATGATAACGACTTAAAATAAAATCCTCGTTAAAAGGAAAACCGTGGAATCTCAGCGGAATCATTAGAAAAAATAAAAACGTCCTCCAATATTTTCCGGTAAGCTCGGAAACGAGCCAAAACGTATTTACACGGCTGAGGGAAAAACAAGCGACGGGGACTTGGTTCCGTATGGAATAATTCATAATTGTTTATTTATTAATGCTGTGTAAGAGATATACTGAACATATTTAGGTGAGAATTTGATTAATTAATTTGTTTTTAATGCTGATATGAAACGTTTTTTTTTTTTTTTAATATAATTGACTTTTTTGAATAATCGATTTTAATATTAGTAATAGTGGTAGTAGGTATTAACTGGGATAAAAAAAGAATTGGTTTTTGGTATAATGTGTAACTACTTCTTTAGTTTGAAATGTTACTAGTTTTTTATTTTTTTGTAAATTAATTGCACGTTTTAAATTTTATTATGAAATAATTAATGCAAGCCCGGATCTCTAAAAATAATAGCGTAAAGTTTTATCAGACGAATGCATGTTATAAATGGCGCACGTGGTACGGATAGCAGAACAAATGGAGGCGCGTTCATTCCTCGAAGCGTTTAATTAATGTCTATTTGTTAGCATATTACCTGCTAGAGCAATTTCCATGTTTTTATGTTGTTGAGCGTGTGATAAATATGATGTACACCTTATTTATGAATCTGTTCTTGAAAAGTTTTACACTGGAGACGTATGAAGTTATTTTTTGTCACTGTACTTACCTTAAATGCATCAGTAATTAAAAATGAAAGAGGTTATGATTAAAAAGTATGTGTTTTCCTGGCAAAAGGTTTATTGATATATATTTTTTTAGAGAATCGTGGAGGGACTTGTGACCTGTGTGGGAGGCTTTTGCCCAGTGGGACACTATAAGATAACAGAAAAAAAATGCAGTATTTCGAAAAATATGTCTTTTAGGTTTAACTTCAGTTATTGCGATACTGTAATCATCCCAAAGATGTTGCCCTCACCAAACCTCTATGCATTTGGATAGGAAATAGACTATACTACTACCTACTACTCATCAGGTAACACTACCTTATCTTACCCCACAAAGGGCCCAAAAACTAACATGTCACAAACATGAATATATTTAACCTCCACAAAACAAAAGCTACACGATCCTTTTCAATTAAGAGAGCATATCAAAATGTTTGAAGTCGGAAGGTTCTATTCTTGACGATATTTTCATAAGACAGTATAAAGCGTCGCTCGGGGCGACGGCGGACGGCGGGCCGCTCCGGGTCACTTTGTAGTATTAAACAGAGCCTTTATCGAAACAGTGGACTCACTGAGCAGTGGACAGGGGTCGCGGGTGGAATGTAACTTGTAAGTTTGCTGTAGTTGAATTTTATTTAAAGGTCGATTTTGGAAAATTGTTAATGTAAACTGCAATATAATACATAGTACTTCTTCTGTCGTTAGATTACTAATGGGTACCTGAAAAGAATATGAACGTATTGCATTTGTAGTTTATAAAATGAAGGTATTAAAATTTAATCGATTTAAATTGTTTGCATTACGTGACTTGTTATATTTTCTTCTTAAGTTAAGAATTAGTTATGTTTTCATTTTCTTACCTCCTTCTTATTTATACATAAAAAAAAACCTTTATTTTCACACAAAACATTAAAATATTTTCCTGAAACGTAACAAGTTACGTATACACGCCTTCAAGTATCGGTAAAGACGTCGACTCGCCATCGCTATGAATAAGTGTAGTGAAGCGTGAACGGCTTGACAGTATCATATCTGAAGTTCTGAAGACCGACAGCCGAGAGCCGAAGACGAACGCCAAGTGGGCGCCAAATCAGACTTTATTGGACAGTTGGACATTTTTCATTTACCTCGAATACCCTTGTTGGAGTATGCGAAATACCTGTGCACGAAATTTATAAAAGACATGTAAAGTACTATATATTCTGTATTTCTTTTATAAATTTCATACTACGTATTTCTTTTGTAAACTTTATATAAAATATGTGTCTTTGTTGCTGTAGGTATCGTTTTGCTGCGTAAAACCTTGATTAGTTGCGGTTACGTGGAAAACGTTTAATTGATCCTTGTCACCGTATCAGTCAAATGGTTATGATGTATTAATAAATAAGATCCTGGGGCTTGTAAAAAAGGTAACAGTCACAAGAGATTGTTTCAAAAATATAGATATTACCAAACATTCACAGTAAGAACCCTATGCTTCGTACAATTTACCTACAAAACGAACTAACGAACGAAGAACTGCAAAAATTCAGACATACATCACACAGTCACTCATGTATACCTAGATAGCAGACACTACCATCATACAAAGGGTTCCATAACTCCGCAACATCCATTCTCAGGATGTTTACTACAAAGAAAAATGCAGTGAAATAAAATTACTAAAACGTGAACGATTTCCTCATAGGACGGTGGACGATTTCCGAAATGTGTCCACAATGAGGGCCGGACGTCGGACGCGAGGACACGAGGACGCGCGGACGCGACATATTTCATTATTGCTAAGAAATGCCTTCAACTCTATAATGTTACGACTGGTAAAACTGTACAGGCGAGCTTAATTTTGCTGGCGATATTTTTATTTAGACTTACATTATCCTGTCTGTTTTTTGAGGCTTTGATGGATTATTATTTTTTAATTGAGCATGATTTTATTTTTTTTAGTTTACTTTGATGCAATTTTAGTTAATCTTACATTTTTTTTCTGTAGGAAATAAACTCATGGTTATATCTTTATTATTGTATGAGTACATTATATTAAAACAAATCTATGATTTTGTGTCGTTACAGTTACGTTTACTTATTAAGGAACTAAGATCTTACCGTAAGAGCAAAGTCAACTATAAAAGCTGTTCAATATTTACTTTCTTTACAATGTTACTCTAAATGGCAAATTATCTTATCATTGTGAACACTATCAAGCACGCGCTAATAAAAACATCACACCACTAACACTTGTGTGTACGACCGTACAGCTGCGTCTGGCGCGGGTAGAGTCCACCCTCAAGTTCCGGTCACTATATAATAAAGTTATTCTCGTTCTTTCGATAAACTTCACTTTGCCCGGCTATAACCGGCTATAAATTATCCGGTCACATTCGCGGAAGTTGTCCCGGATCGCCAAATATTGGCTTAACTTGAAGAATGGGAACAAATCTTGTCCGGGGATTTGATATGAATTATATTTTATTTGTAACTTCAAATAAACGAGGATAATGTTGGGTTTTTTATTTGTAATTGTTGTTTTTGTGTTGTGAAATGTTTTGCCTTTTAAATTAAATAAGCTTTGTTGGTTTTGTCATGACAAAGGATTTTATTGCCGTCAATGCAATGGAACTTTTTAATCATTTACGTAAATAACAAAAATACAAATTAGCAATTCGATTCGACGAGGTTAAAGAAAGATCTGGCTGATGTTTAATGGTCACGAAGTTAAAACAAAACCCCACACGAAAAGGTAAAAAAAAAACGAAATTTTTACTTATCAAACAAAACTAGAATCATAAACCGTTTTAACAAAATTTACAAAATGTATAACATACTTGTATTAATAATTTATGTCAATATTTACTTTCCCAACAGTCCTGTATTCCATACGTTCGTCCAAAAGCTGTTTGTTGTCTTTTTCAGTCCATCGTTTTTCTCTGTGGTGTTCTTCGCTAAATTGGTCGGCCCGTGTAGGCCGCGTAGCGGTTTGACGTAGATGCCGCTACGCCGCGCTACAGCGGCTACGTAGAGCTATGAAAGTCACGTTGATGCCATAACAATTTTCCTAACGCTTGCGTTTTTGTATAAATAAAAAAAACAAAATGAATACTCTTTGATGGTATTTTAAACCAGGGTTTCTGTTTAAATATTTCGAAAATAAAATCAATGTAGTTTTTTATCTACTCTTCAAGATTCCTTGATCAACCTTTAAATTTTAAAGCTTTGCCTTCATCAGCAATAGTAGTACCATAATTCCAATAATAAATAAATCTATTTCAAGCAAACCGAACACTAAATTTACTACAGAAACGAAAAAAAAACAAGTTTAAACAAAGCAAGCCGCGTCTATCGGTTCATAAGCGTATTGTTTGCGGGAGATATCCCTGGATCTGATGGTGCGGCACTAATGCCGTATGAATGAAATTTACTGTCAATATCTGAGGCCCGCATGCGGCTTTGTGACGCAAACTGTCCTCTTTTATACCCACCATTATTTCTCTTTTTATTTTTCCCTTTGCATTTTTCAGTGTATTTATTTATGAGTCGCCGGTCTTTTATTTTATGGATCCGGTTTCATTGGTTATTTGGATTCTATATCTGAATGAAATGTTCATAGTTTTTTTGCTGTCTGGCATTCAACCATGATCGTTGTAATTAATATTAAGTTTCCCTTTCCATGAAAATATTTTTTTTTGTTTTGATTATATTGGTTTCCCCTTAAGCAAAGAATTCAAGAACAAATTGAAATAGAAGTTATTTATTACTTGATAACAAATTCATCTTATTTAACACGTACCAACAATATTATTTTGAAATATAGCTACAAAATCTTAGTACCTATTCCAAAAGTTATTTTTTTACTATCCTAACCTTCCGTGTCATAGAAAGCATAAATCTTTATATTTCTATAAACGCAGCATTTATCTACACGAATGTCGGGACTTACCTCAACTGACTGTTAAATAATGATCACGAAACCCCACGTAGTAATAAGCACCCCTATAATTTGTCCGAGATTAGCGCGAGACGGCGCGAGGTGAATCCCGGCGATTAGTCACAAGTATCGCGGGATTCAGGCAACGGGATCCCGGCTTATCTTCAGTAAGAACGTACGCGACGAATACTGATCGTCTACCTCAATTAGGTATTCAGGCAAAGGTGCGGAATTATCCAGATTGTGTATTAATATCGACGTGAAGGTATTACGGGGAGCGATAACGATAACAGTTGAGCTTGTTAACCAAATTTGTGTCTCAAACTCTTGAATATAATGTATTTTGAAGAATAGTTTCAAAGCCCATCGCAACTGAATATACTCGTAATTTGTAGATACTGCATAGATATTAAAATTAAATAACCTATCGTAACACCAGAACAAAAGAACAAAATTGCCTTAAAACCTCTTTTAAAGCATTTTAAAACATAAAATTTATAATTAATATTATTCGAATTAATTCAAATTACCTCAATAGCAGTCTTGCAAAACTACGTACCAGCAATTTACCGTATCAGTTTCCAAATTATATCTCAATTATACCAAGCAAACAAATATCAAAATTGCTTTACTTTACCGTAATTACAACATCAACAGTTAAATTTTCTCGAGGTATCGCCGGCGTCGGTTGAGCAATTAATTCTGTCGCGTCGGGCGCAGGTCGGTTGTGGTTCGATGCCCGCGCCGACCCCAGACCCCTGTCTTTACAGCCTGTGTATGCCCGAGAGCATCTTGTGCCTCTGATTGCTACAGTTTATGAATATCGTGTTTATATATGTAGATATGTATTGAGATATACTATACTATACGAAGTTTATACAAATATTTCAAGTCATTCTCAGAATGTATGACCGAACTGTCAAAAGGCACCACAAAACCCCTAAAAACAACCATTTACGGTTATTTTAATTCTAAAGTCATTAATTCGTATCAAGCTAATAAGAAGCACTTTTTGAACATTCGGTTCACACCGGCTACCCAGATTCGCCCATCCTTCGCTGCTTCTTAATGCGTCCGCTGGTTATCGAAAAATACACACTAAACTTCACAGCAGAATATTTATTTTATATGTTCTGTGTATGTGTTACACGATCCTCTTTTCCTCAATTTTTATTACCCTCAATTTGTGTAACCTATAAAATTTGCTATTAGTTAAATTATTAAACGAGCAAATGAATTTCTAAATACGTTACTCGTCAACATAAATCTCATTTCTCAATTCCGTCATCTACCACTTTCACGACATGTAAAACCTTTTTCAATTCCTACAGTTTAATCTATCCCTCTGCTATAAATACCTACATACAGGCGAGTGTCCTATGCGAGTATGTTCAGACTAAATACCGCTGAGTTAATTAATATGACGTTGACTGATTCATGCGTGCTATTTGCGGACAGATCGACTAACAGCTAGCTACGTTTTACATTTATCGATAACATTGATTTTAGGCTGTATGTCAATAGTGTCGATGAATATTATGTTTAGAATTTTATATCGTTGTTTAGATCAGACCACAGTTTATGTAGTGATGGTTATACATTTTATTATGAAACTCTGTAAATCAGTTTAGTGCTATAAATTTGAGAGCTGGTCTTTAAACATTGCCTGTCAATATTTGCAAAAGACAATTAAGGAAAAAATAAAAAGAAAACCCTTTAAAATTAAGAAGACTAAATCACGCTACTAATAAAACCGTTGAAAGTTTTTCATTTAATCCGCCATTGCCATTACGCAGTCAATATTAAAAGCCAACATTTAATATTATCAAGAAAACCAACCAGAAACTGTATTACAAATATTGTAAAACAAAACACAATCACAGCTTAGCCAGTCCACGCATAACAGTATGATAGGGTAGCCGTCCACAGGAACGATAATTAGGGCGCACCTCAGACGCCGCAATTAATTCCCGGCGGCAGGTCGCGGCAGGACGCGGCACGTCGCGGCACGTCGCGACACGTCGCGGCCGCTCGCCGCTGCGGTGTGCGCTGTCCCCAGCAGCCGGAATCCCGACACTCTCAGAATTATGTGGCTCTATTAGCTTATCGACTGTATATTGTAAGCTGATATTGTAGCGGTTTACGGCTAGTTTGGAGCTTTGGATTTGATATGTGGATGGTATTTTGTGTGTAATGTGAACGGTTGACAAGTGTGTGAAGATAATTTTAATTAGATATGTCGCTCAATATTCTAACTATAGAAGCATTGTTATAAAGTTAACACAATTCAATTTAATTAATTAGAGAAACCGCCTAAGTAAACAACTTGATTAAAAGAACAAAACACGATTAAAATCAGATTATCATCAAATAATTTTAATTAAAACCCAAACCTTATTTAAAGGCGCATCTTTTTAAAATTAATTGCCGAACCAATTATTACGGAACGAACTACATGTGTGCCCAAAATATCAATTAGCCGCGTCCCCGACACCACGAACAAAAGATATAGCGTCCCTAATGAATTCGTAATCTCAGTAATCTGTTCAATGAGAAATGGCGTATTCGGAATAGCGGCGCGCCGGCAAACAAATTAAACCTTTCCCAAAAATGAATTTATCACGTAGGACGGTTTACGCCTAACTATCAATTTGTACCTCTTGTTTGAACAATATGGCCGCCGGGTGCTTGCCGCCTTTTATTATGATCGTCTCTTGTTTGCCTCGATATTTCATCGATTTATTTGGCAGGTTTATGTTCATGTAGTTAACTATTCGATATACCTGCACACATAGCTGAGGGATCGATAGTGTTTATGCAGGACTAAAATGTCGCTTGCTTTTTTCTGGTCTAAAACTAAAACCGACAGCCTGCATGTGTACATTATATCTTTTTTGAAACACAAAATATTTCGAAAAAATAATATATTTGAATAACGCCGCTTAGATTATAACCGGACCATCCGGTGATATTTACATAACGACTGAATATAACATGTAGATAGATATACGGTTATCAAATTAGCTGTATCCCAAGAATCCTCAGGGACTATTAGCACCAAATGTCGCATGTTTGTCGGTGCGAAATGCGGAATATTTTAATTTAAGCGAAGTCCAGTTTGAGCGGCCCTGGCCGGCGGCAGATGGCGCCTTCCTGTGATTAATATGCAGGATGGACATTGTCGAACCATGCCGAATCTGACTCTGTGGTTGTTTTCCTACGTTTTGATAACAATTTGTCCGATACTCGGACGCAAATGCCATTAGTGTGATCATTGGTGTTACGCTCGGTTGGGCGCGATTTAATTTGTGTCGTATGCCGATATAAATAGAATTTATTTCGGTTTGTGTTTAAAATGAACGCCGTTTGAAATTTTGCTATCATTCCACTCGTAAAGATAATGAATAATTACAGTGATTTGATACAAAACTATTTACTTTGCACAAAAAAATATCCCCTGGGCATTTGTGTGCTATTTCTCAGTTAAAAAAATGATTAAGCAGTCGTAAGACGAAATTATACGTTACAAAGAAGTTTTCATTACCTACCTTGATAAATACCCTAAGTGAAGTGAACATACTTATCGATACCAAATCAAGCGAACAGAGCATCACTAAACAAGTGCTGTTCAGCTTGAGCGGTGTAACGTGACGTGTAACGTGCTGTGTTACATGTCAAGTACATAAATTAACACCGCGTGTCACGTGACCTAGTGCCGTCATCAGTAAGGCCTTTTACATAATAGCTTCCAGACATTGGCTTGATGACTTTGAGGATTTATTATTAAAAGATACTTAGTTTAGCTTTTGGCACGAAACGTACGACAAAATTCGTCATTTAAAAGAAAATGGCTGCATACCATTCAGTTTTGCACAGACCATCTTCTAAAATGTTTATCTTTTCATACAACCTCCCTCGCTGTTATACTGTTTCTGTTTATACAACTGTTAAGTATAAACATTAAAAGTGCAGTGAGGACAAAACTCAGGGCATTTAGTTCCTCCAAAGTAACAAATTACAGTTATTTCTGTAACGATACTGTTACGTCCACCCGGTTATCGGATGATGCATTATGAAATAAAATGTGAGTTAAGACTCAAGTTTGCACAATAAATAATTGTTTCCACAGACGTAATTGCCGTAATTTCATGAATAATTACCGCCACAGAGCAATTAAATAAATTACAGAAGGAATAACGACCTCCTTTGGGCTTTAGTTTAAACTTGGGGAGCGTGTTGCACTTAATGTTCCTAACTCTTTTAAAGCACTATGAATAAACAAATTTTAGCTCACGAAGCTGGAAACTTCGTTGGAAATATTTTATTTCTAATAAAATGTTTTGGCTAAAAGGGAATCTCAAGTTTTGCCGAACATAAACTTTTTGTCGTTTCTTTACAAAACTGAAATGTAAATTGTCTGTATTTTTAAACGAGACGCAATAAAGAAATAGAAGAATGGCTGAAAGAATATCGGTACAGAATAAAAATCCCGATATATTTAGATACGCTGCGACAATATTTTGGCGTAGCAACCTAAACACGTAACCGCAAATACTAGCGCCAAACGCGGCCGTCCTGAAAATTTTAAAAAGAGAATCGTCGCTGTCATAGACGCGATATGGCTCGCTTCCAAATACAGGGGACAGCGGGGGAGGGTCGCGCGGGGGGGCAGGGACGTCCCCACATGGCCAGTTAGTTACGCCGCGAATTATAGGGGCCATTACGATTCATTAAGGCCAGTTAGGCTTAAACCGGTGTTTACCCACACACACACGCGTACCCCGCACACAAACCTTCGTTCGCAACAGTTGGTATTGTTTTAAGCGTGTCGGAGAGGGACAACGACATGAGAGGGTTGTAATTTGAAATTTTAAGCTACAGAAATGTGGGTGTAATTAGTGGGCAACGTAACGAGCTTAGGGCCTTGCCAACTGAAGTGTGAATTTTTGATTTTGGTCAACTCGTTTGCCCAAGAAAATTTTTGCCCAATTAGTGGCAAATTAAATGATTCGACGGGTCACCATCATTCCCTCAAAATTACGCAATTATGAAACCTTCCTTTAGGCCTCAAAATTGCGTAACTTCTAATAACTAAATCTAAACATTTTGAGACAATTTTTTTTTACAAAAATCCTTCTAATCTAATCATATATCTCACATTCAAAATTACTTTGTATTCGAGTTGGCCTAGACATGCACTTTGACTAAATCAATAAGAAACCGATCACAGTTAATAATTTAATACACAACACCATTTTCAAACAACCTCAATAATATCTCATACAAACTATATCAATATTTTATTCATATCTATCAGATGTTGGGTTGATATGTAAATAGCGGTATAACCTGGCCGGTAGCTGGAGGCCTGCCAGTATTGACACTATCGGCTATCGCACGGCAAACTCCACGGAGCCTCCAGCTCCAACCTATATGTACTCAAACGATGTCAATAAACTATCCTCTCTCAGTTTTCTACCGATACAAATATGGACGGTTATAGTTTGATGCGGTTGAATAAATTTGAAATAGATATTCAGCAATAATCTTTAGCGATGTGTCTGGGATTTGATAGTAATTACGTTTTATGTAGATTGAGAGATTTTTTCATTTCATCTAACGCGTAGATTTTTATTAATATTTTAGAATACCTACATTTTATTTTACAGCAGGTAACATTTAATTCTTATTGTAAGTAGTCATTCGTCATCGATCAAAGAACAGACAAAAAAAAAACAAAATGATTAAGTTGAAAACAAAATTAAATAACAAAATAGTTATTCTAATTTAAATTCAATTCCAAATTCACCTAAATTTTTGTATTTAGAATCGCAAAATCCGGTAGAACATCGTGTAAGCAACTGTTATAACCCGATCATGGTGGAATCAAATCGAGCGTTTGACCTGATCCAACGCAATCAAAGCGGAGCCACGCGAAATTCAACCTTATGGGGCTTACGATAGGGGGGATCTGGAACTAAAAATAGGCTTGTAACTGTAGCATCTGCCAATTTGTAGCTGCATGCGCGTCGTTGGTAAATAACCGACGCATCGTTTGCCGATGCTTTTGACAGCCCGAAGTATTGAGCAAATATCCACTATTTGTATGTGCTCTGTTTTTACGCTGCATTTTTTTACTATTTTTTGCGATACGCTGACCGTTCGTGATTTATTGGGATTATTACTGCCAATTAATGCTTCGTCGGTAATTCGCTGTCGATATGATTATTTCAATTTGTTCGTAGATTACTGGAAATTGTTTGCGAAATATTGTGGTTTGTGGTTTTGTTTCACTTATAGCTTCGTAATAATATCTGATTTTGCTCCAATTATCTTTTTGTGGTGTACAATTTCGTAAATACTTAATTGGTATTTAAAAAAATATAATACTATAAAATGCATGCAAATAAAAGAAAAAACATACGAACAAAATTAATCCCTAATGAACACCCGAACCTAAACAATCCACCTAAAATCGTCGGGAGCAATTTATTTTCAAACCCAGACCCATTAACAAAAACCGGTGGACGAAAGAAGTACGAAAAAAACGCACATAATCCGAGCCGAACTAAGCCCAGGGGCTATCTAATAACATTTATTACTGGGCTTCCGGTCCCCAGTGTCCACTTCCGGTGGCTGATAAACTGGCACCATTTTTGCCGCCATATTTATTTATAGGTGGCGGTAAGCGATAATGTTGATGCCTCGACTGTATGTTGCGGCCCCACGGTGGGCGCCAGTTACCGAAACGTCACGGACCATTTGGTCAGCCCGTAATGTAATCGTCGATACATTAACTATGCACTTTGAGTTCAGGATTAATTTGTATGGTTTGGTTGTTACTTGATTTTCAGTAAAATTTACACGAATAATTTTCGTTAATTGCAATCGTGATTCATTTATATTCATAACCATATCTGATAGGACTTACTAGTCTGTATTTTCAACATACACACCCGAACAAAATCGATAAAAATAACAAAAGACGATCGCAGTACGCGCCAAGAAACAATTCTTACATTAGATAAGTAGGTACCTCTTTAACGTCTTGAATCAATCAATATTCCATATAAGTTACCATCTATAAAGAAAATATTCATTCCACACACTAATAACATCTTAATTTACCATCACACCGGTAAACTCGTGCTATTAATCATATCGACTGCCGAAGTGTTGACGAGATATACGGGCGCAAGTTTTCTGCTGCCGTGGCTCCCGAACTAATGACTACAAATGATTGAGGATCAATGTTCTTTGATCTATAGTAGGTATTTTTCTTGATGAAATATGGGATTGGAGCTTAACGTAATGGGAATTGAAGGTTGGTGTATAATTAGATAGTTACTTTTCTATGATATTAATCTGTTAAGCAATTAATTTGTGCTCAATACAAAAAAAAATACGCAGTTGATTTTTATAAGGGACAAATAAACCAAAAATGACCTTTAAAAAATACAGGTCCCGTAAACTGCTATAACCTATCAAAAACTCAATTATAAAGGCCACAAATTCTCGTTTGTCTCATATTACAATTTAACGGCGTGTTTGTTTGAAGTGGACAACTAAATCCGGGGCATAAATCTCTGCGAACCTTGCCGGTTGCGAAACATGGAGTGCCCGGGGGACTTGAATATACATCACGGCTGCTTGAGAGCTGAGGGATGGACAATCTTAAGTTTACAAAGACGAAAACCCAAGCTCTAAATACATAACGTTGTATGCACGTTGCGTTTATTATATGGTACATTTGAGTATATTATAATGGTATAGTTCTTGAATTTTCTGTATAATTGGACTTTCAACTTTCGCAGCCTTAGCTTTCGATGGTGTTCCGGTAGTGACTTCGGACGCAAAAAAAGAACACAGAATATTAGCTATGTACTGTGGATATGATTAAAAGCGTCTTACCTATAAATTATATTCCCTCAAACGGATCTCGGTCTCTAACGGATCTTTTACAAATCGTTACTTCTAAAATTCTCTCCAACAATTCTCTTCTTATTTACATCAACAATTACCCACATCTTTAATTACCAGGTGGGCTAAGATTTACGGTGTGCAGCCAGGTGTGTGCTCCCAAGGGCGGCGACCCATCCATCCCGCGGCCGCAGCGGACGGGGCCATCTATCCTCCCGGCCCTTACTGCCCTTACCGGACATTAGCCGGCCCTTGTCTTTGCCGCTTTGATTTACGTGCCCGAAAAGAGATCAATCGCTTCAGGGCAAGTGTCTTCAATATGATTTGTTGGTGTCTTTAAGGAGTTTTGTCATTGTTGTGATTTGGAGGTTGTGTTTTGTTTTTTTGCTCACTAAAAACAAAAGTCTTTTTTTCAGTTTTCTGGTGAATTAAGTGCCTGCCTATATACTTACTTCCTGCATACGTAGATGGCATTTTATTCGCAGAGAATTCATAGTTCCGTTTTAATATAGACTATAAATTGCTTAGTTATTTCGATGTATGGAAAACAAAGTAAGTATATCACGTGTGAAGGCATCAACATACCTGCTGCATAAATTAATATAACCGTGTTAAATGTTTTGACTACCTACTTAAAAATCCTTTGAAAATCCGATATTTTGTAACACAAAAAAAAACAAATGAAACTGTAAACGGTTCTGCCAAACATGAATAATTAACAAAAATCTATTCATAAATTAAAAATCAACTTCCTGATGGGCCAGAGTTGTCTCGCACAATTTATAAACGTCAAAGCGTTGACTGTGAAACCTTCTGATTCATAATTAATGATAATATCCGTCAGATAGGGATTTTTTCATCCGATGAGAAATAAATGAAAAAACGTTCGTCGGCGGAAAATAATCGCAAAGCGGCCGGAGTCATTTATAATGCTGGCTGTATACAAAAGTCAGTGCCGTGGAAACGGTTTATCACCGCGGGTTATGAACAAAAAAAGTATAAACCAAAATTTAAATTTGGAACACATGACCATGTATGAAAATTCAGACATAGAAATGCTAAGCAACATTTTTTGAAACTGTCTAAAGAGCAGATTTTGATTTTTTTAAATATCAGTCTTACCTATTTTTACCAATTGTGTACTTGACTACATGATTCAGGAGTTTTCTCCAAAGGATTTTTTTAGAAGTCGTTAATCTTAAAAGCCATTCTAAAAACAACTGGTTCATCCGAGTCATGTCCACTGCCGCATGACATCGGCTTCTGTGCCAAACCGGAAATACAACCTTTAAAAAAAAGAAGTGCTCGCAACCGGAAGCGACGGGCAGGAAGACGGCGACGACAGCGCCGCGTCGCCTGCCGACCGAATTAAAAATTAAACGAGTATCCGTTTCCGGATTCCGTGACGTTTGCTCTGCTTACTTTTTTTATCTTTTAAGGGTTATTTCTAAACGGTGTTTATTTTGATTCGATTTTTTAATACGATAAAGGGTTGTGACGAACAACTGCCTGGATATTATTAATAATAAGTATTACAAATTTTCATAGAATTAGGTAGATAATGAAAAGCGTTACAAATACATTGTTCAGATTTTTACATATTTAGCAACTTTTTGTCAATTTATCTAATTACGCATAAATGATGATTCGTGAGTAACTTGTTGATGTTTTTTCATAATCTTGTGTACATTATAGTGTGGAAGATTCGGATGAATGAATGACAACGAGTCCTTCAACCGTTTACGTTTACCGTTTACCTGCCAAAGTGCTGTGCCTAAATGTTCTTTTACCTCCCACTTGACAGTTTCAAAGATAACATGATACGAAAAGCCAATTTTCAATTCAATGTCATTTCTTAAAACGGCCGTTAATCTTGTCTGGATTTCTAATATTGTAAATTGTACAATGTTACATCTTACATCAACCCAGCAGAATTGTAAAAGTTTCTAAGTCTATCCTAACTGTTCCATTATGCGCTGCCCATGTTCTGTTTCGTACAGGCTTAGTAATTAAAAGCCAAGCATATGTGACATTATGTAACCTCTGAAACACGTTTCAGCAAAAAAGATCTCTGAAGGTCACTTGTATTGATCGCGAAACCCGTTCGCCTCCCTCCCGCGCTATCTCTAAATTAGCTCTTATATACATTAGCCATTAAGTATATATTACTCAACAGTGTGTTACACACACACTGAGATATTTTTATGTGTAGTTCAAAATTACGTATGTGTGCGTGTATAGTTGTATGTGTGCCTATATTGAACGGCTGCACACAGCGGCACTCGCGTATACGCGCCGTGTACTTACAGCTTCACTTATATTACTGTAGCTGAAGAAATGTCTCACTCTGGTCCTCGAGAAGATTTTGTGGGCGTGTCTCGCTTTGGGCGGAGCCTGAGACGGACACTCCTTGAAATCCTCTTTTTTCCGCAGCGTCGTATCTAGGCGAGCGGCGGCCACCTTAAGGAGACCTCAGACGCTTCATCTAATTTACTTTTTCCTTCCTTATGTTTGGACGTGGAGAGTACGAACGTGGCTCTTAGCGGACTGGTCGTGTTTATGTAAGCGGAGGAACAAAGCTCCGAACAACTTTAGTCGTTATCGCGTTTATAAAGTTCTCGAGACAATTCAGTTTTATGGGGTGTTTTGCTTGAGATAAATTTTTATTTCTTTTTGCGAAGATACTTTTTGTTTACCGATGATAAATTCGGAGACGTTTAATACTTCATAGAATTTTTATTCAGCTATAGAGGAGCTACTTTTGAGAACAAAACAAAAGGACCTCATATTTGCGTCGTGATTTAGGTACCTACCGAACCTATGGGGACTTTACAGACTTGGAACCTTTTAGTAACAAAAAAGAACATTATTCGATGAATTATTTTAGGCATTTAACTTTTACCAGACTAAAATAATTTTACCCACCATCCGATCTATACAAGCGATATGTTTCCACAAAAGTTGTGTCAAAATGATGGATAGTGGCCATAAAGAGATGGAGCTTATCTTTTACAGACTGTGAGGGAACGGACCGCAGACGATGAAAGACGGTAATGAGTGATGGATGGAGTCCTTGCTGATTAGTGGATAAATAAATGAGATACGACTCATAAGAGATATAAACCTGTATCATAACAGGAGATTATTTTTAGTTCCGGAGAAATAGTTATTAAACCATGTAGACAAATAGCATTACGATAAATATGAATCAAAGGAATATAAATGTGTTTTTTTTATTAAGGCGGTACAGATACAAATAAAAAGCTAAATAAAAAGTGCGTGTTCATAGAAGCCATCTTTGTGACGCATTATTGTGCGTGGTCAAACCATCACAGCGCACGGGACTCTCACGGTTATGCGGACTACGCAACCGTGACATTTGCGTGCACACTCACTGCGCGCTCGCAAGTTCAAATCTCAGTTATAACTCATTTTTCGGAAATTCGCAAAATTTAAATACATTCCTACAAATATTCCTGATTCGAAAAAATAAAATACAATCAAAGAAGATTGCAATAAAATATTAGTCAAAAAACGTCCGCAAGATGGCATCACTAGTATCATGTCATAAATGTAAAAAAAGAGTCAACATAAAAAATACTGCTTTATGCTCCGCATGTGATAACAGGTATGAATTTGACTGCGATGGCTATCCAGAACCAACATATCGGCTAAAAGATGCAGAAGCAAAGAAAAAGTGGAGATGCAGGGTGTGTATCAAAAATAAAAAATATGCAGATACGGACACTACATCTAACATTACTATACGAAAGAAACGAAATTCTTTCATAATCCCATCGCCTACGGCACAAACACCAAAAGTAAATAAAAGTCCAGACGACGAATCATTAAAATGTCTTTCTACAATTCAACATAGCACTAAATTATTTGACTCTCACATACTTACCGATTGTGAAACATCCGACGATTCATATTCTACACCTAATAAACTTTCAAGAAGTGTAGACAGAACGGTAACTGACTTAGTATCAGTTTCAGAAATGAAAGACACAATAGCTCAACTTACCCTTAAATTAGAAAGTACAGAAAATGAACTGGGAACTATATTACTAGAAAACACTGAACTACATAAACAAATAGAAAAGTTAAATAGAGAAAATAATACTTTGAAATCCTTGTGCCATTCTTCCTGCGTACTTAGAAGTCCCAGTACAAGTACAAAGAAAAAGAAAAATAAGCAGTCGTTAGCAGAACAACATAACGTGCGTTCATCTCCTTCCTCTCCATCGTCATCAGCAATGAACGTGGAAGTTATTGACCAAGTAAATATACTACGCTTAAAGCAGGAAATTCTAACCCTGCAACACCAATTAGAAACCGCAGAACAGGAGATTTTAACTCTTACAGAGCGTATTGGAATGCTGTCGCAACGTAGTCAGTCAGTCTGTGAACCCTCCATTCAAGAACCGAAACGGAATATTGTGAACATCGCTGGTGTTAAAACATACACTGCTGTGAGTGAGCGAAAGGTCGTTCCAAAGAAGAAGACATTTATTTTTGGTACTCAACGTTGCGTCGGATTAGCAGCCGCCTTGTCGCACTCGAGAGTAAATACACAGTACGAAAAGTATCAATTCGTCGCCCATACGAAACCAAATGCACCATGTGATGAAGTTATAGCAAACTGTAAAAATGTGAAACTTACGGCAGACGATAAACTTGTAATATGCATAGGTGAAAATGACTATAACGTAAACTTAATCTTGTCTCAATTAACATTTATATTGCAAACATTTGAAAATAACACTGTCATTGTATTAAATGTCGTAAATAACCCATACCTGAATATCAAAAAATTGAACTATTCCATAAAAAATATATGTACTAATTATAAGAAATGTCACTTTATAGAACAAACAAGCACAAAACTGTCTGATATTTGTAAGTCTTTAAATTTCGTAATAGATTGTAGTGATTATAATGATAAATATTTAAACCCCGTTGAAATTCGAAAGAGAATAGCGAGTTGCAAATCAAGTTTCAAATTGAACACTGGTATGCATGAACCAATAAAGGGGACAATTCCCTATTACTTTAAATTACAAAGTCACCTAGAAAGTGTTGCGCCTCTTGAAAGTAACACTACACAATCCAATGCGAAGGGCTGTAAAGGAACTATACCCTACTATTTTCCCGTTATAAATAAAAAAGACTCATTTTTTCGTAACTAAGCTCGACATCAACAAAACACACCATTTCAGAATATTTCATCAAAATATAGCTAGTGTATTATCCAAGCAAGAATTACTAGAAATAACCATTCAAGAATTAAAAGACCATAATAATGACCCAGATGTAATATGTCTATCTGAAACTTTTGTGAAAAAAGGTTATGAAAATTATGTCAAAATATATAACTATGAAATGGCTGCTAACTTCTGTAGGGAAAAACAAAGGGGTGGTACTTGTATATTGGTAAAAAAGGGTTTAAATTATAAAGAATTATTATTTATAAAAAATTATTCAACTCAAAACACATTCGAAACTTGTGGTATAGAACTAATGTGTGGTAAATTAGTTATTATTTGTGCTTATCGAACACCTCAATCTGATCCGACCCAATTCTTATTAAAATTACACAAGGTTTTGCACGATTTACTAAAGAAATATAAATCTAAAGTTAGAATAGTTATAGCCGGTGATTTAAATATAAATACACTAAAGAAAAGCAATATCACAAATGAGTTGCAAGACTTATCGGACAATTTTAATTTAAAAATTCACATCAATGTTCCAACGCGTAAATTGTCCTGTATTGACCATATTTTAAGTAATATTAATAATGCAACCGCTACTGTACTGCCTCTATACCTTTCAGATCATGATACAGCACAAATGCTTAGCTTTCCCATGGATCACATACCACAAAAAGCACCTATATACTACATTTATAAAAGAGATTTCAATTTAGATAATATCCGGAAATTCAGAGAATGCTTACAAAGCCTTCAATGGTTAAACATATATCTAAACACTGATACAAATAACGCTTTTAATGAATTTCATGAACTCTTTTGCCTCTTTTACAATCTCTGTTTTCCTAAGTTAAGGGTCAAGGTCAATAGTAACACAAAACATACACAAAAGTGGATAAGTAAAGGTCTAAGACAAAGCTGTAAAACTAAACGGACACTACGTTACCAGTACTACAAAAACAAAAATTCATCCAATAAAACTAGATATAAAAAATATTCCTCTATGCTAAAAAAATGTATATACAGTTCAAAAAAGAAAGCGAATATAAAATATATTAACACACAAGATAATAAATGCAAAGCTACTTGGACAGTCATCAAAAACGAAATAAATAATACTACTCCTAAAGATAACATACAATTAATTAAATTAAATGATATGGTACTAACAGACCCTGTAGAAATGGCTTCGGCATTCAACAACCATTATGTAAATTTAAAAACATCAAACCAGCCCAATCAACTATTGTCCAAAACTTTAAACAAAATAGATGTATCAACTCAATGTTTCTTAAACCAATGTCAGAAAATGAAGTACGTTATGAAATAATGTCTTTGTCCAATACCAGATCAGAGGGGTATGATGAAATTAACACTAAAATCGTTAAAGCCTGTTGTAATGAACTGACTAGTATCTTAACTTACCTAATAAATATGTCATTTGAAGCTGGAATATTTCCCGATAATTTAAAAAGATCCATTATTAAGCCATTATTCAAAAAGGGAGACAAAAATGATATAAATAATTACCGTCCTATAACCTTAATACCCATATTTTCAAAAATTTATGAGAAATGTATGTATAAAAGAATTAGTGATTTCTGCAATAAATTCCAAATAATAAGTACTGAACAGTTTGGATTTCAAAAAAACAAATCCACATCCTTAGCCGTTTACTCCCTTATGAAAATAATTCTTACTAATATTAATAATAATCATCTGACTACTGGCCTTTTCTTTGATTTATCGAAGGCCTTCGATCTAGTATCACATGACATACTACTAGATAAACTAGAAGCTGTCGGCATTAGAGGTCCTGCACTGCAGTGGATATCGTCCTATCTAAATAATAGACAGCAACGTGTCATTATTAATAAAATTAACGAAAATAAGGATATGATACCTTATCCGTCAGAATATAGACATAATAAGTATGGCGTTCCTCAAGGAAGTGTGTTGGGTCCAATTTTGTTTATTATATACATAAACGATATCATAAAAATAACCAAGCATAAATGCGTCTTATTTGCCGATGATATATCTATTGTAGTGACATCGGATAAAAAGAAAAATAATAATAGGGATCATGAGTTAGACATTAATAATACAATAGATACATTACTTCAATGGCTTAGCATAAATCATTTAAAAATAAATTTAGATAAATCCGTTTATATTCAGTTTAATCAGTCGCATAACAATAACTACAATTTGAAACTTAATGTAAATAAAATTGAAGCAGTAACACACACAAAGTTTTTAGGTGTAGTAATAGATAAAGATATTAACTGGAAAGAACATGTAGATAATGTAAGCACTAGAATTAATAAATTTGTATACGCACTGAAGCAAGTCAAAAATGTGACTAACATAAAAACTGCCATTATGTCATACTATGCCTATGTTGAATCGCTACTGCGATATGGCCTTGTAATGTGGGGTAATAGTACAAATTCTAATAGAGCATTCATCGCTCAAAAAAAGTGCATCAGAGCAATATGTGGACTTCAACCTGATGACTCATGCCAACCAGTGTTCAAGAGGTTTGGTTTGCTGCCGCTGCCATCTCTGTACATTTATGAAGTATATATGTTTGTAGTTAAGAATAAAGATATGTTTAAGACAGCAAACGATGTAAATCCTAGAAACAGACGAGATCCTTATAGATTGGTATTGAGTGATTTGCCAAGACTTGCCAAATACAACAAAAACTGCCTAGCCATGTGTGTACGCATTTATAACAAGATACCGAGTCGTTTCAAGGTACTAAACTTGAGAGCATTAAAAGTTGAATTACACAAGTGGTTAAATGAATGTAATTTTTATAGTTTAAAAGACTTTATGGACTTAAAATGTTGATGTTCTCGCACATTTTGTCAAAACTAAAATTTTGCATGCTATGTTTAACCTTAGCGAAACATGTTGAGCTACTTTAATAATATTTTACACCAATGTTATACCATGTTTTTATGCAAATAAATTATTATTTGTATCTCTTTCAATTCACGGGATAACTTCTAGGGAAGAAACCCGGTCCTTTTTAAAGGCTTACACGGGGACACAGGTCCAACATGCAGAGGCCTTGTTGAGAACTTTAATCTAAAATGTGATGGGGCACCTACCAATTATTATTATTATTTGTATCTCTTTTAATTCACGGGATAACTTCAAGGGAAGAAACCCGGTCCTTTTTAAAGGCTTACACGGGGACACAGGTCCAACATGCAGAGGCCTTGTTGAGAACTTTAATCTAATATGTGATGGGGCAACTACCAAGGGCCATCCACCCCTGCTCTATGAAAGAACAGACATGGACGGCCCAAGGTAGCTACAAAACTATTGTAAATTATGGATAAAACTAATTTGGGCTATGGATAGGATATGTTGGATGTGTTTATTTCTCAAACTATGGATAACTATGGCACCTGCCTTTCAACACATGAAAATGCAATTAAAATTGGCAGGCGGTGACTCGCCGGCTCCAAGATGGGCCCCCTATTATACCGCCACGATAGGCAGCAGGTGGGCAACACCAGAGAGTAAAGGCTAAGGGGTGTAGAGAGGTGCGACACCGATTTCGCCATCGCGGGTCACAGACCCGGAGCGGGTTTCCTCGTTATTACGCCATTAGACACTTCCACCCCCGAGCATATAGCTCTTGAGACCCCCCTCTAGCCAGCCAGTTAAGGCAAGAAAGAGCTGGGAGTCCTCATGAAGAGTGACCCCCTGGGGCATTCAGGTTCCGTTGTGTCGCCACTCACAAACAGCTCGCCACAAGCTGCCCTGCGGATGTATGCTCCTATTATTATTATTATTATTATTATTAGAGATGCCTGTGTAAGGCAGTCCGTTGGTCTAGTGGTTAGTGAACCAGACTGCCATACCAGAGATCTTGGGTTCGATTACCACCCACCACAGATGTTTGTGTGAAGAGTACGATCATTTGTTCTGTGCCTGGGTGTAGTTTATCTATAAATGTATATATTTAGAAGTATATAAGTATATATATTAAATGTCTAGTACTCATAATAAAATCTCTGCTTAGTTTGAGAACGGATAGCGTTAATATATTATATTATTATAATCATCATCCTAACTCATTTGTCAGTAGACGATTCAGATAACTGAAAAAAAAAACTCTACACCAAAATAACTATTATTTGCCACGTCACGTATAATACACTAAATTTCTAATACCAATACAAGTGAACACACGACAGCCAGTGGGCGTTATCTTCTACCTTTGAACAGGAAAAAGTTTGAAACAACCCTCCGTGGAAGCTTGTATGAAGACATCACTTGTGTGTTAGTATGTGTATCCGGACTAGACCCATATCAAACTTGTGTTTAGTATCTGTTTAATTATAGTAAGTATCTGTTTAATTACAGTATCGTGGACTGTGATGTTAGAAATAGTAGTACCTAGTGCTAATACCATCAACCAAGTATAGAAATTGTGTTATTAAGTCGTGTTGTAGTATTGTATTGTATAAATTTATATGAACCTTAATGCCTGAAATAGATGGATGAAAAAAAATGTTACAGATAATTCAAATATGTGAGAATAAGATTCGAGGTTTGAAGTCTGTTCTCTGTAAATAATGTTCCTTCGATGAAAAGAGTACGAAACACTTACGTTAACCTTAAATACAATGGAGAGATGTCTTTAAGGTAACGAGAAACATGTAATTTATAAAGGTCAGGCCTGGCCTCAGGTTATAATAATATAATTAAAATTTTGTGATTTAAAACCAAACTCTTTATAAAACTATGAAAAGTTAATGAGTAAAATTATAACTCCGCGGTTTTAGTCTACCAATTATGAAAATTGACGTAATTTTCGAGTAATTAACCAATTTACAAATACCTCAAATAACATACATTAAAACGAATATTTTTGGAAATTTATTTATTTATGTCGAGATAAAATATTGAGGTTAAACCAATTAGTGAAATAGCAAATAAATATTTAATTAATTATTTGTGGTTAATTGGTAGTATCATAATTACTTTGATGATTATTTGATGATTAATTTAGTTTTCCTGTAGTTGAGCAGTACCTAGGTAGAATACCTAGCAACGATTTTTAATATATCTATGGATTGTTTTGTCACGTGGTAGACTGTGACGGGGTTGAAGAGATGAACAGAATATACACAAGATGTATTGACATCAAATCGAAACCGTAGTAACCACATACCTACAAATATAGCTCATGGCCGGGCATAGGCCTACGTTTAGTTATGATTTTCTCTATCACTGTCTAGTTACGAGCAAAACCATGTAACTATGAAGCAATAGATTTGTAATCCAAAATTTCTGAAGCTGTCATGGAATATTCCTAATATTATTGTAAGCTAAACTGTAAAATGTATAATTTTAAAGAAAATATTACAATTTCTAAAATTATATGACGTTACGTTGGATCCTATTTCACTATCTACCTGATTTGCGGTCAAGCCTTGGCCACCATCAAATAGCTGTCAACTAAAATGTGTGGGATCAGGAAGAGGTAATTATTGATCAAAGGCTTTCCGTCTTGCTCCGGAGCTGAATTGCTTGCGTTCTGGCAAAAAAAAACAGACTTATAAATGGTTCTCTTTCGGAGTAGCTTGTGCCGCACCCCAAGATACACACACGTCGATGCTTTTGTTCCTCAATAATACTACCTTAATATATTTATTTCCAGAAATATGGTACCTATGGTTTATATGTAACAACTCTGTACTTGTTACATATAAACCTAGACCGACATGTCTTGCCGCCATAGCGGCATGCAAACATTAAAACGTTTTTTCTAATAAGAGAACACATTAAACTGCATTTACCATACCTGTATTTAATTTTCTCAGTTATGCCTCGATAGATACTAAATCAATTAGCTACACAAGTGAGCATACAACATACCCGTCATATCTAATCATCTCATATCGGATCTGAACTCATTCAATTCAGCACTTACACCCCATTATAACAAATTATCGATGTCACCTACATTACATTGTCATTGTGTTCGTTCAACCCTACTTACCCATGTGTGCGTATGATGCCCATGCATACACGCGTGTGTAATTGTGTGCGTTATCTGAAAGATTCCACTTCATTTCCCGCGACCCGCGCATGACGTCACACGCTATTTACATACTATATTATATGTTTGACGTGTCCCTACAAAGCGAATGCTCTACATATTTTAACGGTGAATAGTTCATCGATATTTGTGTGTGCAAAATTCATGTGTGAATCGTGATAAGAAATTGCACAATAGCATTTAGTGTGGAATATCAACTTTGTTAGAAAGGTTTATTATTGCTGTCATGTTTATTTTGCTTCACAAGAAACTACTAATGCCCTAGCTTTCCTTCAACAGCAAGAACAGTTTTTATCTGTACTGGTTTTGAAACACTTTCATTGTTTAAATGACAGTAGAAGTTTTCGCCTTCAAACGTGACAGTTTGGCGAGTTTAGAGATAAGTTACACCAATGCATGTTTGTTAAGACCATGATTTTTCTAATTATGCATACTACATGCATTCATAATGCACCATCGACTGAAAAGCAGTTTCTCTTTGATTATATTGTATCTACACTGTCATCTTGGGTAAAAAGTAATAAATAGGGAAAGTATAAATGTTTACACGACATTAACCCTCACGGTATATTTTTACCTTCCCATACTTAAAAGTTACAAACATTTTCATTATGACGCTCTCGCCCGTCATTTAGGAAATGAGAGTCAGCTCCTTTATCTAAATGGCAGTATAGGGACGTAAAAATGACGTAAAGCTCCCGTTTAACAATAAATAAATGGAATAAAAAGTTATGTTCCATGTATATGGTCGTATAAATTCGTATTCGTCATCACTCATAGTACATCAAAGATGCAACTGACTGTGTCATGGGATTATAATATATTTCACAAACTGTTTTATCATCTTTAATTTTATTAAGTGACAAAAATTTTCTTGAAGTAACAACACCTTTCTGCTTTTGTAAGTATTTGAAAGAATCGTTACTCTTTTGTTTCGAATTCAAAAATTTAAAATTCAACTTAGCAACCAAAGTAACCTACATTCCAACAGCCAGCATTAAAACAAACACCAAAACCTAATTACAAAATAATACTGGCAGCATAAAACACACAATACACGGAAATAGAACTTCATAAAAAGAAAAAAGAAAACGCTACAATAGCGGCAAGCTCGGTATGTAATGAAGCCGTATCTTTAATAGCCGCGATAAGGCTAAATGTTTGCGCACACGCCAAATAATAAGCGCCTCGATCATTTGCGAGGGGTGACGGGAAAAACGAATTCTTTGATGGTTCTTGCTTATCGGGGATGGGAATTGAATATCATGTTGATGATCGTGTTGTGTGGTCATGTAATGGGATCTGTTGATGAGGTATTTTGTAGGTGAGTCATGGAAGTATAGTTAGATGAACAAAAATTAGGATCGTACTTGATTAAGGAATGTAGGCACAGTGTGGAACTAAATGAACATATTTACTTGAATATTGTTGATCATTAACGAATTCATAAATTCTACCTGTATACATTATACTGATCACATAAAACAATTATATTTATTACCAAAAAAAGAGCAACTTTTAAAAAATCATCTTTAAATCTAAAAGACTCCGGTCTCACTCGGTCACTACACCTCCACAATCAAATAGTTTTGCTCGTTCTTCTATAGCTCCTTAAGTTCCAAACTTTTCCAAAATCACCTACCCATAGCGTAACTTACAAGTCTCAAACTTCATAAATATTGAACTATAGTATGTTATCCGTGATTCCAAGCGTGTGGTCGACCTCACGCTCCGAACACACGATCATTTTTGCGCGTCCCCGCCGGCACGACCGCCTGATTGGCAGTTAACTCCCGCCAGATAACGCAGATGGGTAACGTTCCCGATATCGCCTATCGTTCGACAAACTTCGCTCTTTATGGTTATACCCCCATAAAGACAACTTTAAGTAAAAACAACTTTACAACCATCGTTTTACGAGATCTTTTTATGTGACGCGGTTATTTTTACCGCTATTATGGGCATCATAAGTAACGTAATTGTTTTATCGGACGTCATCTCGGTTTATTATTAATAAAGAGTTGAATTTACGTTGTCTTCGTATTATCGTAATAGAGTGTACCTTATTAGGATGAAGCATGAGCTAAGTAGTGATTAACCTCTCTTATTTGATTATCTATATCCTTTAACCTTTCGATTGACCTTTGAGATCACTGAGTAATAAAAGCAAAATTGTTGCTTGGTTATTATCTAGATAACAAATTAAAAGCACTATTTTGTTGAATTGCGTAATCGTGCTTTTTCAATTTCATCATATTTCCTACGTTACTTAGCTTAAGCAACAGCGACTTAAGACAACTAATTTAGCATTTGCAACTGTAAAGCGAACAGACGCGTCTCATAGTTGAGGGCGTCATCGAAACTAAATTTGGGCAACGAGTGGCAATTCCACATGAAATAATGGGAGGAATGACGGACAGAACAAACTTCACACGTCCCTACAGACGGTGGGTAACACCGCGATATTGTGTTGCCAACATTTTCGCCAACATTGTAGAAGGTAATATCAAAACGGCTAATGGATATGCACAGTTAGTTTACACCATTAAAAAAGATTTAGCTTAAAGCAGAAAATGCTACAAGAAATCAGTAAGATTTGTTTTAATTAATTGATACAACTTGCCGATTACTAATCACAGCAGATTTGCATTATTTCCGAAAACTATAAATTTAAGTGATTAGTTATTTTTTAGGTTTATAACATTAAACTTTGTTTATAACATTAAACATGGTACTTTGCGATAAATGTCACACATCCAAATAGTTTCAAAACATAAAGAATCTTATTTATGTTGAAAAAAAAATATTTGTATAGATCTAAAACAAAATGCTCGCCACACAAAACTAGCCGTATGTCAACCCACTAAATCGCTAGATGAATATTGTTTCAAACGGAATTAAGCACGCGGCGGTAGGGACGGGATCACTTATAATTGTTATTTTATTCATAGAAACAACAGTCCTTAGGGATGGTGGATAGGTGGGCAAATATTTTACATCGTCGAGTACCTTTTAGTGGGTGATGTGGATGATGTAACTCTCTCTACAATTATTAGGGCGATATTTTTGGTCGTTATTGCTTGTGTGTGCGATTGGTTTTGCCTGTAGTTAAGGATTATATTTTTACAATTAACTCTAGCTACCGGCTAACTTAGTTATTTGATAGGCAAAAAATGGTCAGAATGATTTATTGTTAAGGTGTTAAATCTACCGAATTAAAACTAAAATCCTTTGAAATAGATTTTGATGTTTTTAGTCTAGGTATATTCTTGAAGAATTAATTTCTTAGTTTAGAATTTCGACACTAATGTAACAAACGAAATTTTAGTACCAGGTTAATAACAGTACAATACACTTTTATTCAAAGCTTGATAACAAACTTAACTACAGTTAAATTCAAGTACCCGTATAATCTCAAAACTTAACTCAAACTGCACAATCCAGGTAATTCTAAAACCGGCAAGTCAGCCACTGCAACCAAAAGATAACCAAAGCTAAACCGCGTTCCGAATCTCTTGGTACTAAGGAGCCTACCCATCTCTTCGAACAAGACAAGTGCAGTTGCGAGAAAGAGACGGAGCGCTACACACTGTAGAGCGTTGTCTCTCTTCCACAACCGTAACAGTTTTATTTTAGATGAAGGTGGTAGGTAATAGTATACCGCACAATCATCCCGCAAATCCCATATCATTAAGTATCGCTAAGAAAGCGATTCGCGGACTGTTACTATGTTAATAACTTAGGGGAAACGGTGATTAATCAACTTGACGTTTAGCTAGATCCCCGACGCGTACGTAACTAACCTCAGTAGTCAATGGCAATTTATGCATTGGTTTGCTAAAGGTCTGTAGATCTAAGGCTTATAAATAAACGTTGTATTCATTAAAATTTTGATTGCATGCGTTCGTTTGTTTCTATGATATGGTTTGTGCTATGAGACAGCATTCGGCATTGGACAACATTGGGCTACAGATTTGGGCGACTAGAAACAGTATTTGAATTAGATTATTATTGCGTGATGCAAGATTACTTTTTTATCATGTTTAATTTAATGATACATTACATCCCGGCGTTAAAGTAGTGCGTACTTATTGAACAACTAACATGCACTATAACAGAAACGATACTATATAATTTATCAAATTACCTAATCTGCTCCTAAAACGTATATTTACGTTTCTAAAGCACTGTTTTAGCAATTTTCTCTTGATTCATAAACAATGCCGCATTTCCATACAGACACTAAGCGTGGCCCAAGCCCGCAGCGCCCGAGCATTAATAATAAATCTGTTTAAAGCGATGCTAAACAATCAAAACGCTCCACGATTTAAGCACAACTGGGCATTTATTTAAATTATAAAGCCGTGGAATACATATAAATGCAACATAACATAATGTGGATAATCCCGCAACTCGTGGCGACGGTCAAAAGCTGATATTTCTCCTTTTAATCCCTGTCAGATTATTTAAATTCCCACCTGCGGGTCCTACTCACCATTTGCCGGCGCTTTTTTTTTTTAAACAAAAATAAAATATAAAAATATTCTCGTATTTGTTTTGGACGGGCGGAATCCTTTAATTTTCGGCACGGCTGCGTGACGCTCCGTCCACTGTCCGCTTGCAGTGTTTGGGTCGCTTTGAGAAAAAATGTTTTCATATTCCATGCTTATGTCATGGAATGTATACCGAATTTTAATATTTTATTTTATTGTCATAACAAAGTTCGCAAAGCGTTTGTTTGAAACAGCGTTGCTCGTTTGAACGTACAGTCAAAGCGAAAGAGGAGACTTTTTATTTAACGAATTAAATTCCTTTCCGTGGACAATAGTGTAATATATTAGCTTCATAACAATCGTATAAAGCATAGTTTTTTGTTGAGATTGCTCTAGAGGCGACTGAACTCGTAAAACAAAAGAAAAACTAGGAGTTAGTTGTCCAAAGCGGTGCCAACTCTGGTGGCTGTTCTACAGTGGACTAACAAATAATGCTAATTGCTGTCATATTTTCAACCATTTTATTATTACAATAAAAATTGTAACTATAAAGAATTTCTTAGTGTCACCTTTAGAAGTAAAAGATAGAATAAAGTTGTGATAGTACATGCAAACTATCTAAGTCCGTACAACTTACCTTTATTGTTATTTTCTGAGACACTAAAATTTAATTCTTCTTAAAAAATACATTCTTAACAAAATTCTGATGCTTTTACACAAAGAGTGTCGACTGTAGAACAGCCAGCAAGTGCAGGACAGAGCCGTCGCGAACGGTTCGAGGCTGGAATGTAGCAATTGTTGCCGCTGGCTTTATCCCGCTACTGTCGCGAACAATTTTATTTGCTTTACTATACTTTAAATTCTTTCCCTCACTCGTGAATACTCGTGATGCTTTATGCGAGTCGTTCGCGCACGCTCAGCCCACTCTACTGCGAGAGTCGCGTAATGAAAACTTTTTGAATTAACGTACCAGTAACATTCGATGGAGTTTTTCCCGTTTGCCTTTGTATTGAAAATAACGCGAATTAAGTTGAAATTTTATACTCGTTTCAAGTATTGTCGCAATACGCTGTACTCGACTCGCTTTAAATATAATTAAGGCTTAAATACAATTCAGAATTCGAGTCCACATATAAAATGTCAACCGCAAACCGATCCATCGATCTTTAAATGAAAACAGGCAAACCGATTGCGGCGGACGCACCTCCATTGAGCGAGGCCGTTCAAAGCGAGACCGCAACAAGGCAACCGATAAATCACACGCCAACTTCAAATAGAAATGTCATATTATTTCCACAAAAGATTTAACTCCAAAATAAATTATATTTTCCCCCTTTCCGTGGCATTGTTCACGGACGTGTGGAAGCCGCACCGCACTCTGCGATATTTAAAAAACCATTAACTGCACGCTTTTGTATAGAAAACCCGGTAGAAACAGTGGCAGCCCGATATGCTCAGATGTTCGCTTGTTTGAATAGCTAATTGTATTAGCATAATGTAACTACATGTAGCAAGGATGATTGACGTGGTTAATATTTATTTAGTTGCACAAATGTTCGTTTTTTGTAGTAAAGCCGACGGTATGGGAATATGTCGCACCATGGAATATATCCATTGTGTTACACCGTAGGATGTTGGCAATTACAAATGTACAATCCAGGTAGGTACATGTATCAAGACTTATCAGAGACGAAACACGGCTTAATACTACAAATATTTGTGTCAGCACAAGTTTCTAAATTTTGTTTCATAGTAACAAGCTCCTAAAAACCAAAAACCTATATAATATATGTTATATTATAAAATCATACCTATTACTGATTTTAAAACATTCTAAGCTTTTTTGTTTTAATTTCTCTCAATATCTACATTCTTATCTATCAAATAGAATATGATTTGATAGATAAGAACGAATTCAGATTTGGTTAAGTCAAGTCAAGTTCTTATTAAAGTTATAATTTTTTTTATTTCTTCACAATGGCTACAGTACCTTTAAAATTTCGTTTCCAAAGACCGGTGCAGCGGTGTTTACTATAAATATCACCTGTATTTCTATCATTATCGCAGCTTATCTCTCCCAGTTATCCGAAGGCACGTGTTTAGCACAAATTTGCGAAGCTCGCCATAAATCCGTTCTATTCTGATTTACAGCCGCCGACTAAATGTTTGATTTGTGCTCGTAAATCGAGATGAGCGCGTGTCATGCACAGCTGATACTTTTTGTTTTTAGGGATATGCCCTAAGAGTTATGCCGGAGGGATCCAAACAGGTTTATGATTGTTTGTATGATGTAATAGCAACACGTATTACTTGTATTACACGTATTGCATAGTAAACGCCTCTATCAAAACTAGAAATAAAAGAGTATTTTATAGTGTTAAAGGCATTTGAAGCAAATAAGGTAAATACTAGGAGTAGATAGCAGCAATGTCTTGTTACCATCTATTCGTAATTTTGCAAGCTATAAGTTGTTAGCTTGGTTTTGATCCGCGCTTACTTAAGTAAGTACGAATGGTCTTACTACTGCCAAAGTGTTAACACTAAGACAATAAATCTATAAAACCAACACTATTTATGTCGCTAAATAAATATATCAGTAGACTATCAATTCCAAAATTCGCCAAAAAAGACTCAAGTTTTAAATTTATTTCTATAACGAAATTTATGAGTTCTTCTACAATATTCTCCATACTTTCTTGACACATTTTCTAAACTAATTTATGCAAGTTTAGTTAACACATGAGTGAAGTTACTAAACAGTTAACGTCTTAACCGTATGAAGTTTAATTAACAACTTAATTCAGCACAAATCTCCTGCTCGGTGGCTTGTGCGGCCTATTCAGAACTACTAAAGTGTGCACGCGATAACGCACGGGTTTCACTCAATCTTAACACAGCTAGGTTTACACTTAAACGTCTTGTGAATAAATTATATGTTTTGTACATTTAATAAGCATAATATTTTCATGAAGTTGAAATATTTTCTAGTTTGATCTAAGTATAATACTGGTATAAAACTGTTTTCATAATATTTTATCTAATCATGACTTTGATTACTTTATGTGTCCAAAAGACACAGGACTTAATTTGTTTTTGTTGTTTTTTTTAAAAACTAGGTGATTCTTATAGTGAAATTTAGAATTTACTACTATTAGAAAACCATTAAAATCAAAACAGACACTGCTGTCTTGGTGTTTACTTTTGTACCACACAAACTGTAAACTTGTCAGTAATCATTTTTTACCCGTTTAAAGACAGAATACAAAAAAGAGGACGTTGTATAGCAATAGGATTAAACAATTGATTATAATTTGTTTCTTTTATATCTTTGAATACTTACTAAGTTACATTCAATAGCATGGTTTGCAAAGGCCGCGGCGGCGGCGCGATACAAATAAATCCGCAAAATAGGCGCCCGTGTCGCACTGCAATGTCGTTAATTCGCCGATTTAAATCGGAAACACGCGATAAATTCACCGTTTAGCCCTTTTGAATTCAAACCAACGCTATTTGTAAGTACAGTTTGTAGTTTCACTAGCAAATTGTAGCGTTTAAACGTACACTCTTAGTTATACCACAATATTCATCGATATTTACTGTACCGTACCTACTGTATACGATTTTGATACGTATTGCCTTATTCATAAGTAACATTCAGTTTTTATCGTTCGGTCATCTTAATTCTTTTATCACGATTTTATTATGTAATTGAAAACTATTAACAAAAACAAACGAGTTGCATTGAATTAACTATGAAAATTTTCTAAGTATTAAGATCTCTTCAAAACTTACGAAAAAACCACATCAGATCGAGTCACCGATATATTAATAATTCACAGCAACCAAAGACTTCACAATTCCGCATCAACTTCATTTCGACACTTGAAGTAGACAACAATATAAGCCTAATATTATATTGATAGGTTTGATTCGGCCCCTCGGTCGCTTTTTGTTCGTTATTTATTGCGCGCAAGATACAGATAGAGCCGGCGGCGATATCATGAAATATTAAACGCATTACAAGTGGCATATAGGCAGGAAGATGAGGTAAAAAACGCGGGCTTTCATTTGACTGTGTGTGGTAAACATTATGTGGACTTTTTGCGTTGTAACTTGTTTTTATTGAATTATTGTGTTGTGTTATTTCTTTGCAAAACTGTCTGTCAGTTGTCATTATCGTGTGATGTACACGTTGTTGTTCTTGCACTTGTGTACTGCACATTAAATGTGTGTTGTATTTTATGAAACAAAATGCATGATTAAATAGGGTACCAACATGCAACAAAAACAAAAAACCTCACGAGTATTTCCTAATCTTCTTATTAATTTTCAAACACAAAATAAAACAGTATTATTCCACAGCCACATTACTCTTTCTAAAAGTTCGGCAAACTTCTCCGCCGCGGTTGTATCACGTTTACGAATCATACCGAAGTTATTCGCTCACTTTTATCGCACTGAAGGCGCGTTAGAGAAAATGATTTATACGATTTATCATAAATAACTTATTCCGACTCCATTTGGAAAACTATTGTTGTTGCTACCCTGTTTACTTAACAAAGGATATTAGATTTTATACTACATACTAGGAGCTATTACAATCGTTGCTTTATACTTGTATTTTTTACACTTATACATTCTTCCCGTAAATGTGATGTAAGTGTAGTCCCTTCTCTGGAAAGGCTTAACGTGTGTTAACAGAATCCATCAAAGATCCCTTAATAAAACCCGAAAGAGTTATTGAAACGGTCGTAATAAAGTATCGACAGGTCCCTCGCAATATTTCTAATATCATTGTAATCTACATATTATTCCAATAAGTGGGTTTTCCTCGGGCCAATATTGCGCTCGGGAGTGAAGTGGCCGACCCTCGCGGTAACTTTCCACCTTTTATTGTTTTATTTATAACTTTGTGATTGATGACGGCTGAGAACTTAGCTTCATAAATATTGAGAGAACTCGTGCTGCGAAATAGTTGGCGAATCTTTTGCAAGTCTCGCTAGTTTGGATCGTATTTGGTTATGTTTTGTTTTGACATTAAAATTGCATTGGGTTTTGTTGAAAGCGTAGATTGAATTTTTTTACTGTTTTGGAGTAGGTGAGACTTCACACTTTACACATTAGCTATTGTAGCTTTCACAATGTTGTACAAAAATAGACTTAAACTGCATAGAAATAGGTTATTAAATGTTAAATTCTAATCAGTCCTATTTATTATCTGGTCGAGTAAACACGTGTGTATAAAAGAATCGTGCCGGATGACCACAAATATAGCGTTATCGCGGTCGATCAGGAAATCCGCGCGCAGACGACGGCCAGCACTGGACGATTCAATTTGCATAAGCGTTTGTCGTTAACGTGTTGGTTAACTGTTACTGCCGCTACATAGATTTTTATTGAAGATAACTTTGTATTTTATATTTTTGGGTGTTTTTGATTGTTGGTTTAAAATTCTACTACATAGACGGGTTGATCATGATAAAGCCAAGTTGTTGCCAAAATGTTTTATACAAATTACAAAATAGTATCAAGGAAAAATAGTCCTAATAAGTAAACGACAACTTATTAAATGTGCAAACAATTTAGAACTAAAATGATGCTTAAAAGAAAGAAGTTCACAAATCCGTCTCTACATATTTCTTTATAACGAATCCTTAAAAACTAGTACTAATAAAACAATTCAATGGTTCAATATTTTAACAAAATACTCGTACATATGTTCCAAACATACAAAATGTTTAAAAAGCTGTTCGCTCGCTTTCTTTTTATAATTCAGCCAGGCACGATAACTGCGGTCGGCCGACGGATGTTCCGAACCCAATGGTTCTGCGATTAAACCTCGCTTCGTATCTCTGTTACCGTTACTTAAATATTGGTTAAAGGGTCAGTGCAGGTTGGTCTAGTTATCGCAGTTTAGTTTACTTACTGATTTAAGAAAGCCCTTTGGAAAGGTGACAAAGAACATTGGAGCGTTACGAATAGGTATGTCATGAAAGTATAATAAATAGGTTCAGAAAGTAGAGTAAATTGAAAATTGTATGAAAGAATAAACATTTTCTGTCTATCGAACCATTTTATTCTACTTTCTCAAGCAACATAAAAATGTAGTACCCACTTGTATAGAAGGAGGCTATCACCATAAAGGTGGCATGACAATAGCGTTTGAGACACGCCAGGGTGGCGGCTCGGCGTATCTCTGAATAGTCTCCATAAAGTGACATTCACAAAGAGACGTCCACGCGGCCCGGCGGCCGATATCACAATGCGGCAAACGACGCCGGCGCTTCCTGTTCCGGCCGCGGCGCCACCGTCGCACAGATTTATGCCCGTCGCTTCCTCCCGCCATATGCGTGGTACTACCCTCGCTCATTTACACAAAACTCGAGTTTTTCAAGCACCTGTGTTACGAATGACGAAGCGGATGTCGGGTTTTTGCTGTTTAGCGGTCGCTTGAATACTTAACTGTTTAAACAAAACGTTTTAGGCTGTGTATGTTAAAAAGCGGCCGGTCATTAAGAGTTTACAGAACCATATTAATATGCATAGGTTAAAATGTCTACTTTATAATTTACACTAAAGAATTGTTTACGTATTAATAATAATTTATTTCGATATATTTAATGACATAAGAAGTTTTCTTAAATTTAAAATCAATAGCAATATCCGTGCAAAACCTAGACAGACTTCATTCCCAGCATTTATCCCATAATTATCATTTATAACACCATAACAACATATAAAAATCCAACGCTTAAAAATATACACCCTAATTAAAATTGAATGTTGTTAAAAACGCCACGTCTCCAGCACGAAGTAACGAAGTTAATTTAACGCGTTTACGTTATAAAATATTCGTGGACGGAAAGGCGCTCGAAGTTAACCGGTGTAAGGGTTAAACCGCTGTGATGTTATGAGCTTAGATTATGAAGCCGTAAACGAATTTTGAAGGTAAAGTCTACGAGATTTTGGAGGTTTGTTAAGGAGTAGGTTGGTTGGTTTACAGCTGATATTAGTATTAGATATATCAGTTATAATCTTATATTGACTGTAAATGTCATTATTATTAGTATAGGCCATAAATACATTAACAAAAAGGTAGTTTACCATAGTATTTTTATCTAACATCATGCTAAATCACCAATAGGTGTTTGTCATTTTACGTTCATTTTTAAATACGTAAACATTTTTTTATCGATGTTACCTATAATATTATGACCGTATAACAACACCCTACTCAAATATTTAATCAAGAAACAGATTTAACCTCCTATTATCAACAAACATGATTAAAAATTAATAATCACGTCTTCAGCTAATCACTTTCTTTGCACTTGTCTCATTAATAATTACTAAATAATTACTCGTACGTTACTATATACAGAAAAGGCTGGAGGAACAAAAAGGGATGCTCGTACATAATGAAGCGTCGGCCGCGAACTCGCTGCGTCTCGGAATATCTTAGCAGTTGTACAGCTATCACGTCACTTTAGTGAATGCGGGTTTGGTGCGACGAACTTGGTAAAGAAAATTATGGAAGGAAACAGTAATGTTCGCTTTTTGTACTTTTTAATAATTTTTGAGAGATATTTGTTGTCGAATTACACATTTATAGGTACTCTGGACACTTATGTAGAGTTAAAAAAATCCTTCTCTTATGTTAAAATAACATCAACCCTTTTTCAAAGCTAATTGTGTCATAAATAATGGTGACTAATTGAATAATTGTTATAAACATCAATGATTTTCCCTGAATAGATAAGAAAACATACTCTTTAAAGTTAAAAGGATAGAAGTTAAATTATACATCACATAAGCTTCACAATACAACTAACATGTTAAAAACACTCAACTCAAAATTCGTCGTAACAAAACCGCACACTTTACAGTTCGGAAGCAAAGTTTCATATAAATTTTGTACAACAAACCTTAGCTGACGTTAACTTCGTATCTTTGTCTGATCCTCACGTGGAGGCAGGTGGGCTATAACGGTAGGGGGGGGGGGGGGTGAAGGGGGAGACTAGTGAAATTCCAACTAGCTTTGTGAATCAATCAGGAATTAATTGCGACCCCGTCGAGTGTAGAGTCGATTCCTACTTGTGAACTCAATGCCGCGTATCGTATTACTTTTAGTCGATAGGGTTAAGTTAAAATCTTTATTAGTACCATTAGTGTTAAGTTACAAGGATCGAGTGTTCTATACGGTTATTATGTCTTTGTGGAACGGTTGTTTGATGGTTTCGAAATTAGAAATTACGCTGCTTAAGTTTGGAATATAGGTAGAGTCAATTTTGAGGGTTGATAGAGTGGTTTGACAGCGAATTGTCAGTCTATGTAAGGTCATAAAATAAAGAAATAATTCTAAACAAATTGCTTTATACATAAACAATTGAAATTCCCATAAGCCCCAAAAAACTTATGAGATTCAAAAAACATGTAAGGCTTTTACAAAACGTGACAAAAAATGCCTACAAAATCAAAAGAAAGACCACGGTAAATAACAAAATCAATGTCCATATTTACCACATAAGTGAAACTGAACAAGTCTGAAAGTTAGAAACTGTAACTTCGCAGAGCAATTGTTTAGATTCGGCGGCTTCGTCGAATTCGGCGGGCTACGGCGGGTTTCGGCGGGTTTCGGCGGTAGCTACGGACGGCGGACGTCAAAGGAAAAGTTTCAAGTGGTTTGACAATCGTTTGTGTCGATGAATGCTTGCGGTAATTGAGAATCAAATATTAATATTATTTGTATTTAATGGTTTCAGTTTTGTGATTTATATACGAATATAATTTGGGTAATATGTGTGTGGTAGTGAGTTTAATTGTTATTGAAACAAAAAAGCTTTTAAAGTAATTGAGACCTGTTTTGCTGTCAGCCAGATTTATTAATGTTGTAAATAAAAATGGTTTTTAATTAAACGGGGACGGTTATATTTAAAATCAATTTAGTTGATAATATCCGAAGAAGACTACTTTATCTATATACATATAGACCATATTATTTTAGATACCATCAACTTTCGCAAGTCCTAATAAAAGTCGAACCGTATCTAAACATCTTTATTTTTCCGCACTAAAAAAACAATTTGATACAGTTATCATCATGAGTCTTAAGAATTTCAATATAATATATTTTTATTCCTCAAAAGACGTAAACACAAGTCATATACCAACGTCATACGCCTCAAGTTTCTACCAAACAGTGGAGTTCAGTCCGTCGCTACTGCATTCCTGTGCTCGAGTAGTTTCTGGAGAGCTGTCTACCTCTACCTGTCTACCCGAGTTTGCCCGCAAAACGGTAGGACTGACACAAAGCGTGCCATACCGTCTGTTTAGCGGATAAAGCACTTACGTCATTGTATTACACCGCAAGCCAACATATTCGAGATCCTTGGCCGCTTTGTGTTGTGATTCTAAGCTAGATTTTGATGTAGTTTTTTCTTTAGTAGTAGAATGTTGTGTTTAGTTGAAGTTTAATGTTAAACTTGCAGCATGGAATTTTAATGTTGTTTATTAATACATTAATAAACAACTTACTTAGCAATGCCAATTTTTGTAAAATTACATTGAGTCAGATTTATAGGTATATTTTTATTCATTAATTCACACTTAGAGGAGTATTTTTATTCTAATTAGAGCGCCTGTTCAATAATTTCCAATTAATATAAACTGCTAAGAGCTACATATACCTGGAGATATGTACTATGCAAAAAGCTCTCGCTCAAAACAGTAGCATTGTAATGTCAATAATGTTTTCTTAAGCCATGTGCTACAATTTTCAATAGTCAAGTGCCTATTACAGCTTGACACGTTACACGCTTTTATTTATTACTCATTTAACACCAAATATAAACGGACCTACTAGTTTCGCCGTCTCCAGCCTACTCTTGCCCCAGTTAATTGCATAAGTGGGATCTGTTGCCCCAACGGCGGCGGCGTGTTGCCCTTTCCGAAAGCTCCTTGTTTAAGATAAGGGTAGTTTGTTGTTCGGTAAAATCTTCTTTAGCATAAGATAACAGAGAGCAATTAGCATCTTTGCCATTTAGTGTCTGTGCCTTAAGGCTTCTTAAGGGCGGATTAGATTTGGCGAGTTGACGGTGAAATATCGCTCGGACGATTGCGTGATATATTAGTGAAGTTGAAGATAATTGGTGAAACTGTAATACGGATATAATAATGTAATTATTACATCACAGTAGAAAGAAAACTGGTACAAGAGTATACATACTTTTATTAACGTTCTTCTAGTGACAAAATCTTTAATAATGCTGTAGGTTCTAAATTAAGAATCGAAATACTTTATAAAATATTTTTTTCCTTTATGGGAAAAGACCTAAGCCGAGCAGTGAGACGTAAAGGCTGGTTTATTTATTTTATTGATTCTGTTTATTTTATTGATTCTGTGATTGTATAAAATTTCAATCTCCCTTACTATACTTAGTTTTTTTTCTTAATAATGAAAAAAAAAATCTTAAAAAAATGAATGAAATTAATTTTATACCTATTATTTTGTAAAACAAACAAATCACGTGCTATAAATATTAAATCAACTAATTACGTGTGATGACGGTTCGTGTGAGGAAGAAACGTCTTAACAAACCCCGCGTAAGTTACTAAAGACGTCACATTAACTATTCAACACCAACCGATTCTTGCGAAGTTATTATTAATGCATGCTTCTTAGTATGTGAAGAAAACAGACATACTGATAAATAGCGATAAGGGATGGCCAATAATAGAGTGATCAAAGTTTTAACGCTTCACGTAATTCGCTTAGGGGCGCTTTCTTACCCCCCATATAAAATAAATGTGACAAGCTCCTTTCGGAGTCTGTCAAACGGTCTGGGAAATGCGTATGCATAGTTCTATAGGTGAATTATTTCTAGTTTAATTATATTAAACTAAAAATCATTCTAATTTAATATAATAATCTATGAATAAAGCAGCTTACTGAATTCCAATAAATAAAAACTGAGAATAATTAGAATCTAATATTGAAATTGATGTCTGTGACTAAATAACCTTACGTGACATTACGTTACAAATACAAAATCAAAACAGACCAACATTTACAAGCAAGGCATGAGACGGTTACTCTATATCTTAATAATACATGCACAAACAATTTCTTAGAAGCCCCAAAGCTCTTAGTTATAATAATTCAAGCCACGAACGGTAAAGGATACCGAGGTACCGAGGTAGCCAATCCGCAATAATTTTCACTCAAATCTGACGTAAACATGACCGATATTCTACTACCAATTTGCATGTCCGTTGCCTTTGAATAAATTAGAGCCACCTGCCCCTGTAGGTACCTCTATGAATATGTAAGACAATGGCTTTCAAATCTTAGGCTCCAATTAGAAGGGGTCATTAAACCCTTAGTTAATTACATCTGCCTGTTACAGAGACGAGTTGCGAATATATGCGCCCCTCAGGTTACGGTATTGACTGTAACTTAATGCTCGGATTTGAACGGACTTCTCAGTTGAGAGATTGGTCTTGTCTGTACAGACTGTCTAGCTGTCTATAAATATATGAAGAGATATGTCTGAGGTTATATTGCGCCTTGTGAAGACGGGTTGTGAGAATTGTACTGACTTAAAGACTGACGAAGATCAATCTATGACTTTCTATATTTTGCATACATTTTAAGGCATAAAGCATTGTCGTTATATCACTTAAATGATCTATCCACAAGCTGACCGCAGCAAGTCCTGCTTAATTTAACCAACGATCAAATCATTCCCTTAATTTGCCTTCTAATCAAAATACTTTAAGTATATCACATCTAGAAAACAAAACTAAACTTTTAATTCAACAAAAAAAAGCAAAAACCCTATCAAATTCTTCACAATTACACACCAAATCACCACTTAAACTTGTACTAACTTACCAGTAACTACAAGCCAAGTCAGTATGATATTTGCACATGCATTGAGTAGATCAGCCGTTCAGTTTAGTGGCAGGTCGGCTGGCACTTAGCCGGCGGTCAGTTTAATCCGTTTATAACGTTTAATCGACTCGGCCGGCATCGCGTCGATACCACTTCAACCGATACACCTATATAGAATTTCCGTAACCGAATAACATTGTGACGATATAAAGTGCTGTATTAATATGAGCTCGCTAACGAATATTGATTGGATTTTGTTTTTGTTTACTAGATATTGGTTCTAAGCTTTTTGTTAGAAGAGATAAGTTATCTATGGAAATAGGTTTTCGTTTTATAAAAACGAATTTTAAAGTTAATGTTCTATTTTTTGTTGTAAGAGAATAAGAAATTTAGTAGCTCTACATTGTATTGTATAGTCAAGTAAATAGCAAGAATGAAGGTGACTTTCTTTGATTAATGTTTTTTTTTCAGTTCCGACTTTGTCAAAATTGTTGTCGAACAAATAACTACGCATATAATTTTATCTTTGCTAACAAGTGCTTATGACATATCATCCCGACTTATAAAAACTCCTCTATCTTTTTTAATTTTTAATTCGCGACTCAAAACCCGTTAATTACCACGATATTCCGCGAAGATTTTTCACCGCCTTACAGTCGCGTTCAAAAAGCGTTACAAACAAGATAACTTAGGGCACGTTATAACGAGCTAATTATTCCGGCGTGTAAGCACGTCGAGAGCTGCTATAAATATCAAACGCAAACACGGTATTCAAACACGGTATTCACGGTATTAGCGACGGTCACGCTGCAACGTGTTTGTATACGGCCTAAAACAACATGCGTTTGCGACCACCGACTAAATTTGTTACTGCCGGTCATTCGCTGACTCAGTGACCACTGTACTGCCGCCGAGAGTCGCCTTGCTCTGCACTTTGCGTGATCTATGGAAATTTGTACATTTAAGTTCACATTTTCTACTGTCAATTAAAGAACAATATACTTCGTCATCCTGTAAGATATTGAATGATGCGATAGTAAAAAGGTGACTAAGATTTCAAACGCATACAGGTATCTAAGCAAAAAGAGTTTAAAAATTGAATATAAAAGTAAATCGTAATACACTTCCATAAGTAAAAACAAGTGTAAGGGTGGAACTTACGATAATATTCTTTAGAACCTTAAAATTCCTGCAAAATACATTCAAAATAAATATTTCTCGTTCAACACTTGTGTCACCGACTGTACTGGCTACGTGACTAAGCTTAAACAGGGCAGAAAGCTGAAATACTTTTTATTTAAAATAATATTTTATTTGACAATTAAATTCAACGAAATAATTGTATTCGTATAAAGATATTATTTTAGGCGACGTTTATCTGCGTCTATGTTTGTTTTTAATTTATTTTATTAACCTTTTTATATCAAATAGATAAATTTAAAATATATTTGTTCAGTTCATCTAGGGGTGGGTTCTTTTTCGGTAACAATTAATTTAGTTGGACATATTCATTTAAGGGTTGTTTACATTTATATATCACTTAAAAATAATCAGTAAATTATTGGCTTTGAACTTTGAGTTCAGATTATAGTTAAGGTCACCTTAGTAAAAAAATATTCTATAAGATGTTTTTTTTTTTCATTGAAACAAAACAGTGGATTTTTTTTATTATAACATAAAAAAACAAAAGGTAAAATATTCTGTAATTTGTTAGTAATGTAATCTAAATAGCCCTAAAAGCTACATCATTATTACTTAAATTAAAATCATAACCGAACGACAAACCACGCCAAAATTACCTCAAATTCATGGTCTGTTTCATTAATCTGTTTACCGTCAACCATTCGAATTAGAAACCAAAATACAGCATACACAGGGGTATTTAGTCTATTTAGTCACGTTGCGAACACGTTTGATACGCAACACACGCAAAACTTGAAATTCATAGCCGTCCGTCGATTTCGGCTGATGTACGTAATGTGCGTCATGTCAACATATTGTTTGTTAGAAGCGCCGGTGGACACGGCCTAAGTCAACAGCCATTACTCTCGCCGACGTGCGTGGCCGCAGCCCTCGACAATTATATCCTACGTCACGTCCTCCCGCTATCGCTGTTTGGACATTACTGGGCACTTGTAGTACATTTGTAGTACATCCTACTAATATTTTTTTATTTTCGCATTTATAATTCCTACTAATATTATAAATGCGAAAGTTTGTAAGGATGTATGTTTGTTACTCTTTCACGTTCAAACCGCTGGAGCAATTTTGATGACATCCTGGATACCATACCTAAAAAGTAGCCTATGTGTTACATTGGCTACTTTTTAACCAACTGCGTCAGAGGTGGACAATGTTTTTGCATCTATAACCACCATTCGCGCGGGTAAAGTCGCGAGAAACAGCTAGTTCATAGTAATCGCCGTCAATTGTTTATTCGAATTTAGAATAACGTGTAACTGTTTATTGGGAATTAGAAGCGTTTAATTGTTCATTGAACGGTGTGGTTGTGACGTAATTTGAATAAATAATGGTTTGATGATATTTACATTCGAATTCGAATTTGAATGGAGCGTTCGTAGGCGTAGCGTTTTCGTAGACGCCTACGTAACACTGAGTATTTTTCCAGGGAAATAACATATTTGTATGAAACGATGAATTCTAAAGTAAATCAGACTCTTATATAGCGTACAACGTTAAAGAAAATAATTACATTTTAGTCTTTTTAGTATCATCTACAAAATTCTCAATTTATTGCATTACGTAGGTACTAACATATTACTGAATCTTTCATACTAAAACGTACTGCCATCTCATAAAGTGTCTTTCTAATTCCTTCAAACCAAATACGGTCGTATGTACTAAATATCAATTTTAAAAACAATACACAATATACTCAGTTTATCGACGTCAAACTGCCAAAGACTTTATCACAATATAGTGTGATCTAAAAACAATAAGGTTTACAGGACACTCATTTGAGATGCAGCGTGCAATCTCAGCCGCGCTTCACCAGTCTTACCGCTCCGTACCGCACCGGACCGTTACGTTCCGGACCGTACCGCTGCGAACCGCATCAAGCCGCAGCGACACGCGACGCGCACGGAATGACTGATAGTCTACACGTGCTTGATGCACCGTGTTTACAGTTTAAAATATAAAATGTTTTGTTCCCGAAAATGTTTCTGAGATGTGATTTCAAAGGATTTATTGGTATTCCGATATTTGTGTTTTCAATGTCGAAAGACAGTAGTTTTGTTCACAAAGTGCTTTGACAGCGATGCTGTAAGATAAAAATATCAAACATACATAATATATGCTGGAAGGACTTAAGATTCAGCCTGACAAAATTTTGTCAACTTTGGTCTTTAAACTCATTACTTAAAGAGCTAGGTATTACCACTTCAAATTGATACTAGAACACCTAAACATTTTACTTTTTACAACTTGACACATTTTACACTACATCAAAAAACAATTTCACTATAACCACATCTGCAACTAACCCAAAAACACTACAAAATAATCTACTAAATCATTAAATAAACAAACGAAAAAGTAGTCTGTCAAACACAGGCCCCTCTCCCCCGAGATCGGTGTAAGTTGCCCAAAACTGACCCGAACTTAACCAGTAAATACCGACGCCGCAAACTATCAAAAACTTGAACTATTCCCACTTGTGACCCGGGCTTGGTTAAAATGTAACTCAGCTGTGTACACTCGGTGGCTTCGTATTTATATTTAATATGCTGATATTAATTGATGTATTTGATCTGAAATTGTGGGGAATGAATCAATAAGTTTGCTTTATAGTACGTGGTTAGAAAAGTATACATTTATATTTGTATGTATATACCTAGCTATTAATTGTATTTTTGGTATAAAGAGATCACAAAAGCCAAAATGCTATACGGAACATTTTCTCTCCTTTCATCAAAGGAAAGGAGGCATTTAACAATGTTGACAAAATAATCTATAAACAATTGAAAATACTTAATGTTTTAGTCATCTATTGATCTGATGTCTATTATTATTTAGGTACTTTTTACTTATCTTAATCTCACAAAATATCAGACCTCTTCCTCTCCTTATTTATTCCCAAACATAAAGACATCCAAAACAAGCAATATCTCCCAGTCGACAACATCTTCCAAAATGTATCAGAATTTCAGACCAAACCACACGAAAACGTTGCACCAAATTCTTAACCTGTCAATATAGTAAGGTAAATCCAAAGTGCCCCGGAGACCTACCACCACTTCCTCAAGCAACACTGAAGTAGTGGCGAAAAAGAGACGCCGCTCTACACAGTGTATCGCCATCTCGCTTGCACACCTACGATAGTATAACTTCAGGAGATGATGGTACGTAGGTAGGGTGCTGTATCAGACGGCGGCTGAAGTAACAGATTCGACTCCGGTATTGCACGATCCACTTTCAAATTGAATTAATCATAGTTGGGATTAGTTCCCCTTTGACGACCTGCGGACCAGACGTGACTGTCTTGTGTAACCGGCTTTCAATAACTAATTATAATTATTGGAACTTTGGCTACAGTTATTTCGGTTAAGGTACGTCGATCTTTGGGATATTAATTAAATTTTACATGTACATAGTGAAATGTAGTATTTACATTCGTTTAAAGTTGCAGTTTAAAGAACTTTCTAAATATGAATGTATGGTTGGTTGTATGCCTTTTATGAAACAACCAAAATGTATTGTGTTGAATCTTCGACATTAGTTAATGACAAACACCAAAAGTGAAAACTCATATTGACTATGCAACACGTACAACTAGCACAACAGTGGAGTTTAGCTCAGTCGTCTTATCATTGAATATATCATCACAAAATAATTCTTGATTAACGACAATATCTGAACCGGACCAACTAAGATAAAGCAATAAATTCACTAGAATATCTCCAGTGACCAGTACACAAGACAAATGCACATACCTGTCTACCACTAATGTAAGTTCAGTGTACACCACAATATCTATTCTAATTAAAAATAAATTAATACGAAACCCAGAACATTCTGAAACTAAATCTCTACTAAAACAACAGAATAGCGAGTGCTCGCTAAATATGAGAAGGGTCCTATTCTCAAGATATTAGTAATAAATTCCCACCAATTACAAAGTTAGTTGAACTTCCGTTGGTCAGTACTCGAAAGGCCAACTAGTTAATTCTTCCCCCCAGGGGAATCGAACTCCGGACGTCGGGTAAGTAGCAGATTTATTAAGAGGCTATTCCTAAATGCCGGGCGAACTTGGGTTTAAAATTAAATCACGCTTTAGTTTGGTACTAAGCCTTCTATTCGTGCTTTGTCTGTTGCAGATACGGGGGCTATTCTGGTATTTATTTTCCTATTGTATCGGTTCAGTTGCGTTTCGTTTGTTTTGATATTCGAATGGTCTGTATTCTATTGTTGTTAATGGAAATATGGTAATTGAGATTTGTTGGTGTTTTAATTAATATAATGGTAATATAATGGTACGAATCTGAGATAAATGTAGACTACTTTGCTACATCATTCAGACATATTTGTAGATGGTGTATCTTACATTCGTTAATTATTTAAAATCGAATATAAGATGTAATGTTTTAACGTTATCCTATTTAATAAGTAATCTTAAGGTTACATATTTTTTTACTTATACGATTTGGTAACATAAAGTTTTCTTGTTTGTTGAGTAATAATATTATGCGATGAAAGAACCATGTAATAAATATATTTTCTCTAACGAAACATTGCTGTTCCACAATGACTATAAAATTTATTTTTCTTTTCACTACAGCTAGATTAAAAACAAACATTACAAAATGTTATAAAACAATTTCACAAATCCAACCCTTTATTCCGACTGCAGACTTACAAAAACTCGAAAGAGTAGTCTAATAAAGAAAACGCGAACAACTCGACGAAAAGTATTTCTTTCATCGAAGTCAAAGTTGCGAGTCGGGAATTTCCTGCGAAAGTGGGGAAGTGGGGGGTAAAACGGAACCGCAAACGACTTCCTTTACTACGTGTAACTGCATTCAGACAAACGGGATTGTCATAGCCTTTGTGTTGATGCTAAGACTTTCATCGTGATCCTGAGCAAAAATAGGGTAGAGTCGGATTGAGGATATAAGGGTTTCTGCTAAAAAGGTCGCGTTTATGACGCTTGTGATTATTCAAGATCACCGCAATTTTTTGCCAGCCAATAAGATTTAATTTTGTACTGACATTTTAATTATACGTAATTCTAGTAGTTAGTAAATGTTGCAATACTTCTTTTTTAAATCGATCATCAATCCTAAGGTTTATAAAACGAATATTTTCTCTAGATCGTCCTTAAAAAAACTAGTTTATATTTACTTTTATCACACTAAACACCTAGATAAATCAAACTATAGATATTTATTTAAATACATCAATTGAAACTTACGCCTCTAAATATGCAGAATAAACTGACCAGAAATTTCAAAGCATGCACACCTCGGGTCACGTTACCAACCATTATTAGTTTGTCTGTTATCGCAACTAAAACACAACAAGTTATAACAAGCGAACAACATTATATAAACAATCCTTGCTCAATATTGATTTCAGTTTAGCTAACAATATAATCAACCCCCAATTTGTCTAAAGTTCTGACGCCCACCGAATTGATTCGCAACTTATTTATTTATTGAGGTTAAGATTCTCGTTTTGTGTTTCAAGTTGTTGAGGGAGTTTTCTGTTTTATCATTTCCGAATAAACAAATGATCATCGCTTTTGTATTCATTTGTTATTGAAGCAATTTTGTGAATAGGTAATTAAATTGTACTGCATTAATAAAGTAAACTTTAGTTGTATATAAATTATTAGGCTACTAAAGACAAATTTGTAACAAGACCTTTAATAGATTGTTTGAGAACGTTATCTAGTTGATCTGTATACCGCCAAAGATTTCACACAAAAAAAAACCATTTCAACTTTAAACCATCCTTTGAACTAACACAAATATTTGTACGAAGTGACTTAAAGCATGCTTACTGAGATATTCGCGTTGTGTGACTATCTACCACTTGGTTGTCTAAGCATAGATCAACTTCATTTTCATTAAATACTAGGATTAATTCCTAGTATTTAATGAAAACCGTACCGTACCGTATTTACATTGGTTCATTAAATGATGTCAAAACTAAGTCAAACAATGAACGCTGTCACTTGTGTTATCTGTATTAATTTCCTGTGAATGAATTTCAATGAGCGACTGTCTTGGGTACTTGATGAACGGATGTAAAGCCTACGAAACTATGCTTGTACAATTAATATATATTTCATGTCATTTAAGATCGAATCGTACCCTTCGTACCCGAGGCAAGATAAGTTCAACAACTTTAATCTTCATCGACGCATTACTCGCTTAGATACTAAATTCTTCGGCTATCGACGATTTGTTTAGATTTGAGTACGAAGGGCCACTCAATTCGTCAACTTTTGCACTTCTTTGATTTGTATTTTTACTATCCCAAAAAACAAACACCCTAGATTCTCTATGCATGACATTCATTTGTGTTAAAATCATAACTTTCTTAAAAAAACAAGACAAAAAATATGATTTTGTTCAGTTAATCTCATCATCATTCCCCTGCCCTTATCCCAATTATTATTTAGGGTCGGCCCAGCATGTCTTCTTCTTTCACACGTTTTTATCACGTTTTGTTAATCTATTCTACAAAAACAAAACTCTACTACTAATGTTATGTCATAATACGTCTCTTAAATTTATCAATAAACAAACCCGACACATAATTGCTTTCAGGCATCAGATTCCATAAACGTCCTTCAAGTATAACCAATACCCCTAAGCCACAAGTATACCAAGCCATATTAATACGTGTGTTCATAGTCTCTCCTTCCAAGAATATAGCGCACGTCAAATGGGCTTCGTGGCATCGAAGACGGCCTTGTAACTAGGATCATATTCCTGGTTTGCTTGGACTTATATTGAGATTTGATATACACGAGACAGGCTTTATTGATTGGCATGTATTGAATGTATACTATAACATAAAATATGGTGATCAATTAGTTAGCATTGCAAAGCCATTAAAATGAGAGGGTTTGAAAAGATTTTTTTATTTCTACTTTTTTCAAAAAAAATAGTTCACCTCAAAAATGTTATTCAGCTAGCTAAGCAATATCTTTGTGTCAATTGTGTTTGTTAAAATATGTAAACGTTATTTTTTGTGGTGAGTACATTAAGAAATAATTCAGATGATATAATTTATGACAGTAAGTAATAGCAGTGTGAAAATTGACTATGGCTTTTTTGACAGTCGCATAATTGAAAGCACTATAAATGTGGGGGATCTGTTTAAACATGTTATTCCTATTCTACAAAAATAAAAATATATCGCCAGCTCTTCGAAGACGCTACACTGAGCACTCTACTCAATCATCGCAGTGATATTAGGAATACAGTCAGTCACGTGATACGTACAACTATAAATTGATGCGAGCGTCGAGCGTGATGTGCCCTAATGAAAATCAAACTGGAGACGGTCAGGACATGCATACATTTAGATACCGAGACGTTTGAGTGATTAATTATACTTACACACTAGTTATGGTAATATTTATGAGTTGTGTGGTGATTTTGGAGTAAATGGGTTGTTTATATGTGAATAAACGGTGATTTAACTTTGATCTACTTAGATTTAATGTACGATTTTTTTAAACCTAGTGTCAGATCCAGATTTTAAGAGGTTTTGTTTAAATTTTTAGATAAAAAAATCTCCATTAAGTTTCATAAGTGTTAAACACGAAATTTACAATCTAAAATGTCATGAAAAATGAATATTTTCGGTAGATTCGAACTCCGATCGACGTAAAATAACGTTCGCTTTTTGCAGGTATAAATGTAACATTTTATTAAAATCATTAAGGCCGTATCGTCGCGCGTCGGTGGGTCGCATCGCATAGTTTTAATCCAAAAGTTAATATTTCAATATACCATGTAGATGGAATCGTAAAATTCCCCAATATCGTTCACTTTATAACACTGTAAAAGGGAATACACACTCGACGTATAATCAAATACGCCGAACGTCAGACTCGAGTTGAAATAGAATTTTTTCGCTCTTAAAAATTGCGATCACGTTTCTAATATAGTGAAAACAATATTCTAGTGACCGGGTGATTTCTGCACAGATGCTTGCCCTACCAATATTATGTAGGTGGGGCAAACTTTTTCATAGCTTTGATATATGAGTGTCCCATAAAATATGGGGAAATAATTCTAGAAACGTGCAAAAGAACTCTACAATTTAAATAAGTACAACAACTATTTTTGCCGTTTAGCATTTTAATGACATCCTGATATTATGTATCGTTTTGTGTCATGTTCGGTTTTTATTTCTTCTACCCGATAAGGGGTATCGTAATTTGAAATCGCATACATCGGTCGCTCTCGCGGTTTTAATGCGTGAAAGGGTCGTTTGAAAAGCGCCATGTCGATCGAACGATATAAAAAACCACATTAATCTGCACTTATCTCGACGATATTATTTAATGACGCGTCATTTTGCGGTTATTTGTAACTTTTATGGCGGGAATAGATCGTGTTCGGAGATGCATTTTAGATACCGCTCTTTATGTTGGACATTAAATTATGCGTAAGTGAAATTTCATTATGATATGAACGTTTTAATGGTAACTTTTTATGCGATTACACTTGTATGTTGTAACCGAATTTTATTTGTGTGATTTTATGTTACATGCCTGCTACAAGGAAAAATATTCAACGTTTAAATAAAGGACTTCATTGAATATCCTTAACAACCTGCTTAGTTCGGATCTTCATATGTAAATATACTTGCATAAAACAGTTTTCCTTAAGGACCGCAAAGTAAGCAACAAATATCGTTTATCACGCAATACGATTATTTCACAGAGACCGGCGGTCGATTTGCATGAAATATAAAGGTGACCGCACACATAGTTTCCCGTTGTTTATAGCGGTCAGAGAATGCGGTCGTTTTGTTTGCTCGCCCCTTTCGCATTCCTGTCTTCGTACCTTTATTGTCTTACTTTCCGCTCATGACATCAGAATAATATATTTATGAAATAGATAAACAAAGGGACGAAATTGTAAATTAAATTGTTGAGTTAATGTTACTGCCCGCTTAATGTTCAGTCCTCTTTCATGTTGGAAGAATTTTTAGATAAAAATGTATAACGGAATTTTTGAATAGGAACGCTTACAAAATTTCTTCTCCATTAACTTTATAAGAGGACTAATTTTATTGTTGGAAATAAACTGTTGAAACGTCTAACTGAAACAAAAGAATGATTCGCATTGTTTAATATTCCGCCGTCCTCCTCGTTTTACATCTCACACCTCAATGACACCTTTTGTCTGCACCGTCTCGCTTTCATTATTCGATTATCGCCGAGAACTGTCAATTGGCTGTCATATTCCGAACAATCGGCACTCGATCACACTCCTCTTTCTAATGAGGGACGACACAGTGAAGTCCGAAGTGGAATTATTAAAAAACCATTAGATGTGGGGCAAAGACCGTGATGGATGGACTCTCGAATCCGATCCATTTCAATTTCAACACCCCGATGTCTGTATAAAGGGTGAGTATCCCCGGAGTATGGTAATGTGTTTTAAGTAACCCGCTGTCCGATTCATTTGAACTTACGTACAGAAAACATTCGTACGATATATAGAGATACACCGTGACGGTTATAATGTTGCAATAACGGCGGCAACATTACTCACACCTAACCAGGAGTGATGAGCTGATAAATCATATCTAGTCGCCGATTTATATCGCTATAAACGAGGAGGGATCGCGGCAGTAAATAAAAAGTACTAGCAACTCTTTATGATGTTTTATATTTATAGACTATTTAACATTTATTTCGTGTACCCCTTTTTACATCGCTCTGAATTTCTTTCTCATTTTATTTTAGAGAATAATGTTATCGTGCCAAATACAAACCAGCCATGCCATTTACAGGTTGATACCATGGGCTTACCGTGTAGACTACGGCTGCGTAGCGCTGCTACGCGATCGCTACGAATGCTAAAAGCCCAGGCCGTTAACTCGACTTCACTGTATAAAATAACCATCTGGGGAAACCACCGCTTATCCCTTAGAAAAACTCTCTTTGTGAGGATAACTCGCTCTACATCCCCTCTTATGATATGTTTATGTACTTTGAGATTTTATGTGGACGTTCCAACGCCGAGCACGAATTTTATTGGGTTTATAGAATTTTATGACGCCATATTCCATGCAGTGGCCGTTGTTTTTCATTGTCTATTGATTTTGATGCGACTAGTGCGGCGCTACGGTTAAACTGTCGGCGTTTAAAGCCAGCGCACAGAATTATGAAGTGTGCGAGTAATAAATATGATAGTGATACGAATGTAGAGTAGAGTAAACAAAAAAGTGTCAAACAAACGTTAAACCGGGTGAAGCCGAGTAATCTGTGTTCGAAACTATGTTTGAAGCGAGCTTTAACAGTTTGACGGCGCACTTAATGTATTTATACCGGGCACCGGGCAGCGGCATCTGTGGCTAATGATATCGCTGGACCTGCACCCTGCGCCCCCCTCCCGCAGGCCGCCGGCCCCCCCGCCGCCCCCTCCCTCGCCCGGCTCCCGATAGACCCCCACGACTCGGTCATTAGTTAAACACGCACAGCCGCCCGCATGTCGCAAGTTTATCTTTGGCTAAACTGTAGGTATGTGGACTCGATTAGCCCTTTGATCAAATAATCCGGCGATAAAATAGAGCTTGAGGAAATTAAATTACATTAGATGTCATTGTTCGGGTGTTCTGGCTGTGAAATGGTTTCATGACTGATAAGGCGGCTTGGCGAGTCTGTATTTAATTGAGCAATCTGCGAAGAAAATTTGTATAACCATAGTCTACTATACTACTAGGTACTACTTCTTATTTATTTTCTCATTGTAGAAAATCTGTTTTTTACAATAACAAACCGATTCAAAATTCTACAATTCTTTTAAAACCCGACATTTTCTTACTAAGAACGTACCTAAATCTCATATTTACTCGTAAAATATTCGTGTTAAACAGGAATTACCAACATTTAGTCCAGTCTAGGTAGAGTCGTACGCTGGAAGGCAGAAGGCGATCTCGTTAGCAACACGTGGCGTAAGATATACCGGCCGCTGTCTAATTGGCGGTCACCTACACGCCGCTCATTTATACTGGACCTCTGGTAGACGTGGATTTAACTAGGATACATGTAAGTGAACTGTAGAGAGTGAAGATAATATAAGAACGCACATCTCGTCTATCTTGCTGTGCCCATCAGGGTACATAATTGTGACAATAATTTTATATTTTCCATCAATAATTTTATATTTCCCAAATGTACATGTAATGTGAATGCAATATATGATATAAATATCTTAAATTCTATCTGTGGTTCTTGGTAACAAGCTTAACTCAGTAGTTGCTTTCTTTTCTTGTTCATAGCATATCTCTTCTTTTTTTTTGTCTCCCAGTTACAGTGGAAGGAAGTGGAAAAATATATTTCCTACTCCTGTAAACTGCGTCCGGTTAATTTAGTTGCTGGTTCCAAGACAGTCGATTCGATTTCAATGTAACTTATAGGTATTACCAAAGATATTGGAAAATAATACTTAACTGACTTCAAAAATAAGAAAAGTTTCTTAATTCGGTTGTTGGTATTTTTAAAAGACAATTTTTTAAACGAAAGAGAACATAGAAAGCGTTGCTAGTTAAACTTTAAAACAGAACCAAATTTCTATTCCAACTTCAACCACACTTAAAAACTTAATCTTATCTATACGACCATTTATTAAAACTCAAGACTAAAAAGTAAGGGTTACACAAACGTTCAACGGGTGGAGTGTGGTCACTCGATTACTGCTAGCATTAATCTCGGGTGTAGGGGACTTTAATTTATGCGGTCATTCTGACAATTGATGAGGAGGACATTGCGTAGATATTTTAAAGCAGGTGAACTCGAATTAATCTGGTTAATTGTGTTGCGTTTTGTTGGACTTAAATGTTTTGTTAACCTCTTTTTACTGGACTACCTGAGTTACACTTTGTTATCTCGAAGTTTAAACCTAGCTCCAAAATATTGTAGACCACTGTTGGGTTTAATCTACGCTTGATACAAGATTTGCGTGATTTAAAAATTCTGATTTCAAGTTTGGCTACATGTTTCAGTAAATTGAATGTTTGTAGAGCACTGGCGATGTGAAGATTTCATTCATTACAACAAAAATTATCGCACGTTCTATGATGTCGGGCTTGGACATCAAATTTTATTTTTTTCTAATCATTGAACACGTATAGTATAACTATCCACAGCCCATTCGTGGGCATTCAATAATAAATTATACTCATATCACATGTTATTTGCATACCAATGGCTATTAATATTTTGTAGCCCAATATGTGTTTCAATAACAACCTATTCATAACCGCATCTAATGTTAATTAGTATCAAATAATCAGTAACTAATTAAACACACCAATTTCGAATAACTCAAACAATGCGAGCCTAATATGCTGCTTCTATTGAATTACATGACGTCACAACATGTATGTAGGAATATCAGCGTCCTGACAACGAATCCGTGAAAATTTCATTAAAGTTTATACATTTTGCAAATCGCTGGGTGTACCCTAATGAGTGTTGGTGAACGGTCGGTCTGCGAGCAAGGCATGCGTGAACCGCGTCCGCTGCTAGTGACGTCACTCCCGTCCGCGCGGCCGACGCGACCGATCCGACCGATGCGAATATTAATTCAGTGCGCATCTCGCAACATCACTTGCACCCGTTCGACTCACCGCTAATTGCGTGGAAACTTAGTCTGCTGTTGTCATGTCAAATCTCGTTCTCAACCCTGATATTAAAACGATTTATAAACCTATTTCTTACATAAATTATATTTATTTTACTTATAAATTAAATTACTTATATTTTTTAGGTTTAGTCATTATATAGGTATAATGTCAAATCATACTGAAATTACTACTAAATCGTTACCACATAAGTTCTGCCTTTATTTGAACTGCACTGTAATAGCTGCGAGCAAACAGTTATCATCAAAAACTAATTAAATCCTCACTATATTAATTCTGCGCCGAAAATTATAAATTTCTCGTTGACATAGAGGGCCAACAAAACTAATACGGAATAAATTTTCAACTTAATTTAACTAGGCAAACACAAAGGACGGAGGGACCGACTTCATGCCGGTATTGAGGTGGAAACTAATGATAAGCTAGTTTGCTGACGGTACTACTGTAAAACTTTATGGAAATTGAATTTATATTACTTTTATGGTCCTGATATTTGATACGAAATTTTGGGAACATTTACCAAGAGTAAAGGTTAGAGGAAAACGAAAAGAGTCTGTAATTTTATTAAAAAAAAAGGTTGACTTATTTGTTTATTTTTTCTTAAATTAAACCTCTTACTGTTCATAATCTAACGAAAAAAAATACAAACGTCCCGTTTTTATATAGTTTTAAATCCATTATTAAAAATGTAGTTTTTGATAACCGTCCTAAAAAGTAGCATAATTTATATTACAATATATTCTCTGTATCCCTAAACTCCGGGCGCTCTACGTCCCGTTGTATTTTGCGCTCGAGTGTACACGCACAGCTGTCATTGTTCGTTCCTGCATTTAACATTTAAAATATGAGTTACATTTAATATTTTAAATGTGACACTTTTTAAATAGACGTTTAGTTTAAAAAAGATGGACTTAGTCATGGAATGGAATAAATGTTTTCTTTTTTGCAATTAATTTTACGCTATACTTTTTTCGTGTAAAATGGCGTTAAAAATGATGCACTTATTTTACGTTACACAGAATAAAATATTATTTTTGCTATTTAGTTATTTATAGTTTAACATTGAAAAGTCACTTCCCATTAATCATAACAGAATGATACTCAATCAAAACCGTACAAAAGCAATAAACAGAACAATTCCATACACAAAAATCAAAATTTTCTCTTTCACCCATTAAAAACGTTCGATATCGCAAATCAAACAGGTGCTTCGTTCAAAGCTCATAATTTAATCAACGTACCGTCCGTCTGTGCATCTGATGGTTGCAGTTATTAAACCACAGGCTGTCATGTTCAATTTACAACGTAACCCCATGGAAAATGTGACTGTAGAGTGCAGAGCGTAGGTAGAGCGGCCATCATGATTTCTGCGGTCGTAGCGTTAATAATACACCGATTAGTCGTGTGGGGGACGCAGTAAACGCGCACGCATTTTCGAGATCTCGAAATTGATAATTGCTGCGATAGTGCTGTTATGTTCGCGTTGTGATACTATAACTCATCTTGTTGTAGCACTGGGATATTTTAACCCTATCATCGTAACTAAAGTCAAGTAGTAATAACACCACCGTATTGATTTCCCACAACTGGGCAAAGGGCTCTTGCTAATTGGAAAAGGGTTGTGCATAAATTTGATTTTTGTGACAGTCAATTTCAGTTCAAAATTTGACAATAAATGTTGCCTCTGCTAAAAAAATCGTGTATACGTAGACGTGGCAGTTTGAATGACAAAAAATGTTTTCTCAATCACAATTTTACAGTGCAATATTCTCCTTTTCCCACATAAATAAACTCCAAACACCACTACAGAAGCTAATGAAGCTAACAAGAGGAAAACTATTCCACAAAGCCGTCTCGAATATGAATACACAGATTCCCTTACTTATTAGACACTATTAGTATCTACAGGGAGTGAGCCAAGTTTTGCTATACAGTTTCATTCGGCACCCCGCCCGGGGTTTCATTAATACGGCTAATATGATTAGTTGTTGTTCTCTAGCAATACTCTGTAAATGGCTGGGTATTTTACTGTTTTGTACTCCTCTTGTGAATGCACGCTACATTTCTAATTGGAGTGTTGAGGTAGAAGATAGTCTTTCATAAATGGAATTCGGTTTCGTATTGCTTAAATGATTTTATAGTTTAGGTTTAAATAATATTTAGATACTTCATAATATTAAGCTCGTTTAGAGCTCCTTGCGTAAGGTATCATTTCCATTAAGTCCGATTAAAATCAATGTCTTCGTCGTGTATTTATTTTTAATTTTTACCCCTAAACACGACCATTTTGCAATCACCCACCAAACAAAAAAACCGAGCAATTAAAGGGGAAGTAAATAAAAAATATTGAGTACGTAAAACAGTGAAGTATTACATTTTTATTGCAAAACGCATGTCGCACGACGCCCGAGGCGGGCAGCGGCCGGCGATTAATACCGGCAATACAGCCATATTACACCCGCCCCGGGCAGCTCGCACATGACTTATATCTGTTTTTTAGGTAATTAAACTACGAATGACAAACGTAATTAACAACAGATTTTACATCGGGATTTAATTAAGGGTAAAGTTTTAAGTGCCTTTTTTGCTTTAAGCGTAGTTTTTCATTTGCGTTAGCCTATCTGTTAGTACTTACCTACGTCCATTTATGCAATAAAATTAGTAACTGAAACTGAATTACGTGAGATTATTTTAGTAACCTACGCACAAAATATTGTATCAAGTATTTTATATCGCATACTCGAGATCGTAATAAATTTACAAGTAAATATACTTATACTGGCGAATTTCAAAAATATTCACTGTAAATACTCTACATTGATTAATGAATTTTTCGCCAAGTTTAACTGAATTTTGCGAAGGTAAATTAAGCAAAAAGGTCAGTTAATACGAATTCTCTCACGTTACGGGGAAAGCATAATTATTTCGAGCTTGGGTAGGTACTATTAAATTTTCAACTCGTAAATAAATTCTTACTTGGTATATTTCACATTCCAAATTGCATATTAAATACTCAATAATACTGATGTTTGATTCTGCGTGAATTCTGCGAACACAAAATTAATTTTACACGAGATTTAACAAAATGACGTACAATTGGATCAAATGGAATTTAATTAATTACGAATTATTTTCAGTGTTACATACTTCATATTGATCTGCGAAATAATGGAGCGACAAAGAGGTCTTAATTAAATTGAATTTTATATATTCGTGGAAATGATTCGAGTCTATTTGTTAAGAGAAACAGATCGTAAGTAAATCACGGTTTACTGTGAGTCTATATATCATGAGTTGAGACTAGTTTGGGAATTAAGCTACAATTAAATGGCCGTAAATTCCAAGTTTGGGCCGGGGTCACTTCGGGGAGTGCGGCGGCAATTTATCAATTATTTACGCCACTTGGTCCCCGCGCACCGTCTGCCGTCACCTACCGACGCGGGGACCAACTCACCGAACTGTTGATTGACACTGCAGATATTTAAAATAAACACGACAGGCTTGCTGAAAATACGCCTAGTATATGTTGATTATTGTCGTTATTTGAGTTAGTATAAAACAATTGAAAGTATAGGTAGAGTTGTAGACTATACTGATTTACAACTTAGGTATTTAAACAATGCATACAAAAATGACTTTAGCTATTCTTGCCAGCCTTTTTATCCTCTGTGTTTCCACAGTCACTCAATCAGTTTTAGTGTATTCGCGCGCTCTATAAATATCTATTTTTCTTACATTTAAAAATTCAGTCGCATGAAAACTTATCTAACCATAATCTTAAACAAATTCCTAAAACACTGCATATAAATAAACACAGTAACATCTGAGTCGGCTTTCAAGTCCCGCAATCACTCACTTAGTGTTGTCCCAGTTGTCCCGGCCCCGGGACAGGAGTCCGTGGTCACGACATCGATCTATGTCAACCACAGTTTCGGGATCCCGGGCTTGAGTCAAGAACCGAGTCTTAAGACATCGTGCACATGCTCCCGGGATATATGAGACGCTTTATTTGTTGTAACTTGAAACTATACTAGACGAAATTTAGATAGTCCTATACTCCCGCCTTACAGCTTAAGGAGTAGGAATGGCTGAAAATCAGCGCTGTGGCGGGTCGTGCTCGGCCCGCTACAGCATTAGCTGAGCCACCTCCTTTTGCTACAAGTTTTAGATTAGTATGTTAACGGTAGTTATAGGTAAAAAAAATAATAAATAAAATAAGCAACTAAATACAAAAATAAAAAAATAATACAACTCAATATTCTTAGCTCGCGGCCGTAGGTTTGTCTTACAGATTAATGATTTTAAGGACGTAATTACATCAGTCAATTTTAATTATATTGCCATCTTAGTTTATCGATGTCAGTGTTTTAAGTGAACATATTATTTTATAAAATAATTCGTAGTTGTTGAAAATCGTTGTAAACAAGACATACAATGTAAATATTGTATTGTTTACAATTACAAAACAAACTAAAACTATTATTTTATCGAAATTGTTATTATATTTACACTAACCTTTAATAAATACGGATGTTAAGCTTAATTACATTCGGAATATTTGTATAACTACATATATTCGTAGACAAAAGTGAAAATAAATGAACGTATTTATTGAACATATCCTCTTCCGATTTAATAAAGTTGCGTATTCCAACATCGGTAAATATTTACACCGAGTTTCATCTGCACTGTGAATCATCATAGATAAAAATGATTTTCAAAAATGCACTTTACTGCTTTGGAATAAGCCTCTATTAAATATAGTGGCCACTAGAACAGAGTAGTGACCATTTTTTATGGCAGGTAGGTTAGTGAAAAATATTGGATACATCTTTTTTTCCCCCACAAACATAAAATGACCAAAACAGTTAGTGAAATTTTCGGTGACTGGACGTCTTAGTATGCTTTACCTAACCATCAGCGTTAGGAGGTTTTTTTGAACAGATAAGTTACATAGAATCTTGAAAAGTATTTACAATAGTTAAAAAATATTAAATAGTGTATGTGAGCTATTTCCAGGAATGATAAATGCGAAGGCATTGGCCGTAAAAGAGGTAACTTGAAATAACTAGACTGAGCTAAACTTGATCAATTCGGTTTTGCTATTAGAAGACAATCGATTTTGTCAAATAACAATTCCTAATGTCCTTGTCAAATTGTTGGTCATGGATGATCATTGATTTACTATTTTTCTGAGCTAAATATCGCAACATCGTAACTTACTTATTTGTATCTCTTTTAATTCATGGGATAACTTAGAAGGGAAGAAAGCCGGTCCTTTTTAAAAGCTTACAAGGGAACACAGATCCAACACGCAGATACCTTCCGAGAACTTAAGTCTACAATATGATATATTACTATCGTAACATTATAATAGTAAGACACTACTTATAATACAACAATAGTACATTTAATATGACAGTTATATTCAGCAAGCACGTAGGCACAACTTGCACAATATTTACGACGTCCACATAGGTTAATTAAGACGCGGAGAGCTGAATGGGCCGTATCTCCTTAACTGCAAGTGTTGCAGTGATTTACGAACTAAATGTAATCTGTTTTGTTGCATCCATTGTAATAGCTACTGGGAAGATTAAGGAGAGTTTGAATGTTATGAGTACTGTGTATTTATGTTATTTTTATTGCCGAACAATGGGCTATTGATTTTGATTTTCAGCATATTATGTTGTCTTGCCATTTTTGCGGTAATCTTTTATTTCTTTAAGCCCTTTGCTTAGTGCAAAGGGTTGAACCGAATTAATCATAATAGAGACACTAAATTAAAAATAAACGCCACTACACTGAATAGGTACTGCTTTGATAGCGTTCGTGCCAAGTTTCGAATGCCTAATCTTTCAGTATATAATACCCACAAAAAATAATTAAGAAAATACCTTTATTTATCTGTTTGTCATTGATTAAAGCCATTCAATATTTGCATACTTTATACTCCATTAAGCACACTTACAAAGGTATGCAAACAATATCAAGCGACAAGCCTTTAAGAGCAGCTCGATCTGTAAGCGACGGCCCGTCAGCTGTTAAGCCGCGATCTTTTACAATCGTTCGAACAATAGCAAAGCGCCGGAGCTAACTTAAGCCTTTGTTCGCTAATTCCTTAGATGAACACTGCGCTTGCTTGGTTGGTGTACATTGGTATGTACTATGGAAGAAGGGAATTGAGACAATTGTAGCAACCGTCTTGATTTGTTTTGTGATTAGGTGTTGGTCGTATGTATGGATGTGACTCTACTTTTCGAAAATATTTTGAAAAGTAGAGTCTTCAGACAGACAGTCAGTCATAAGACTTATCAATTTATATAATCTTGCTATTCGATCATCGTTAACAACTTTAGAAATGTTTTTTAAGGAAGCCTCTATGATATTAGGACAAAATACTTTTTTTAAGTGAAGACTTTTTGCTGTGACATAACAAATTAGCCGATGGCATATCGATGAAACATGTAGAATATTATGTGATTAATGATGATTTAAAATATTTCATTTGAATAAACAGTTTTCATATTTACACAAAGTGAACTAAATTAAAGTTATAACTATTAATTTTTACCCTAAATCTCTATCTTTACGATATGATGCTTATCTAACAAATATAATAATAATAATTTCGTTCGTAGGCCGTGTACTCTCACCATAAGAGCCCCGTATTGTCTTTACGTCATCAGTCACGAGGCGCGAAAACGTAACAATACCGGATTAACAGTTGACGCCTTTATAAATATTCATTTTGAGAGTATTAAATTCGAGAGCCGTTAGATACTTCGTTTTGTTTGCGCGACAGATGTGCTCGAAAACTTCGCTGGTGAAATGTTTGTGTGAAATTGGGATTTTACTGAAATATTGTAATCCTTTTAGAGTTCCAGCTATAATTTTATGTTCAGAAACGGCAGGTAATGTTGTAACGAGATTTTTATTTCGTAATGCATACTAGATTTGCAGTTGAATGGCAGGGAACGCGTAAACTTATAATTTATGATAGGACAGGTTATTTTTTCGAAAAAAAATGCCTACAATTCTATTGATGTTTCCATTTCTTGTTTTAGTGACTTTTACAAAATTTAATTAAACTTCTTTGTATTTTGTTTAATTGTAGACGTTTATTTGTTTCGTTTTTTTAAATAATCTAGCACAACTAACAAGAAATCTACACTCGATACAAGTTTTGGCGGTCTCCTAATTTAATCAAAAGACAACTATATCATTTACTGTCAGTAACGTTATTTATTGTCAGCTAATCGAGCTTCCACTGGTGTTACGGCATTAAACTCTAAGCTAATAATCTACCACGCGCTATATACCCGCGTAAAGCACATTAGCTTGTGTCGGCCATTGTGAGGTAGTGGAGCGAACTATCGCGGTATCTTCACGCTCAGTCGAGCAGAAGCCTTCTGCTCGATCACACGCGTCGATCGCTTCACGCACTTCAAACTTTAGAACTACAACACTATTTATTCTTAAAAAAATACGTGATGCTTTTTTTTTCTTTTTAATTCAATTTATGGATGTCTTTTGTTTGTGGACTTTTTTTTGGATTTTGAATTGAGAATCTCAATTTTTGTAGTTCGATTTTTGAAAAGTTTTATTGTAATTAAAATTGTTACTTTTTAATATTTTATTGATTTATTATTATTTTGTTCCTTTTTAAGCGTAAACAGTGCATTATAAAATGTGCAAATTGTTTAAATTCTTTCATTTTTTACTGTTTGAGCGTTTCAGCAACTCTCTGCTTTTAATTGCGAAAAATATAAATTCGTGTTTGGTCTACAAACATGTAACGTAAATATTTTAGTAATAGCCATTTATTTGACACAGTAGCCCGTTTGACAATATCGATAGGAAATTCTAAACCTATACCAAGCTACAAGCGGATAATATATCGATACTCATTTGTCTATGTCTGTTGTCCGGCCTAATTACAGCAATTAATATATGATCAGTTGTACGTCATTAATACGATTATGTGCCTCCATAATACAGTATCATCGACTAATATCAATATTGAATCAAGCATCTACATCAAAAGCAAGCCATTTATGAGCATGCACGACCTCCGATATTGTTTACAAATAATTAATCGTCGAATGCAACTGTGGCTGTTGATATTGGCGTAATAAATGCTATGCCATATTCCATTCGCATAAATAAATATATTTGTAGCATCAACAAATGAAATTCTACCTAATGCGGCACACAATAAGGTTCAAAATGCTGTATTTATAGCACCGATACAATAGTGTACTGTAACACGTTTACGAACAGTTTTGAACGGTCGTATATACGAATTTAAAAACGAATTAATTTTATTCATTGGGAAATAGAGAATATATTGGCTTGGATTAGTTAAACGATCTCTCTTGCAACCAAATAGCTTAAGTACAAAACAGGTTCATTTGAATTTAGACTTTATGTTTTTGGCTATAGAGTTGAAAATGTGTTTGCTGATTTTGGTTGTTTGGTAACTGTGTTCGTGTATTTTGCCGGGGTGATACAGGGTGGTGGATTCGGTGCAACGCGTGTCCGTGAATAATGCGTCGCTAACGGGCGATTAATGTCCGGCATCGGCTGATCGGCCGTTTTTACCGTGATTTCATTCCATTAAACGAATTATAAGCGAAATGCCAGCAATTACTGAACTAACATAAATAATTTCATACTTCATTACACCTCGTACTTTAAACGGAATAATTTATTGTTTTAATGTCAATCATTCGTCGGAAATGTATTTTACAGTTAAATTCGTTGTGGTCTTTTCCTTTCTTCAATATTTACAGGGTGATCTGAAATTCTTCAGGACGAAAATCTGTATTAAATACTTATGAGTCGTCAGATTACTTAAGTAAACTGGCTTACAATAATATTTAATATTCACGATGAATATTTTACACTGTTTTAAAAGTTCAGAATGTAGGAAGTCAGCTTCCTACATTACATTATTAATATTTTAAAACAAAATGAGGGTTGAATGTAGATAAATGGACGTATGTTGACGTCTACGTTGGACGCATAAAACGTCTATAGAAATATTTATTTTATTAAGTTACATTCAATGTCAAAGGTCAGATAACAAGGTTCAGGAGATTTTACTACTCTCTAATAATCATCTGATAAGTGTAGTTGTTGACAATTATATCAGTCAGTTGCATTTTCAATACCTATTATCATACAATTAAATAAATATCATCTTACAAACAACTCTGTTTTAATTCAAGAACAAATAAAATTTATAGGTATGGACGGCGCTCCATTTCTTTTTTAAATTTTAATTTATCTCCAAGTGGCTATCATCCCTAGAATATTCGATAAGACCATTCGCTTTAAAATCTTTACATTTTCAGGTACATTATTTTCCTCTTATCTAAAAGGAAATTCATTTCTTTTTAATATCTCCTTGATTATTATTATCATAAGAGTATTAATATTGCTGCTCACAGCAAAGCCTTACATATTTCCATTACTCTCTTTTTGAGGTACCTAAGTGTAGCCCATTCCCTCATTTAACAATATAATCTCCTTGATAGTTTTTATTTCAATTCCAACCTGTTTTTTTTAAAGCCGCCCCTTACCCTGAATATAGGATTAGTCCAACACACTTGCCTCTATCCATGTCCACAGATTCGTATCAAAGCTCACTCAATTAAGAGAGAATGCAGCATAACAGGGGCTAATAGGAATAATTAGCCTCGCATACGTAGTTAGCAACTGGATATTGGCTTAGGATTAAAGTAGATGCCAAACTGTAAATCAATGGAGCCTGTCTAGTCAGGTTAATCAAATGTATCCGCTGGGGCTTAGATATGCACGGAGTATCGTTGGCGACAGAACTGTTTGGTTGACAAGAAATAGAGTGACCGTAAATGTTGTTTGGTTGTAACTTGATATTGTTACATATTTTTATTATATTGTTAATGTTCCCCAACAAAAAAAAAATATAATGTTTTATTCTTTCCATATTGTATCTATTAAATCTAACTTTTAAGCTAACTTAAACATGAATTAAACTACTTGCCTTATATTCAAGAATGATACTTAATTAAATGTCGCAATTTAAGTGTTATGACGTCTTTGCCACTTAAGAGTATAACCGACATTTAGGAGTGTCAATTCATTCGGGTTATGAAAATGTAGTTTTCTAAAATTATTTAATTAATGATTCCTTTTCGGGTTAAGCTTTTACTCAATAAGGTTCCAAAAATGAGATAAGAAAAAAAGATATCCAACCTCATTCTCGAAAACTTATAAGCAAGCTCGATCATTCTAACTCTAAATAAAAAATAAAAAATTCTCAACATTCACACAACGCCATCTAGTATCAAGTTAGGCATACTTAGTAGCTAGTAGCTGTTTTCTCTATGAATATTTGCAAGCACTTGTGTAGACCCCTGTCCACCGCGTAATGCTGCACCATGTGCGCTCATTCCTCGCATACCTGCGCGCTACTCCTGCCGGCCGCGCTGGCACACGCTTCATACGCCACTGGCTTACCTTTACAAGGCTGCCAAGAGTAACGTTACTCGTGTTTACTCGGGTATTAAGGTAATTAGACCTGTTTAGAATTAACTTGGAGTATGTTGGTAAGTGGTTTTGAGTTTCTAGGATTAGGGCAACGAAAATTTATAGGAAAAAGTGTAGTTAAGTAATTGTTCTAAAGGTAGAAAAAAGTTCATGAAGTATAAATTTTATATTTGGCTTGAAAAAACTTATCAACTGTTTAGTTTTTGTTCAAATAAAGTATGATACATGTTACACAAACAAGCTAATAATATAAAATGCTAAATTTCAACCGCCCTTTTCTTTCCATCCTTTCGCGCAAAACGTTTCTTTGGTTTAAAAAAATACACACGAAATAGCACCAGAACAAACTCAGTATAATGCTAGCCATAAAGTATATCCCCCTATTGACGGCAGGTACGTTTAAAAACAAGGTTTTTTATCATGTAGACACAATAGCCCCATAAAGAGACATCCCGTCGACAGTGAAAAATGACACTCATCATTTCAACACCATTTTTATGAGCACAATTTCTTTCGCATAAAAATAAAAATCGGCGCGTCTTTATAAAAACATCTCTTCAATTGTCATTCATGGCGGCGATACGCGTATTTGTCACCCGCCATGACGGTCGCGGGTCGCGTTCCAAATATAAAAATGCAATTTTAAACAAAAATCCAGCTGCTGGTTTCGAACCCTCACAATAAAAAATAAATGCGTGCAAACGTAGAAACATGCGCCAAACTTTTATGTGGCCAGATATTTTTTTAAGTTTCGCCTATAGAATTAAATGCCTATATGGATAGGCTGAATAATAGCACTGCTGTAATCGTAATCAAACTGGTCTTTTTTATTTTTTTTTGTGTGTGATCCTTGTTATGTAAAGAACTGTTTTGATCTTACGTAATTACAAGATTTTGTGATGAAAAACATAAAAATAAAGTATTTCTGTCCTTTTATTTTAGAATAAATTTATATTGTTTTTGTTTGATATTTAAAATGTTAACTCTAAATCACTGATATTGAATAAATGCCGTAACTTTCTTATAAGTACAAAAATATCAGGAGCGAACGATTACAACGGGGTTTATTTTTCTTACAACCCTAACAAAACTTAAGCCACCCATTTTTGAGTCAAACTCAAACAAAGTCAGATATAAAGACCTGTCACAATAAAATAAACTTTACGATGTAATTCTAAAGAGTACCAATATCAAATACAAATATCGACAATAAATTTGATTCGAAACAAAATCAAATCGCGTTTGTAACAAGGAGGGTTGTGTACATGAATTTTGTATTCACTGCGTCGTCAAGAAGACATCAGGAGGCAAAGTAGCAAAATATTATAATAGCATAATGGTGTCAGGTGGTGTTCTAAAGGGACTCTGTTTTACAAACACGATACGGTACAGGTAGCGTAGTGATGTGAAAGAGGACGTATCGATTACCGACTTTATTACGAATGAAAAGGGTAGGTTAATATTTTGAACTGTTGTAAGTATTTGATAGTTTGCCATATTTTTAGGATTATAAAACTCTATACAAACTTTTAAAATAGTAACAAAAAAAAATGAGCACACCTTAATCTCTATTTAAGCGTTGACATTCAATATCATTGAGGTAAAACTTAATTATTTACCAAGACAAGGCAGTGTTCAAGCTGCCATTTCAAATTAACTAGTTCAGTCTACAACAATAAACTAGACGCAGACTATCGATAAAATTCGTCTCCACTACACTAATATTCAAACATCGCGGTGAAGCGTCGGTGTCGCGACACAGCGTCGGCAGGCATCTCACACACTAAGCAGGGTTTAGGCTCGTGATATGAAAGCGAAGTGACGTCACTGTCTCTTCAGCCCAACAACGCCGCAGAACTCCGTACGATCCGCCAAGTTTTATTGCTCGTCGGATTGTCGTGTGCTTAGTTTTATTGCACTCCCGGTGTTTAGATACCGCCTCTGCGGCGTGAATGCCAAACAGCTAGGAATATTCATGTACCAAATATCAACGCGGCTAACCCCAAACAAACACTTTTTATTACTGTTTGCAAACTATCAACATTCGAGCGTATCTCCGTAATGTATTCAAACCTTTTTATATGTAAACAATGTTGTATGAATTAATTTAAACTCACTGAAAACCCCACTGTTATGTTTACTCGGATAATGGTGATTAGGTAAAATGTACGAAAACGGCAATTAAGAATGAAAAATGATCATTACGCTCGTTTATAATTAAAAAGCACCCACATATTCATATGCGCACTAGTCTGTTCCGACTTTGATTAATATTGGACTTGACAGGTCGGTAGCTTTTAAGGTATGACGGCATAATCATTCATTTATGAATGCGTTCGTACTTTTAGAACATTATGAAAACACGCACCGGGAAAAATAAAGTCTTAATTCATGTGAAAAATATTTCATTCTAATACCCAATTAAAGGAGATTTATAAATTATAATTTGAAATAAAATCATCATTGATGAGTACAGTCACGAGTACAAAAACATGTAAGTATAAACGATTAAACAAATGAAGTTTAAGTCCAAGTCAAATGATAGATGAAATCGTGAAATTTTCTTTCAAATTAAACATTTCATGTTCAGCTTTCAATATCTAGAATAATCCATAACAGCTTCAGAAAATTCGCATAGCAAAAACAATCACATATTACAAGGGTAAATAAATATATCAGTCTGTTTTACAACGATAAAAAAGCTAAACAATGAACACAGTAGATTAACCCATAGCAATGGATATGGATAATCCATATCAGTCAGGTTTAAATCGCGGCCCACGAAAATGTCAACTTGTAATCTATGTAATTAAGTGAATGTCAGGGTGGGTTTAAAACAGGGCTGTCACGCAAACCATTGTCTGTAAATGATATTTATGACAGGAAGTTAACTGTGGAGAAGTCTGCGTATGATAAATAAATATAGTGATATTTGTTTAAAAGTATTGGTTAAGAAAAAACACTTATTGCGGTCTCATTACAATTTTACTAATTCAAGTTCGATTTTAATTTAACTGCTCTTTAGATAGAAAACTCTTTAAATTTTAAAAGCACACGTTTTTAATACAATGTAATATTCAAACAAAAAACTATCACCTCAATAGAAACTACTATTGCTAAACTCTCCAACTTTAAGCTGTGTTCTATATAGTCCACATTGATTCTAGACTATAAAATGTGCCACTTGTAAAACATATGGAAAGCTAATAAAAAATTGAGTATTAAGTACATCGGTTTGCCATTGTACATACATCCACGGGTAATAAAATTCAATATAGGTCCTCAATGTATTGAGTACATCGGCTTGCCATTGCATATCAACGGGCCATAAAAATCTCTTACTCGACAACCCTAGATCACAGTAAATCCACACCGACTGTCTCGCCGGCGTCGCCTCGCCATGTAACACGATTATGATGCCAACATTACGAACAGGAACACTGAGTGCGTAAGGCATAATGCCTGACGTTATTTTAACAACACAATCAAATTGATTACGATACGAGTATGTCGATTATAAAATGAGTTTCAGTTGTTTTTGATTTACACAAAACTTCTTAGCGTGATTTTTAATTACAAATGTTTTGTCAACGGTGCCCTGTTCTAAAACAAGCATTCGTACAAATTCCTTCTTTAACGTCTGAATATTATAAGTAACTTAACATAAAGGCGTATATAAATATCAACCGACCGTATTCGTAGCCGACCTCTGCCTAAGTGATGTTTTAAAATGTCTTTTTGACTCTACATTCCACTTCACAGTGAAATGTAAATACCACACTTATTACACTTATTAAACACTTATTGAATACCGCTCTATGTAAACCTTCATCAATTTGCTACAAAATACTACAATTACAATTACGTGTTAGAATTCTTTAGTTTCGCCAGAGATAGAGAGCGGTATACCTACCTCTAAGTCTCTGAACTGACAGCCATCCTCCAGTAGTGGAGTGGCCCCAGAAGAAGAATCATGCTCTTTTACACGACGTATAAATTGACATAAGTAAAACAAACACCAGGTCCAAATAAACACCGTCTGCGGATAAGACGGTTATTTCAACACGAGTTCGGTTTTACTGCACCTTGCACCGCTCCCTTGTCAAATCCTCCATATCATTAGCATATTAATTGAGTATTCAGGTTATAGAAACGTCGCCGGATCGAGAGCAAAGCCGCTTTACAAATGCTACGAGATGTGAGGATTTGATATCATTCGCCTTCCTATAAATGTACTGACGTATCTGGATTACGTGGAACTACACCTCATACCTAAAGATTTGCTTCGTAATTGCTAATTTGCTTGCTTTTGCTTGTACCTAATTGCTACAGTTTATAGCCACTTAGCTAATTTACAATAATGTTGAAATACGTAAGTAGCGCTACCTGACAAATTGTAATAACTACACCAATTTAATTAAAATATTTTACGGAGATGACTTGAGCAGTATTGAGCCCCAAGAAAGTACAAAGAGTATGTTTTTGTTCAATAGCTGTTATCTGGTTTGGCAAAAAGACGGACACACTAGTCTACTTTTGTTTTGTTTTCAATTGTTTCGAATACGCCGTTTACAATATAATGAAAACAACAGAACAATGCATTAATCAAGGAGTTTTGCTTACAAGTTTGTTGACTTAGGTGTACGTAATACGCCTCAATGTTACAATAACAATTAAGTATATCGTTCTATAACAATCACGATGTTATCACTTGCAAATTAGAGAAATTAATACTATTGTATTATTTTTAACTAACGACTCAAAGGACAATTTTTTTTGACGTCCTTTTGTACACCTAATGTTAATTAATATAATATTAAATCATCAATTAATTACGTGCATAATGATACCTACGCGCAATTAAGACATCCATAATTGAATATGAAGTATCTGAATATAAAAATCCAATAACATTATTTTAATAGAACCAAATCACAAAAGCAAACTTTTCTACACAAACTTGGAACAAAATATGCCAACAAAGATTCCTCTTTGGGGGTAATTTAACCAACTGGGAAACTATTGTGTCAGCAGACACACTCAACATCCAACTTATGCGACAGTTTCTCAACAATAATAGCAGCGGGAACGAAACTATTTAGCGAGTTTACTCCGTCAATAGGGGGCGCCACCTCGGCGGGAATAATTCATTTAGCAAGAATTAACTCGCGAACTTTGAGCGAATCTCGGGAGGCGACGTGTCTCACGTCTTTAAACAGTTGATTGTTCATGTAGCGGCGAAGAATATTACTAGTGTGGGGATAGAATAATAGAGTTAGAAATTCGAGAGTTGTCCTTTTTAACACAACTAGTTAAGTAGAGCATTCCTACAAACGTTGACAATGACATACATTGCTTAAACAAATGTTATAGCGTTTTGACAAGTCACTTGATTTAAAACATGGGCTTGTAGGTCATTGTCTAATATGACAGGTTAAATTTTAAGGACTATTTGTAAACCCCCTTTTTACTTATTAAAATTAGTTAGACACGTCTTTCTCTAAGAAAATAAACATAATTTACCATCACGTGGACTGGCTGTGACGTAGTGCGGCAAGGTCGCGAATGCGTGCGTACACTTTCGCCAGATTGCGTCCACACGCCGAAGTAGAGCACCTTTCACCTCCAGCGATTACTTAACACGTTACATTGTACTTGCATATTTTGCACTGTTTTCCAAGCCTTCGATAGCTCAGTTGGTAGAGCGGTGGACTGTAGAGTAAAAACGATTGACATCCATAGGTCGCTGGTTCAAATCCGGCTCGAAGGAACCTTTTTATTTTTTTACTAAGATAATTTGTACAGATTTGTAGATATTAATTTAATAATATATTGCAAGCCTTCGATAGCTCAGTTGGTAGAGCGGTGGACTGTAGAGTAAAAACGATTGACATCCATAGGTCGCTGGTTCAAATCCGGCTCGAAGGAACTTTTTATCAAGCTGCTAGTTTTACTCTTATAAATATTTACGTATTCAAAATAGTAATTATTTTGAGTAATTGTTTTTTTGGAATTTTCTAAACATGTTTTACCTAGTTTAAAATTTAGTTTTTTTTTCATTTACACTTAACATTTATAAATTTTATATCATGACATAGCTAATCATCGCATTATTGTAAATGGCATTGAAAATTAAGAATAGATGGAAATTACTTTGAATTTTCACTTTTATTCGACAGGTTATCCTTAATGAGTCACAAAAAGGTTAAATAAAGGATTTCAAAAAGTAAAACCCATCAAAAATTCTAAATTTATGCGGGTATGTTATTTAACGCATGCGTTCTTTTTTTGAGTGAATTAAACTTTCAAGTGGTATTGATAGTCGTGCGCTTGAGTTAGGATTAATGTGTCTCCACACAGCAGGAGAAAATGTAGTTTTGTTTAATTGAAAGTTTGTTAATGAATATGGTGCACATTGTGAAATATTAATTTTAAATCATATCCAGAATATTATAAGGTCTATAATTTCGGGCTTGTAAAATGAGAGGCAGCGTGCTGAGAGGGAGCCATCTTCCCATCCGTTAGTGATGCTAGAGGCTTATTACACGGCGCCTTTACTCCACAAAGAGGTATTGAAATGAGGTAATGGAAGGTACTGTTTTATTTGTTAGATCTTTAAGATACGCAACATTTTACTCTGGTTTCTGCATTTCCTTTATCTAATTTTATTTCAATATAGACCTGTTACACTTTGATTCCATCAATGTCTAAGACTTTGAAGTATTCGTATCAAAGGACCCCACTATAAAAAATACGTAGGCGCCTTTCACCATTCGTTGATACCGTACTATTACATAATACATTACATTACACTTGAGAATTTTATGTGTGATATCAAGCCTTCGATAGCTCAGTTGGTAGAGCGGTGGACTGTAGTTGTAAAGTAATGGATATCCATAGGTCGCTGGTTCAAATCCGGCTCGAAGGAATCTTTTTACTTTTGGTTACAGTATTTTGTACAGATTTATAGATATTTATTATTTAAATGCAGCAATGTAGAGCGGTAGAGGTCCGACTAGAAGGAATCTTTTGTTGTATATGTAAATTCCCTTTATGATGATACCTACGAGCTACGCCTTCAATAACTCAGTCGGTAGAGCATTGAAACATAGTTCTAAAATTAGGAAATATGAATTAATTTTACGAACTATTTTTGATATAGTTATTTCTTACATTAATAATTTCGTCAAGGGGTTTGGCAGGCTCGATCGAAACCTTAGATGAATATCTGAGCCATAAAAATATGACTTCGAATCGACAACATTTATCCGTGAAATTTGAATTATGGGTAATATGATAACTGGTTTACATATACGTAAAATTGATGGAACTTAATAGGTTTTCCAGTAGCCAAGAATTTTGATTTCTTATGACCATTTTGCGTTAAACTTTTTAATTTAAAATAATAAAAGGTATAGGCACATAGGCTACGCACACATATTAGGCGAAGACAATCAAACTTAAAGAATTACAATTCAAAACTATACGTTATACAGTTTGACAACCATGACAGTTTTTGAATATCAAAACCCGTTATCTAGGCATAACTTGTGATATTTTCGTATTAGCAACTTGAAATCAGGTGGTCAAAAAGTACATCTGGAGATATTGGTGGCAAAGCCTCGGTAATCCAGTATCACTTCTCTCTACTTGTATGTGTTTCGTGGTTTTACGTATGGCGTTGTAGACTGGTTGTATGCCAATCTCAATGAAGTTGCGTACGAGATCCCCTCCAAAGTAGAGCCACTTTCACGTCATGTTTAATGTATTGCTTAATGCGTTGCTTTGCAGTCACTTGTTATAAACAAATCGTCAAGCCTTCGATAGCTCAGTTGGTAGAGCGGTGGACTGTAGTTGTATAGTAATAGATATCCATAGGTCGCTGGTTCAAATCCGGCTCGAAGGAATCTTTTTTATACGTCTACAAAGCTTCAAAAAATATTTAACTTTTATTTCCTTTTTCTTTATTTTTTTTGTAACGAATCCCGCACTAAGGAACTTTATCCTTGTATAGTGGAGTATTTCACAGACATTACACTCAGACTCAGAACAAGCATTTGCGGAACGCACAAGTTCTTATCCAACGCAGGGATCGAACCCGCTACGCGTCGCGCACAGTGGTAACTGGTGTGGTGACCTATATACCACTGGGCTATCCGTGCAGTCTGTTATCAAATTAAATGATTGCATTTTAAACATAAGTATTTGATGTGTTTTAAATATCATCTAACTTACGAACAGCAACGAAAGTCAATAACCATTTGTGATCAACGAATTTTAGTCGGATTCTGACATCAAAGCCATTTTGGATCCCCTTTAACTTGCTATAACCACTTAATATATTTGATTATGATCAGGCCATTCCTTACTCTGATCATGATCAAAAAACTTGTGTAACAGTCTTCGCGGACATGTTCTTTTAGGTAAAACTACGTTTGTTTATAATTATCATTGACTGTACGTGACTTCGAGCCAGTTTCTATGAATGAGAACGTGAACCGAGACCCCCTCCAAAGAACGCCTTTCTAGCTATTACTTAATATGTTACTTTGTACTTACTTATTTTAAACAAATCGTCAAGCCTTCGATAGCTCAGTTGGTAGAGCGGTGGACTGTAGTTGTAAAGTAATGGATATCCATAGGTCGCTGGTTCAAATCCGGCTCGAAGGAACTTTTTGTTCCTGGTTTTGACCAAATTTTGTAGGGGTTTGTGTGGTTTTTTGGTCGTTTAATTCACTGGACCTTTAGGTATTTTATAGCCTTGTAAGATGTTAAGGTATAAAGACTGTCATCACTAAGGTGTGGATAATTTTTTTTTTTTTTGTTCAAACCGAAAGCTCAATTCTTTCTTTACTATGTGCATACTACGTACCGTACGTGATATTTGGCCAAAATGAATGAATGTTGCGTACAAAAGTAGAGCACCTTTCACGACACGTATAATGCTATTACTTAATATTAACTTAGTACTCACTTGTTATAAACAAATCGTCAAGCCTTCGATAGCTCAGTTGGTAGAGCGGTGGACTGTAGAGTGTAAACCATTGATATCCATAGGTCGCTGGTTCAAATCCGGCTCGAAGGAATATACTTTTTTTACTAGAATTATGCACCATTTTTCCTAGTCATCATCCACAGTGCTACTGCAAAGTAGTTTTCATTTCACAGTAGTCGTTCCCATCTCGCTGTCTAGGACTATGCTTATGTTGAGGGAGTTAAACTTCCATTATTTTGTTATTTATATACATCATGCTTACTTAATTCCTTTTCAGCGTAGCCATAGATTTTTTTTAAACTACTACAAGCTTCAAGCAATGCAAAACAGTTCAAAATTTAAGTGCGCGAATAGCCGAGTAGTACAGATCACCACGCCAATTACCACTGTATGCGACGTGTCGCGGGTTCGATCCCCGCATAGAACAAGAATTTGTGCGGTCCACAAAAGCTTATTCTGAGTCTGAGTGTCCTGGTGCGATTTAAATGAACGCCTGTGAAATCCCCCGTGATGCTAGGATTAAATGCCTTAGTGCGGGAGACATTTAAAAACTCCTCATTTATATTTCGAGTAAAAATATATTCGCAAAAAATATACAATATGTCCATGGCTAAATTATGGGTTATTTATAACAGGTTATTCAGTGAATAACCCAGTGCTGGGCATAGCTATCCCTCTGTTTATATTTTTAATATAGTACCTAAACTAAGTATAGCTCTTTAGTAGGTGGCGTCTACTACAGTCCGTACGTGATGTTTGGCTAGTTTGAATGAATGGCGTACGCAACCCCCTCCAAAGTAGAGTACCTTTCACGTGACTTAATATGTTTCTTTGCAGTCACTTGTTATAAACAAATCGCCAAGCCTTCGATAGCTCAGTTGGTAGAGCGGTGGACTGTAGTTGTATATATAGTAATTGATATCCATAGGTCGCTGGTTCAAATCCGGCTCGAAGGAACCTTTTTGCACCGTTTTTTCTCGGATTTTGACCCTTTTTTCAACCAGTTTTACTTGCTTTCCTCTCTCTACCCGAGGCTATTCTGATCCATCTTCTGTTAAAGGAGTCAGGCTCATAACGCCTCCTGCCAGAGTCGCGGAGAGCATGCGCAAGTGATCCCGCGACTATGGCTTTGGCAATAGAAGGGGCCCGGGGTGTTTTTGGTCGGTGCGAGTCCGACATATCCCCATGCCGTGCCCTCGGCGTGGGTTGAAGTCATTAGATTTTCACCCCGGACACCAAAAAAAAAAAAAAAAAAAAAAGGCTCATAACGCCATCCCCACTGCGACTTCAACAATTATTTTTAACGTTTATAAAGACCCATTCCGTTATTAGTTATATGCGTATAAACAAGTTTCATTTAAGTGCAGTAATAGGATTTTATACTAAGTAGTTTGCAGCACATTTAATAAAAACTTCAAGTTTTGACAGACTTGGACACAATATATTTTTTTCGATTCTGAACTAAAACAGCATTAGAAACTTACTACAGACCGTATGTGTTGTTCGTCAAGTCTTAATGAATGAAACCCCCTCCAAAGTAGAGCACCTTTCACGTCACGCATAATGCTATTACTTAATATGTTTCTTTGCAGTCACTTGTTATAAACAAATCGTCAAGCCTTCGATAGCTCAGTTGGTAGAGCGGTGGACTGTAGTTGTAAAGTAATGGATATCCATAGGTCGCTGGTTCAAATCCGGCTCGAAGGAACCTTTTTGTTATTAGTAATTTTAGTTTCATACAGATTGGTCACATTGATTTTGTTAAATACCCTAAGTCTTTAATAGCTCAATTGGTGCAAGAAAGAACCTTGGGTATTAAAAAAAAACAAATTAGTCCAACAAATAGATTTCCAAAAACATATTTACGTACGTTTTTTTTTCTTTTACCGCGTAAATTAATAATTATCCACTATTAATTTACGCGATAAAAGAAAAAGATATGCAATATAGTGAATTGAAATCTCTTGTGACGTCACGTCTCATTTAACTTTTTAATATTAGTGACGTTACTACCGTTACTTATCACAATTCAATATCTTTGATACGTTGTAACTTTGTATTTTTTTATTAATTTAATAAGAGATTCTAAATCTTTCAAACGGACTAACTAGACTTTTTTGTCAAAAATTGTCTGTGAGCTGGAAATTTTACTTTTCTCATATTTGGAACTCAGTTCAGATAACAAACCGCATTTCAAACTCTTAAATACATTATGCTAATGGGTGAACCTGAGATATTTAAAGTAAAAAATTTAAAAAGTTGACAATCAATCTACTTGTAACAGACTAGATCAGTCCGCTTTAATTACATGTAATGTTATAGAGACGAATATTCAGAGTTGCAGTTAACAGAATTATTTAAATGCAATTTGTTATTAATTTAAATAACGTACTCACAAAAAGACGTCCTTCGAGCCGGATTTGAACCAGCGACCTATGGATAACACGGGAATAACACCTCTACAGTCCACCGCTCTACCAACTGAGCTATCGAAGGGTTGCGAAAATTGCCGAAATTCTACATTGCTTCAAATACACATTTGATGGTTATAATACTTTCATTGTTATTTTAGCACTATTGATTAATCTGTCAAAATATTAAATTATTTCGAATACCTTATTATGCACTGTTTATTTAAATATTGCTGACCGCTTGGGGGCACGAGTCTGATAACAAAATTATGTATGATTTACTGGGATCAGAATATTTTGTATACACTATAGGAATTATAATAACACAGGTGAAGCTGTATTTATCAAATTGCAATAATAAGTGATAGCTAGCTATCGGAATGAAAGAAATTATCAATGTTTTATCGCATTTACCGTGACCTCTGTACAGTGCAAAATAAACTATTCTGGGATGTATGTAATACTCTATTTGACATTAATTTAAGATATTATGCATTATCTCATGTAACTGAACTGCATTACGTATTCTCATAATCGTAAAATAACTAAATGATTAGTATTGACGTTTCAACAATAATAAATTATGAAACTATACTGGATTTTCAACCATAGTACGTACGTACAATAAACTATTAAAGCCTTGCATTTTAAAATTGTTAAACAGTTTAACATCCTTAAATGTGTTTTGAAATTAGTTACTCAAAACAGTCTACTTAACAGTCCAATGTTTTATTCTCATACACACGCAGACAGTACATTATGTTACAACTTTGATCAGCACGCATTTTCAACCACGACGTCCGGAAACGGTGACGTAGACGACACTGCTTAGACATCCCTCCAATTCGTACCCCAAAACACACCGCATACCGACTGAAAAGTTTAATACAGTATACATTGAAACATTACAACTAGAAGGTAAAACTGCGGTTCATACATAAGCAGCAATGAAAGCCAAACGAGTGCGGACGATAGATTGTCATTTATTTTGTTGTGCGGTCGAATCGCAGCTAATTTGAATAGAAACTGTCGCGTCGGCCGCGATAGTCGCGCCGTTTCCGACCCGTCCGTATCGGACGACTGAAACGGCCCTTAACGAGTTCTCAAAGAATTTGGCTTGAGTTACATGCCTTACTCACGTAATGGCTGGTACCAAGAACTGGTATAGTGTAGTTGACACGTAATCTAATTATGTTATAGTTTCGACACGCACTCGTTTTTAATGCTTTATACATAATCTGTAGTTGCTAACGAACGGGTATTTGCGAATACTTGTATATTTTTCTCCTTTAAATTAAAAAAAAAAACATTCAAATTCGCTATTTTTTCATAAATTTACGTAAAATTAGAAAAAAAACAATATATTCATTCATTTTGGAGTAATTTCTATAATACCCGGTCGGTCTGGTTAGCAAATTACACTTTATTACTTAGAGTCGTATATCCAGTAATGTCAATTTCATTACATCATTTAAAAACCCATAATTTAGTACAAAGAATGTAAAAGTAACGAGTACATTAAGAACACCTGCTTCTAATGATTCCCTTCGTTGGAATAACTTATCTGCATAAAAATGGAAATGTACTGGGATAGGCAATGAAGAACATTATTAATAAAGTTGAAGCTTTATTTAATGGATGTTAGATTAAAATGTTATGTGAATTGCTTGCAGTATAATTCTTGTTATTAAGGTTTAATAAAAGTATCTGCGCTTGGTAAACTGTTGTCGGTTTTATGGTGAAATAATGAACTCTGAATCGTCAATTAGTTAAGTCACCGTTAAGCGATATGATAGCTTGTCATTGCAAGATGAAATGCGACAGCCATTTAAACAAAGATAAGAGTTTCTTTAACTTGTTTAAATACTGAGGTGATAATAGAAAAGGCGAGTTAAAGATTGATTAGTGCAATACAAATTGCTCTTAACGCAAGATACAGAGGGCTAATAATTTTTAATTTTAAACATTTTCTGTACAATGAATTCTTGATACACACTATGAACCAATACTTAAGTATCGGCGAACATCAAGACAATTTCAAATACAGACAGGTAAAGGTAAGATATCAAAAATTCACACGATAAATTGACAGCTATCATATTAAAGGCCTTCTAAAGATCAAACAGGCACTTGTCAAATAATTCAGGGGCGGCTACCACTTAGCATAAGGTCAAACTGACATTTGAAACAACATTTACGCTGACGGCAATTCATAATGCCTTGAGGAAATATACGTCACGCAACACCAATTTTAGTGATGGACGGTGTCGTTGAATTATTTATACGTTTCATAAGCTTGCCAGCAGACAGGCTAATGATAGTTAAAGGTTCTAGGTATTGGGTATTGTGGAGTTACAAATTGGGTCTATTAAATTTGAAGTCGGAAATGTTTCTAGAAATTGAAATGGTTGTGTCATCAAAGTAAGCGCTGACTCAAAATCACAAGCTAAAGATCCGATGTCCTCTTCAGCTTAAGACACACATAGGCCTACAGACCTCGTACTGTTACATATATTTTAGTAGACAGTCTATTATCTTTAATGATATGTTAAAGATAATAGTAAGGAATCCTGGATTCTAAATGTCGCCAATCCGCAGTAGACTAGCATGGATTAGTGCCCAATCTTTTCCTATATAGGAAACGGCCTGTACCCTGCAGTGGGACATTTATAGGCTAGTATTATGCTATAGGAGAATACATATTCTATTGAAAATCGCTAACATTATACTTTTTTCGTGAAAACAAACATTCAAGTCGCTACTTATATCGTAGCATCTTTAATCATATCGATAACCGCTCGGACAGCCCTATCCACCCACCTTTTAGCATAAACAGAAGGGTAGCGTAGGTAGCGCACTCGAGACGGAATAGCCTGTCAAAGCCTTTACTAAATTATTAATACGTAACTTCCAAAGAATGCCTGATTTAATTACAAATGTAATTTCTAACTGCTGTTCAACATGAAACGCTTAAGGACGTGCTAACTATTGCGTTTTGTGAGGCCAACGTTATATTTTACAATTATTTCTATTATGAATGTCTGCGTCATATTTATGTTCCAGTTATTACTCATTTTTAATAGGTGTATTAAGGTTTTTTTTTGTTGTAAAGTCGTTGGTTTACAGGTCAACATGGTACCTATATTTCGTGGTATTTTTACTTATGGTATTTGTTTTTTTTCTAATTCGTGTGTAAGAGTAATATACGCCACATAATTAGGTGCTGTTGCTACGGTATACATTATGCTGAGTTTCGCTAAGCCTTATTTGTTAAATTTATTCTTTATTAAAATATATATGGAGTAGCCATGTAGCATTTTATTCAGGTTAGCAGCAGGTAGCTGGTAACTTATTACTTTAGTTTTTTACTTTTTATTTTTTTTTTTCTTATTACATTCTTATTTAGTTTTCTAATCGTTCTAATAATAAATTTGTGATAACATACTTTAAGATAAAAAAATCTCGTATAATGAAAACTTTCTAGATAAAAGAACTAACACTTTAAGACACTCCTTAAAGTCTTGAAATAAATCAATAATTACCGAGACTAAAAACAGTAAACTGTGAACAAAAAGTTTGCAAAGGCTTAAACCTTATCCGATAACCGTCCTAATCTCCCGTAAACTTACAAATCCATTTAAGTCGTATCAATCAAAAATACTTCCGCTAATTTACGAGGGTACCTAATTAAGTCAATCTTCCATTAAATCCCCCTTTCTTAGCGACTCGTCTCGACTCTCGTCTGAGCATAAAACGCGCGAAAACCTAATGCCATTTCACGCGGGAGTAAACCTTTCTCTTGGAGTTAACGTCTGTTTAAACTCGGCTTAAGTTAATCGATCGCGAAGGCTCTTAATTATGGCTTTATCTTAGCGATGAGGATCGAAGGCGACGGATCTGTATTGACTTGAATTGGTAGCGTAGACACTAGTAGACAGTCTATTCATCTTGGTATAAACAAGTATACAAAGACAAAGATTCGGTTATGATTAATTAAATGTTCATTGCAATCAAGATTGTGCAAACACTCACTAGTACTTCCAAAAGTTGTAAAGACATTCTCATACACATTTCTATAACGCTAATTGTTGACACAAAAAAGTAACAATATCAGTAAACAAACAAATTCTAATTATAAATTGCCAGCCAGTTTGACATTAAAAAAAAACATGTTCTCTCCAAAGTTCCTAATTTATACCACAGAGTATAGAGTCATAGACTGTCTACCGAGGTTTGTCTATGCGAATTAGCGTTAAACCGCTAACTCGGAGTGTCGCCGCCATATTAATATTCATAATCGTCGCTCCTTGCCGTTACGTTCAAACGTCGAGGTGGATATGTTAATCTAATACGACTTTCTTGAGTGAAATTAATGCGTGTATTAATATACATGTTCGCTTGAATTAGTTTGGAGTTCGATGAGTTTGTGTGGCAATAGATATCTATTGTTAGAATTTAAGATTCAGCGACTCGAGTTGAGCTGAATGAATCTAAATGTATTTTTAGAAGTGAATGTTAGTAAATTATGGGGCGTAAATTCTTTGCTAAGTCTAAAACACTGTTTCAAAAGCTACATTTAATATTCTAAATGTTATAAAACTATCATCATCAATCCTAAATCTTACTAGTCAAGAGTATTCGATTTGTGTAGGTTTGGGCTATTCATTAAAATAGAAACAACACGAAAAAAAAGCAAGAACCTCGAATCACATTTCCACATACCTATAGGTACAATTTACAACGATTATTATTTATAATCCCTAAAATAACAAATGTTTCAGCACCCTCTTAAAAATGCTGCAGTACTAAGATAAAAGTGTTGGTAAAAAGTCCCTTATTCGCTCCTATGACTTGCAGTTGCGACCCGCGGGGACCACAAACCCTAATTACGTCTGAAACAATACTCCGCCTTATTTTTACCCATTTTGTGCTCAATCATAATTACCTGAGCCTTCCTATGGGAAACATTGTTACGGAAAATCATCGGAACCAACCAGCTGTTTTATTGTGATGAGGAAAAATATTTACCTTCGAGATTTACTTAGAATTAGGTATGGGTTTTGAATTTGTGGCACCGGGTGAGAGAGGTTTTCGTGAATCTCTTAAATATTCTCCACCTAATACCTAACAATTTTAATGTGTGTAAAAAAAAAGTCTTTATAATGAACACAAACATTTTATTCTGTGGGATTCTAGTAACAACAGACTTATTATTACGATGTATTTTCTGATCCCAATTAAATTAACCAAAAGTAATTATTCCCGTAAATCGCGCACCGCTATAACAATACCTATCGTATTTAAATAACATTGCGAAATTCCAATAAACCTCATTCATTAAAGAGTTCGATTGTTAATTCAATACATACGAGCAATAAATGTTGTACACAATAAAAACCCTCTGAAATCAAACAACAGCTCAATAAAAGCGTAGGCAATTACCTGCGTCTCGCATATTTATCTTTTTCCACGATATAAATGCTTTGTGGGGCGCACAATAGCCGCGGAGCCCTGCGGGGCGGGGCGCCGGGAAGCTTTATAATTTTTTAATTAATGCCGTCGAAAATATCAAAGTCATTGGCGTTCTGCCTACTAGTGGGGAATGCTATTAAATTTTGATAAAGTTTTTTTTCATGTTGCATAAAGCGTTCCACTCTTTTAGGGTGCTCGGTCACCCCATTGTCAAATAAATATGTCTACATTGTACCCTTTATGTTAATGAAAATCGAGCCTTAACCGTACTAAATAAAAATGTGGTTTTATTGAATTTCTGTAGGACACGAACGTTGTAATTAGAAGAAGAATTCACTTGGTTCAAGTAGCTGTCTGAACAACATGTCTGAGAATCTTATTCAGTTTTATGTTACTCCAATAAAGACAAAAATATAAAGCAAGCGCTTAAAAGCACATAGACAAAGTAAAATATCTCAAGAAAACAAACTTTCTCACCCTAAACATTATAACAAAGAGGTTATCATTTATCTAGAATTGATACATCCTGTAACCATTCATATCACGAAAGTATACCCAAATTGCTGTCAAAATCATTTCAATTTTCCAAAAACAAAGTTTACTGAATCGAAAAATGTGTTACAAATTCACAATTAACGGGAGATATGGGGTCCCCTTCGAACTGACGTTTTCCTGTGGGTTTTCCTAATGAGTAATTTTCACGGTGACAGCACGACAAAGGCGCTGAACCCAGGACTGCCTGCAAATACGATAACTTCATTGAACATTTGAACATGAAAGAATCGATCTGTTTATTTTAGAGGATGTTGTAACGTGTAACAAAGGTATTTTAATTCGATTGTGTTTTTTATATGGTGTTCAACGTAAGTTGTCATTTAGCACTATAATAAACAAAAAATAAGCACTTGAGGTGCCTTATACTTTGTGTGGAAAGTGGCGCCAATGGATAAAATTATGGTTTGACCTTATCATTGACCGCGCAACTAGAGTCAGTAACGTTTTGAAAGTGCCTGAGAAGGCCTACTCGAAATAAAAACCTTTTGATTTTGATTTTGATTTTGATCATAACGTAGTCTTGCGTTCTTGACTCGCTTACCCATCAAGACTAATAGAGATAGGTTAAATGAATTTTGTGAAGTGATTTTTTTCTTGATAAAATTATTCAGTCTCGTGAACACTGCAATCTCACTGCAGTCTCACAAAGCAATTTTCCTAGCCTATAATAAAAATAAAAATTGTAACTAACGAAGATATTATTAAAAAAATGTTTATGTGAATTAACTTTCTAACATATGCATTACATTAATGAAATCTTGTCAATAGCTTCATCATATTACGCATGTACTGTAGTAAAATATTAGTATAAAAAATAATCGTTTTAAACGAATTATGCTATTCTTTGTTACCCAATAAATCACATTTATCTTAAATACCGCAATTACGGTTAAAGATAAATCGCCGTCCTCACATTTAATGTGATTTTATTACAGGTTCAAATCGAAATTAACGTTATTGTAAAACGTTCATGCAAATTGCCTGCCTATAGAAATATACGGTAGGTAATTGATTTAATCGGCTTCTTTGTCCGGGACTAATGGACGGACACATTGATTCAACCACAACCTTTATATTCACATACATATATAGAGCTTAGTATCATTAATTTACGATGTAATGTAATAAATCGCTCGCAAAATTTATCGAGTCACAAAATAATTCCACTAGCGACATTATAAGTGGGTCGATAATTAATTAATTATCCTATCAAATATTAATATTAACCGCTAAATGTGTTAATGGTGTTTTGGGCGGTTTGTCGTGTTACAAGCTGAAATGGCGTTTTAATTAAAAATAAATTTTAACATGAGTATTACTTCAATTCTTTTTTTTTGGTTCGTGATTTGGGATAGCTTTGGTGTTTTTATTTACAGTATTTATTATATGATAATTAAAATAGCTAATAATTAATCATAGCCGTAGAATTTTAAATTGTATTCAAGAATAACAAATATGATAATTCCGAATAAAGTAAGTCTCTTATTTTCGCCAAAATCACTTACCCACTCGGTTTAGCGGCATCAGTTAATTAGCTAAGGCTAACCAAAAACTAACAGGAAATAATGTAACAATAAACATTGGAACAATAAACATATTTTCCAAGTTGTTTAAACATTGCAGTGTTGCAAGTCGACTTATAATTATGGCAATCACGAATAATCGTGGTAGGCAACACTGCCTTGCGAGTGACGTGCCGTGAAACTTTACAAGTTACAGTTAAACGCCGTAGTTAATAATATACAATTCAAATAATTTCACGTATTCTGGTTAAAAACACTGAATGTTAAAGAAATTGTTATTAGTTTTGGTGGTATCTTAAAGGCTGTGATAGCCTAGTAGTAAGACTGCAGGGCCAAGTTAAAGGTCTCGAGTTCGATTCTCGTGGCACGCACCGACTTTTTAAATATTGTGTGCGTTTTAGAAATAAATATCACAACTTCCGTATTTCGGAAAGCACGTAACAATGTAGGTGTTGCGCCTGATCTCTCTCCGGTCGTGTCGGATTGCCGTCCCACCGTTCAATGAGAGTAAGAATGGAATAGAGCGTTACCTGTGTTTGCGCACATGCTTGTGCACTAGTAACACTAGCCACCGTGGCTGAAATTGGTCCGGACATTTTATCTTAGAGGACTTTAGAGATAACTTTCCAATTAGTTTTACCTCATAATAATATATGAAGCTCTATCATAAACAAGAAAATAAATAATAATTTGACATTACTTTTAATAACGAACGCAACAACTAAATAATAAAACAACTTTCCGTCATAAATCAAAATAATTTATCTCAAAATTTATAAATATCATTCTACACATTTACATATTCCACGATTTTCACACAACGCCATCTAGTCTAATTCCACAAAAACATTATTCATATCACTATTGCCCATTTTATTTAACCTGTTTTTCGTCGGCTCACAGACAATGCATACCGAAGCAAGCAGGCTGTATTGAAAGACATTGAGACGATTTAGTGTAATGCTTCAGTATTTCCTACAATTGATTTTTTTTTTGCGGTATTTGTACCAACTATTTGTATTCAATAAGATAACCAATAACAATGTTTTTTTTTTTATATAAGAATTTGAATTTCAACTTATGGATTTACAAACTTGTATTAAAATGTTGTTGTTCTTTTATGTTTTCTTGTCGCATCTAGCCTGACTGCTCATTTTACTGTAGATGTGACAAAATTAATGATAAAGGTTGTTGATAAAGAAATAGTTGAGTTATCACAATTAATTGGCTCGCTACAGTACACTACTGGACATAGGCCTCTCCCAAAGTACACTATTTTTTTGGATTCTTCGTCTTCCGCATCCAGTTTGTCCCAGCCGCCTTTTTCAGGTCATGAAGCCATCCAGCTATAGCGCCAGGACTTAAGTTTGCTTTCTCGCGCCATCGATACAATAGGTTTCCCTTAAAAACAACATCTTCAAAAACCAATGCTCTAAAAGCTTGTTACTGACATTCAAAATATCACAATACTTGTTCCTATTCTACACATGGTATTTGTTACCCTTTCGGTCGGTGAGTCACGTTTCAATCACATATCAAACTAAGGCTCCAACCGATATCTGAAGAGGGAACGCGTGAAAATTTACACACAACTAAATTATTCAAAATACGCGTACGTGTTTACAATAACACGATTGTCGTAGTTTTTTTGCTTGGTATTTGGAAATAAACAGTAATAACATGTGTAGGTCAATATGAAATGTTTTTGAGTTTTTTGTTTTGTACATGGAATAATGGAATGTTAAGAGATTAGAGATGATAGAGAGAAATCTGAAGAGTTTGTTTTTTTTTGGTTAGATGAACATGGCTCGGTATGCCAATATAACACCACGATACGACTAACAGGATCATTGTATTTAATTCTACAGCTGGGATGAATTTACTGTCTAACATGCACACAACGTACAAAAAAAATACAGCACGTACTTATAAACTCAGTCATTTATAGCAGATTGTCACTTCTTTCATAGACGTCAAAATTCAACATCCTTCACAAGAACAATCTCAAGTAACAACTCAAAAACAAAAGAGCAACGACAAACCAGGATGATCTCTATAACCAAAATGTATGCTTTCTTAATCTACAAAGCGTGTTCACAAACGACAAAGGCACAATGTGAACAGCTCGCAACAAAAGGGCTATTACATTTTATTGCGTGCAATCGGCACCAGTAAACCTCCAGATAGTACTCGTGCCAACAATTAAAGGGAGAAGATAAAGCCAGTGGATTTTCACGACTCCTTTACCTAATATAAAGATATCTGTGTTAAATATTACGTTCCGTGTAGTTAAATTTGTTAATTTACGTTTGAAATCTTAGCGTCAGCTCTTTTGCTTTTAAAGACGTAATTAAGTAAGTCTATTATACAAGGCATGCACAATATCATTCTTTAATATTTATTTGATAGAAATGTGAAAAATAAATTTGGCTAAAATTCTGGATAACTGCCAAGAATACCAGAAGAGAAAGCGTCGAACGTGTTCTGGTGTCTTTCGAGGGAACTCGGTACTGCGTGGTCTATACGACAATGGCCATTCAAAGCCATAGCCACATTGTTTGTTTAAAAATAAGCTTGACATGTCTAATTGATACCCTTGACAAACTTAATTACCTCAGATAATAGGTACACACATACTACCTAGTACCTTGGTGGGTAATATGTTGATACCTATGATCTACGTGATCCGTAAAGAATATTCTTTTTTAAATTCATGCTGCGTTAGAAATAGGCAAAAACCGCGTATAGGTGTCGATTTGATAGGGCTTTGTGAAAAAAATATCTCGCTCTATATGCGAAACGCACCGCGATGTGATACGACGCGTGCCTCGCGGTCGCCGGAAGTGACGATTTGTTTTTAAACTAGGTATCGACGAGTTTATAACAATAGACATTTTATTGGAACAATTTTTTATAAAGCTAATGCTACATGTATAACTTTTCTTGACTGGATATCGATTTAAATACTAAGATCTAATAAGTCACCAACGAAACCTTCAAGAGTTTTATTATCAAACACAACTCGACAAATTTCATCGAAGTATTAGGAGTAAAATTTAAATACCGTTACACTGTATAACCTATACCATAATATCAATGTTTATAATAAATATCGATACAAGAGCACAACAAAACATCACTAGCGTGAATAAAATCGAATAGAATCCATGAATAGGCCGGATTGGTATTTGCCGGCACGGGGCGGCTTCTGCGTGAGCAAGCGCGTCCGCAATCGCGTCCCACTGTCAACACGCTCCCTTGCATTGTTTAATATTTCTACTCTTTTTATAAATCATACGATATTCTTGTTTTTGGGCACTTTTAACTGGGATTTCAGTCGGACAAATAGGACTAACGATACGTGTTTTAACAGACAGAAGTTATGTTTACGGTAAAGGTTCTGTAAATGGAAATTTCCAACTTAAAAAATAGATTTAAATACGTTTCAATACTTAGAGTATTTATTACTTAGAGTAGATTGAATACACTTATCTTCGAACGGATAGATGTATTCGTATTTGTATCGTTTTTCTGAAAGATCGCAATATGTTATGTTAAGTTTTTCTTCCCGAAACACCTATTACGAAGGTAAGGGCAATTACATAGCACATTAGTCTCAGGCCCGCAAAACACATCAACAATTCAACAAAAACAAACGTGAGGATTGCCACTGAGCGCCGATAATTTGTCAGGTGCTACTCGACCAAAGAACACAGAAGAGGAGATGGGACAAAGAGTATTTTTCTTTTATTTTCACAAATATGAGGTCTAAGGTTTCAGTAGTTTATAAAACAGGTAAAAGACTCCTTTTAGTGTTCTAGATTAAGGTCTAAGAGACACATTGTTTATTTTTCTTTCTCGCATGTAGTCTCAGACTTTCTTATGTGTAATTGAATTTGTGGGTGACTGTGCTGTTGGTGTAATTATTTTAAATAATTAATGCAGTACCTACAGATTTTTGTACAAAATAAAATTAACAGTTTTAATCTGAAGACCATACGAAATAATGAAACGCTTTGATGCAATGGTATCAAAGCGTTACATTATTTTAAAGTATTTGTGTCAACTGCGACAAAAATACTTTTTCCATAGCGGTCGTGGTAGAGGCTTAGGACATACCACCCTAATATTCGCATATTTTTTAAACTAATCATACAGCTTTAATTAATCTATTATTAAAAGATGCTAGAAGGCAAAAACTCCTTTCTGTTCATCTGTGGCGCTGTGCGTGGGAACTCTCCACACGGCGCACGATGGCGTGCCGTGCGCCGCTAACGTCTTCTTTAAGGGGGATGAAATATCTAAACGCGAGTCTCTTAATGACTTTCATTTATTTCTCTCCGAATCTCGTACTGAGCGCTCGTAATTATTGCGTTTCCACTAGGGTTATTAAGCTTTGCTCCGGTTAAAATGAGAAATGGCCGCATTTATTCGATGTTCAACTTGATACCTTTGAGTAGGGCTGAGAATTTAATTTCAGATGATGATATTATGACGTCATTATTTTAATTGCGCGCTCCGGTATTACGATTGCGCTTGAATCTGAGAACGTTATCTTAATACGAGTTGCGGTGTGATTTTGTTTTAATCTGATTAATTGGCTTGAAGGTATATATCAGTATTGAAATCCAGATTAGAAGTTACATACTTTTATTGTTAAATCTATACATATAATAAAATTCTAGAAAAGTGGTGTTTGTGCACGCTAATCTCAGTAACGGCTTATTCGATTGAAATGCGGTTTTCACTAATATGTTGTAGTAAGCTTCCCATCACATTTAGTGTTTATTTCATGTCAATCGGTTGATAAATAAAAAAGTTATGCCAATATAAAGAATCACCTCGAACATTTGTTAAGGTATTCTATCAGATAATGTATAGATTTGATTTGATTTGATGTTACCGTAGCGACCAAAATACTGTTGCTATGGTTTTATGTTTTGACGTTAATATTAACATGCTACATATTTGGCTTAAAATATAGAAATGAAAATAGCCGGGTCAGGGAAGTACGAGTTTTGTATTTTTTTCACTCTAAGTTCAAATTTCATTTTACACAAAATTTTTGTATTTGTTTTTAATACTTTTTGAATACGAATCGAAATCTCAGTCAAGCATAACATTTTTTTTCTTCTATCGTTTTTGGTAGTACAAAAGTATTGTAAGAAGCGCTTGGATTTTTTTAACATAAAAATGTCTTAAAATACTTTTATATGGTATCTACTTACTGTTAAACTACGATAGTCTCATCCAATTTAAATGGAGCTGTGGAAATGAAATGAAAGAAAACCAACTACACCAAAAAAAAAATAGTTTGGACGGTAAAAGATTTACTATACTTTATTAACTAGCTGTTGACTGCCATTTTGTATAACGCGTGGCTTTAAAGACTTGATGGTGCGTATACACTACCTCAATTGTGCACCAATTGTTATGTGTGCGTAACATTAACCTTCTTCAAGCTCAGTTGGCTCAGCTCAAACTACTAGAACTAGAAACTTTGATAGTAATGTAAGTAAGCACTAAGACGGGATTTTGAAAATTCGTCCGTCATGGGGTAGAAAGAAAACGAAATAAAAGATTGGTGCCCGGAATAATTTGCTGCACATACATACATCCACCAAATGGAGAGCGGCGCCTGCCGTTCTCCACACCACAGCGCACTGTGCTCAACGAAACGTGTCGAATAATATGTAGGTGTTCAAAAACAACCCTGCTCAATAAGTTCTCCCCCTGGTTAGCATTGCTCTACCTGATGTTAGAATATACTTAATTTGGGTAGACTTAAGAGCCAAAAGAGGTTCCTCCGATGGACACTGGCTACTATTGAAATTCCAACTCGAGCTCGGTGCAAGATCTGGGCAGATCGACATCTACCACCGACTACTTATGTCCTACCTCAGGAACATCTGCCGCCCGGAGGTACCTTGCAGTGGTCTTTTCGGAAAGCATTCAACTGTCTGAGAACCCAAATAGGTAGGCTAACAAAATTTAGCAAATTTGGCTATACAGACCCCTCTCACATCCAGTGAGAATGCGACATCTCCGTACAGACGATATCACAACGCCTAGAGTGGCCAAAGTGTCCGCGGTTAGTTAGTGCGTCGTCACTAAGTTCTACGAAGAAGTGATGACGCTCAAAGAAAAAGTGGAAAGAGCACGGTAGGCTTCATCTGACCACCACCCGATTCGTGTCCGACAAGCAAGGGATAGAAGAAGGGCCTAATGGGCCTCCTCCAACCACCATAAATAGCCTACGGCAGTAGTTTCGGGGCAGTCTACTGTACTGGATAAAGGCAAAGACGGCGTACACGGTGCTTCCACGCGCCTCTTAATAAGGACTGGAGAAAGCTGGCTCCACATTAATGAAGAAGCTCCCCTTAAAAAGAGCTCTCCTGTCGGGGTTCGCTTTAGTTTGCTAAAGCGTTCCCGTGACTCCCGACAATAGGAAACGGAGAAGAAGCGTCCTTTTACTGGTTTAGCCCGTAAAAATCCGGCACACGTCTTTGCCATCGTCCGTTTTCAAGCCGTTCAAGCCAAATTGTCAAATCAGTGCAAGATACTGGCCACAGCAAAAAACTAGCAGTATTAACTAACAGTCAAATGTGTTTGTAAGACTAGAGGTTATGATTAGGAAGTTAAGAAATTAGTTTTGAATAAAACTGGATTAAGGAGCTGGCATTGAACATTATTTAGCTTTACTTTTTGGACAGCACTACACATCTTCAATACCACGCAGACAAAGTCGCGGGCAGCAGCTAGTATTTTAATAAATCTGAACAAGATGAGATCCAAAACGCGTCATTTTCTTGTGTAATTAAAAAAAAAATATTTTTGGAAATTGTCCGAATCGAACCGAAAGTAAATTAACTTAAAACATTATAGTATTAGTCAAATAGTCGGAAAATTATTTATAAGAATACTATGTCATAAATATATACTCAAAGTCGTCGAATTCAAATGGAAAGCAAATAGAGCCGTATTTAGTCAGCAGTGATCAGTAACAAATGGGCAACTTAGTAGAGATTAGATCGGGGGCATCTAATTGTCCGCCCTAATCCGGGACGATAGCAATCTATCAGTTTCTTTCCCGTTCAGCCTCCATTTGTCCTCAATGAACCACTTATTTCTGGTATTGATACGATATCGTACACTGTTTTAGTGAATAAAAGGTTTTGAATAAACTTATCTAATTAAAAACTTTATGTAAATCCGTAAAAAAAATAATTAGAAAATCGACTTGTGTTTTGATTTTATTACATCTGTTTTTAATATTCCCCCAAAGTGATTGGTCGTCAACAAAAGAAAAATAAATCAAGGTGCCTAAAGAAACGTTAAAACTACTACAAAATTCTGTTCTAAAATCATGTCCACTCCCAATAAAAAAATAAAACAAAATAAAGTACAAAAAACAAAACAACCTCAATCAAATCTTAATCTCTGGTCCAAAACAAACACACATGAAACAAGCAGTGTTCACAAGATAACAGCGTCAGTATTTCATTGTCAGGCGACGATACAAAGTTTCTGAAACGTTCTCATATTTCTCGACGCTCGAGTCGGGCTTCAGGCGCTGGCAAATTCTGAACTTTGCCGAGATAACACGCCTCGGCTAAGCCTACAGTATTAAGCTCCTCCTTCGGCCTCCAATGTTTACTTTTGGGCGTGTTAAAACAGCCTCCAATATTTATTATATTAAGCGTGTTAAAGGAAATTCTGTTTTGTCGACGGATCGTAAATTGTGTTGGGAATATCTTGTTGTTTAGTACAAACTGGTAATGTGCATTTGTTTTATCTCTGTCTGCCTCAGCGGTATTATCTTCGAACAAAAGGCGTCAAAATTGCATGATTCAACGCGCGGTTTGAGTGTAAAGATACACACTTGCCTTCGACTCTATAATTTTTCTGTGATATTTTGTAGCATTTGTAGGACTTAAAAAAATAGTAAATAAAATTTTGATGAACTGTAAATAATCTCAAAAAAAAAACATTTTAAATTGACCGCAAATCAAAGCTATACCAGACCACTGATCCCAATATCGATTGCAAAAAAATCTAATTAAATAATATCGTCAGAACCCGCGACTATTTTCTCTCATAACTAATACCGTGACACTACACTATAGATATTATATTATTATAACTATGTGCACACGTCACGCCGCCAGTTATCCCTGGCGGGCGGGCGATTTGCGCCTGCCTACAGTTATGCGTCGCGCGCGCCTTACACGTTGCAACCAAATTTCTAAGTCGTACTACTGGTAAGATGCTCTACTTTAATATTTAGGGAACACGCAAGGTTTTATAGCCTCCTTTATAATAAAAATCGAGAAGTGTAAGAATGAAAGTTAGTAATTTTGATTGATTGTTTAATGGAATTGGATAATCCATATATTAATCTACTCTTACCAATTGATGCCTTGGACTCAGGTTTCACCTGGATATCAATTAGTTTTGTTTTCATATAAGGCTACAAGTTTTTACCAAATCAATGAATAGGTTAAACAAGTAGGAGCCTTGTAGTGACGTATCAAGAATGGTTTTGCTAAATACTAATTAAACACAAATTTTGAAGTAGAGCATACTCTCCAAGATCTTGCATCACATAGTGGCCTCAACTCCAAATGCCCGGAGGCGGCCTCGAGGCACGAATGCCAAGACAAACCGAAATCTTATCAAACGCCCGCCATGTTGGTTCGTTAATAAGCAAAACTGCACACAGGGGCCAACTCACCTGAAGGCTGTTTGTGGAACAAGCCGCGCCATACGCAAACATGACGTAGGTACCTAAGTTATGAGCCTTGGACGGTGGTAAGACGTTTTCTGGACTGTTCCTAACATTATTTATTGATTGGTTCAATACATTGCTTACTTGGGCAAGTTCTAATCTGTATTTGCAGTCGATGTTGACAGAATGTTTGCTCTACATATTCTCGGATAGAAACTACAATTGGATGGTTTTGTTTTAAGTACAAAGGATCTGATCCTATTTACTAGGAATATCAATAAAAAATATGTAGTGCGTATAATAAGTATGTTTTAAAATCGAGCACAAAAAGAGAGCTTGGTATAAATTTCCATGACGTCTTTAAAGAAAGGGTAGTTAAGTTGCTCAACTTTCAAGAGAAAATAGCACAATAAGAAACCAAAGAAGAACGTGAAACCTCGCAAACGTTTCTTTTCAATACTCTTTAACAAGTTTTTAAATGTTCTTTAAAATTTCCTCACCGTACCTTCAACTCTTTCGAAATGTAAGTACAAAAATACATTTCTATCATCGTAAATTATGTTAAACAAAGCGTAATGTTTAATTGGATGTTGAGAATTGTGACAATTCATCCCGTAGCTCGCACTTTGCGCAGAAAATTTCGATTAAAACAAAATCGGGGCTGGAGTCCCATGGGAGCGGTTCATTTTATACCAATTAGTTAGCTACAGGCAGTGGATTCGTCACGAGTGAATGAGTACCCCCTTTCGGAGTCTTACACGATGCGACTTTGAAATCAAATTAGATAAAATGGACCTTAGAGACTAGTGTTAGGAAAATCAATATTTAAACTTTAACTATAGTGTAATGCATTCTCAGAAACTAAATCCACAATTTATAGAATCTCTTAATTCAGGCTTCGATCTTAGCACAGAAGAAAATTCCCTCTAGGTAACAGAAAATTAAGGACAAAAAAAAAACAAACAACCGTTTTTGCTTTTCTAAATTTCGTATTATTTTTAAACTTGTTAGTAAATCCAATAGTACCCAACAATGGAAAGAGGCAAAAGGATTTTTTTGCTTTATCGACATAATTTAATCAAATCGTAAGCCAGTCGTGTCGTATAAACAACACCGCTAACTTACTCATCTAAACCGAGTTGTCGGGGAATCAGCAACAAAACGGCCATCCAGCCAAGTTCAGACAATAAACAGTTGCAGATAACGGAGCGAGTTGCGTCGCATTGTCGGCAACTTCGCGGCGACACTGCTTAGAAAATAAGTGCCTCTCTGATACCCGCTTGTGGAGTGAAGCAGTAAAGCGATTCCTCGCTACATTTGTTCAGGAAAATGTGATTTTCTCTTGTTTTTTTTTATTCTCGGGGAAACATTATTAAATAGGTGATCATAGACCATATTTATAAATAGATTACATACCTAACTGTGCTTTCTTGTAAACGACGATTAGGTTCCTGAATAAACATTGAAAGCTTAGTTTTCTAACGAGCGTTTATGATGTAAATTGACAGATAATTTTATAGTAATCGGACTTGTTTTGCAATAATGGCAATTAACTAAATATAATTGTAGATTGCGCGTTTGTGGTGGATTTATTTACAATTAATGTGAGCATTAATTATATCACGTTTTCCACTAGAAATATCAAAAACAATGAATATACTCGTTACTTCCACGATTGAACATATTTAATCAGTGAATAATACTTCACATGTTTCGACCGCGATGGTTAAATGTAACTCAAGTAAACTCGTTCTTTAAAAGGGGAGACTCAATATATTCCTTCATCCCAAACACAATTTGTATGCAATTATACAATGCTAAGCTCTATCAGATGAAAACTAACTAGAAAATCTCGACCCCATCCCATTGTGGACCATCGAAAGTTCGTTAAAGTAATGTCACTCTATCTCGCCGTCCCCTCACGAGACAAATGAGACGACATTACTTTTATTAACGAGTTAGAGAGAGAAAGAAAATACTAGATAATACCCTATAATCACAGTTTTGTTTTCCAATCGCTGCTAACGATTATTGGCGTGTTATTCGGGTGCAATTTTGAAATTGCTTTAGTGTTAAGACAAGTCGTTAGGAAGTACAATAAAAAGTGAGGGCCCGGTGATTAGTTGCGAGGTGATTATTTACTCTTGTTGCTTTGGGAGTTTTCCTCGTAGGAAACGAAGCTTTAATGTTTACATTAAAAGGATTCGATTTATGTAGTCCGACAGTTTTGTATTTAAAACGTAATGAGGAAGAAAAAAACAGCACTCAGTTTTAGTCGTAAAACAATACAACTTAACAAAAACACACTAGGTTCAATTCACAAAATAATTTATTCGAGTCTCTACAACCTATCTTTCGTTTACAAACACATTCAAGTACCAACACCGTCACAACTCATAAATATCTTTGGCTCGAAAATATTAACCGGCAATTGAAACTACTATGCGAGCAAAAACAAAGGATTTTATGTAAACCTCTCTCTTAATTAATTCAACAAGGCGAAATAAAATAAATACACTGACTATAACTCGTCACTACAAAGTACAAAGCTTCATTGGTTGGTTACTTTTAAATTGCAGATTGGCTGCTAATATGCATAACTCTTTTGGACGTAGTATTTAGTAAACTTGCACTTCACTTTATTTGAATAATATAATATGTATTTATCTGTATATCTTTCAAGTTTGTAATCTTAGGTCATATTATATTTGATCGATTTATTGATTTTTATGAACACCAAAATATGTGAACATTTTGAATCGTTGGCCTCAGCTGGTCGGTACACTCCGTACCTACCTAGCCTGATGTTAAAAAAATCTCAGAACAAAAGTATCAACATTCAAACTCAGTTCTGTACAGACAGAAAAATACACAAAAAATACCTTTTATTAGAAAACAAACCCACTAAGTCCCGTGCCAGCGTTTTATTTTAGCGTGCCTTTTGATCTGACTCTCCATGCAACAAAATCCGACTCCACATTTAAAAAATAAGCTGTCCTAACATAAATTATCCTCATTGTGAAAACAACTAAATTATGCGAAGAAAAAAGTAAAACAAGCGCCTCTTTATTTCGGATGCACGCTGGTCTAATCCAATTTTAAAATGTTGCCCAGACCATACATATTATAAAACGAGACTTTGTCCGGAGCTTAACGTTTAAATTAGTTTATCCCCCTAAAACGGAACCAGCGGAACCGCGAGTAAGGGTTGCAAAATTTAAATTACAAATAAAAGCACTGAAAAATATCTACGAGTGGGTAGTGGCTCAATAACGATGTCTTTTAATTAAAGCGGAAGGGGTAATAAAACGACTTAATTCAGAATTATGGTTGAAATTATCGTGAAAGACACCCAAGAGTTTTGTGAATTTTGCAAGAGTTTCCGCCGCAGAGAACAAGTCGCTGAGGTGGCACAAATTACTTGAATAAACTATTATTGTCATTTGTTTTATAGGCACTTATACTGTTACCTATTTATTTTACACTTCGGTGTGCCTGAATAATAAATAGCTATATTTCTAATTTAATTGCAGTAGGTACAATAAAAAGGACTTTGCCAAAATTCAGCTGAGAAGTTCAAAATCAATCAGCTAAACGCAGGCTTTATATTACGCTTTAAATACACTAGGTATAGTGTATTTAAACCGTTAGCAAGACGAGTAGGCCTAAAGATTTAGTCCAGATCAGTGACACCGATTTAGTAAGCTCCCCGGAGCGTCACGCCCGACGGACCGGTCCACTCGACCGTGGCACATGGAGCATATTGAAATGCCGCCCGACTGACCGTCCGTCAGGCCGTCACGTAGCAACCACCCGAGAATCTTCCCTTCAAAGCTTCGCACCTATTTGGCTTCCACGCTTCACTGGAAATCTGTCAATACTCACATTTTAATATTCGCATATCACACATTTTCAAGAAATCTTTTTTGGGAAATTGAAATACCATGTGTACAAACTACTCTTTATTTTTTTCCTCATATTTTTGAGAAATGACTCTTATTTAATAAATATTATTTCTATGTCATTAACCACCACCGTTTCCCAAATTCAACTTTTCGGTTGTACTATATTTGTCCTAAATTTATTTAGTTTAATTCTGTTCCGAATCACCATTTACCAAATCCTAGTACTATTAAATCTATAATTATAATTTTATTTTAAACACTTTTAATAAATAGACCGACCTATAGTATGAACTACCAGCTATTCAATGAGTATCTCTCGAAAGCTTCACGTTGTTACAATTCCTGTTTATTGTCGTCGGTAGTTGTAAACTAATCTATTAATTTTGCTAGCTTCCACCGCACCCCCTCGGGTAACGGGAGCGTTATAATAGGTATCGTCGTAAGTGGCGTATCGGTGAGTACTGGGCTTAAAGTCCAATTGAAGGTAATCCCCTTCCTCCTTCCTCAGTTGACCCGTATCCTTACCGTCGTATCTCGGATCTTCATAGATAGTTATAGTCTGTTTTCTGTGCGCTACTACGGGTGCGTTTTGTGGGACTTCTGCTACAGGATTCGCTCGGGACTCACCGTAGCCGTAGCCGTAACCGTGGTTGGGTCCGTATCCGTAGCCTCCTTCGTGTCGGAAACCTCTGTCATCGTAATATCCGGGGCCGCCATAGTCTCTTTCCCAACCTGGGTCTCTCTGCCAGTCGGGTTCCCTCGCCCAACCCGGGTCCGCTTTCCAGCCTGGATCCGCCCGCCAACCTGGGTCTGCTTGCCAACCAGGACGCTCCCAACCTCTTCTATTGTCATCCCACCTTTGCCAATCCCAGCCAGGCTGAGGTTGAGGATGGGGCGCCTGGTACTCATGATGATCTCGAACATGATCTCTCGCATAGTTATTATGGTTGTTACGATATTTATTATGATTTAGATTATCGTCCAAATAATATTTCTTGCCATAATCTTGATGACCGTGATTCTTGACTCCGCTATCGCCGTATCTGTTGTAGCCACCGCCGTTGTAGTTGTCTCTAACATATTCCTGACCGTTGTTGTGTGAACCTTGGTATGATCTGCCTCCGTGATTGTCGTGCGAATTTAATTTACTGTTGTATGCGGCCTGGTCGCCTTCGTCGTTAAGATCGTCAAAGAAAGTGCTTTTATTGGATGACTCATCTTTGTGGTAAGAGTTTTGAAATCCTTGCTTATGGTGTCCTTTCTTGTGTCCTCTCTTGTAACCGGTTGTCTGACTATCCTCAGCCTTGTCCTGCTGGGCGGCATACCCCTTGTAAGCATCACTCTCTGAAGCCGATTTAGTGTCGTGATCCTTTTTCAAATATTTTGCTTCGTCGTTAGCTTTCGAATATTGGTTTTTGTGGTTATCATTTGTTTGTCTTTCTTCTTGGTGTATCTTTTCCCCTTTCTGCTTGTCATGCTTGATGGATTCCTGGCCTTCATCGTGCGAGATATCCTTCAGATGTTCTTCTAAGGCATCTTTTATAGCCGATCCATTAACGGTCGATATTAACAACAGCACACAAATTAACAAACTAAAACAATATTTATAACGAGGGATCATTTCAACACCCGTTAACGCTAGATGTTGTCTGATGAACGGTATAACACATAATAGGGTGGTCATGGATGGTACAAAGAGTTTTATATCGTTGAAAATCGTGTTGGACTTCATGGTAAATCGGGGTACAATGACAGGAACCACAGAAGCTGTGGTGCGAACAATGAGTCAAACAACTGGCTGGCACGTCCATGACATGACATTATTGAACTAGAAGCACGCGGACGTTCTGTAGGACAAGCCGATCGAGGTCAATGGAGCCTGAGTAGTACGTTGACTGGAAGGTCATTGAATCGTCTTATTTACTTTTACGGGAATTTGTTACTGTATTGGTAGTATGGTAGTACATAGAAGTAGGTGTAGTTCTGCCATTTTGTTTGAAATCCGAGTCGTTTGCGCTGTTTGTCATATACATAGGTATCTAAGTAGTGTTTAAATATTTTTCTTTTGTCTTCTAATGCAGCTGTTTTGTTTTCGCGTTTTATGTGAAAATGTGACTATCTACAGGCAAAAGTAAATGCATAACGATTCATGTCCGAATCATGTTAAATGTATGGTTCGTGTAATATAACCCACGGCCGGTGTGTCGCTTTTTTGCTCGAACTTGGCGGACACACTGCCGTGTGTCTAGATTAGGTATCAAACAACACGACAAATTAAATTTGAAGGGAATTAAATTTGTGATGTTGCCTATCTTCTTTTATTGGAAATGAGTAATAAATACCCAACGTAAAGATGTGCGATACCGAACGTGACTGTGTTACGAAATCTTGATCGACAAATCTATAAATAATTAATTGTGAGTGTAAATCCTAGCCAAATCATGGTTGACATATCATTGGATAACAATCCGTATTTTACTTTAGCTGGAGGTAATGAAATTTGTTCGAGCGCATTGATTTAATTTACCTAAGTATACTAAATCCAAGCATGATTACATTTAGATAAAACCTTTTGTTGTTTATTCAAATTCCTGTCGTATTCAATCTCGTATTAAAGTTAATGTAGTTTAAAATTATCAATATCATTGTTATTCCTAGTTTTCAGTTTGTAATGATGTTTGGCTAACAGATTGAAAGAAATAGTTTGGGAAGTAAATTTTAAATAAAAACAATAAATATGTTACCAAATTATATTCAGTTCACTCATATACAAATATTAAGTAGTTATTTTAATCCTACAAAACAGATTTTCTAAAATAAATTACTAAAAGGGAAATTGTTTTTCGAACAGCTAAAATCAATTCTATTAAAATACAAAATACTATTCAATTTGGAAGGCAATACTTACTACTTATTCTATTTGTGTTGTACATACATAATTTACTGGAACTTTTGAATAGCTATTGAATTTTCTTACTTGTTTTGAATTTATGTAACAACTGTAACTAGCTCACGAATAAAATAAATGCTTAAAGTAGGTTTGTGATCATTCTGTTCGATAGTTCATAATATAAAATTATGTTTTTATTTTCGATCGTATATTAAGTAAACGGAAATTATATTATTTAACTTTAACGTATTTAAATATATAAATAAAAACAAACTGGTGTAAACTTAAATATTTGAAATATGAAATGCAATCATATAAATACCTCAAGATGTTAGTTAACAAAGTTTTTGAACGAAGACAAAACTGTCAATTTGACATATCAAACTTATTACGAGACAGGTCACTTGTATTTATTATGTAAAACCCCAAAAATATAATAGGAAACGCGCCAAACTATACGCAATCACTTAGATATTAGCAATCTTGTTTCAATTCATTTTCAGAAAATATCTAAATTTATGACGTCACAACTCGTCATTCGATACACTCTGAAAAAAGGCTGAGGTCGGTTCACATTTTAGCAGCTTCAAAACTCACATGCAGCTTGCCGATCCCAGAACAAGTCTAGAAACGTAATCCAACACTGACAGATACAAAAAAGTTTCATCACCAATTCTAAAATCATTGTCTATAGTTTGGCGCGTCAAAACTGTATAAGTATTACATCACGCGGAACCATTAACGTCTTTAACACTTAACGCGGCGATCCTAGCCTTTAATTCTTCAACAAGCTTTTCTCTCGGGATCTCGTCCTCTTGCCGTGACGTCACATTGCGAACTTTGACCACGCCCCTTTTGAGCTCGGACTCGCCTAGCACTACGGCGAAGGGAACGCCGTTGTCTTCACAGTACTGCAGTTGGTTCAACATCTTGGGATTCTTCTTGTATGATTGCTCAGTCTGAAACAATTGGTACATAGTTTAAAGTTTATAATACATACGATCTTATGGGCTAAGTACCGTAGGGACAGTTGAAGTTGGAAAACAATTTAATTCAACGAGTTGGTGTTATGCTATTAGGTAACAAAATAGGGTTGGCATATATTCATATTAAGTATTTATTTGCATTTCACAATGTATAGACTAGGTGTTACAACTGGCTTATAGCTAAGTCATATGTTAAAGCGTTCTAAACGTATTATTTTAAAAATACTGACATATTATAAATAGGGGATCAGATTCTGTTGCATTTATCCATTACGTTATAAACAGAAAAATAAATTTGAAAGTCTAACTCACCCTGCACATAACTTTACTATATTCTTATTCCTATCATTTACCATAAAAATACCACTTTAATTACCTTAATACCAGCATTCCACAGCTCAGCGCAGATCTTCATGCGCTCTTCAAGGAAGTTCTTCTGCGCAGACGCAACGTACACGTCGATGTCGTTAGTACGCACGGAGATCACGCCGGCGGCTAGTTTGGCTTCCATCACTGAGAATATGCGCTCTACGCCGATACTGAGGCCTACGCAGGGGACCTGGGAAAAGTGAAAATAATAGGTTTTATTTTTACGCAAAGTTGGTGTCTTAATTTAACGACTTTAAACTTTATTGCCTTGTAATAGAGCGGTATTTGATTATACTCTTTTGCTAATGTTGATTGATTATACAATGTGTTTAGCAGGTCCCTGACATTTTTGAAATTCCGCATACCTACTTTCTTCAGGAAAACCACGTTAATGCGGAAATAATGGGATGACATTTCCATAAAAATTGTCATCAGCTGACCAAAATAGTTCGAAGGAACCAAAATAATATAAATACATTTTTTTTTATATGTGTGCGGCCTCCTTAACAGTTTTTTTTAATTTCATATACACAAACAGTATTCAAACAAAACTTGAACTATACTCCATTTGTTTAGGTAATTAACTAAATGTAAACAATCTTGGCGTTACTTTTTAACCAAAAACATAATTTAAAATATAGATATTACCACTTACAAATTAAAGATCTATAGTTTTAGAAAATCTGAATGTATTTCAAGTTATAAAAAGTATTTTACATTTTTCAAGATCATATTTTGTATAAAAGACATACCAAAATTGTTTATATTTAGTTAATTACCTAAACAAATGGAGTATAGTCACGCAATCGGTTTTGATACAATTGGAGCTGAAATTCCAAAAACGGCCACAGGTTACTTTTTACCGACATAACCAACATCCATAAGATTGAAGCCAGTATATAATTCTTACAAACCGTATTCAATTCACGCGTGAAATTATAAACGCATGAACGAAGTTACTTTATTCCTAACAAAAAACCATAAACGTTCCATTTGGTTTGCTAATCGTGATTGTTATCTGGCGTCTTGTTAACCGCGCTGTTAGGATCAATTAGCATTCGTATTATAGCGAAGAAATATGTACACATGCGTATTTATTCAGCAGTGTATCCAGTATTGATTGCTGATTGCCAAAAATTTGACTTCATTGGTCAAATAATTTTAAATCTGTTTCGTGGTTAAAGCGAAGCAAATAAACTCATATACGCATTATAATATAAGTATAGACTAGCTGTTGACCGCGACGCCGTCCACGAGAACGTTCTAGCTGTAAAAACATTAGCCCCCTCTGGTACAGTCGGTTAAAAAGCTTTGTTTGAGTGTCCTTTTACACTCAAACACAATATTTTTAGAAGAATTGCTTTCTTAGCCTAATTAGAAATAAAACTATGATGGCTAAATAATGCCCAAGGGTAAGAAATCTTTATTCCCCGCCAACAGTCTGTCACGAGTTATTTAATGTGTTGATTAACTACAAAAATGTAAGCAACCGCAACTGTGTAGCAACAAACTATGTTGCGCCCGAATAACTACAGATAATTACATTCTAGGTCTTTTTTTATATTAAACGCTAATAATTCGTTTTAGCGACGTTTTAACCAAATGACGCCAGAACAAAAGATTAAATAAACGAAACTTTCAGAATTTTAGAGAATAGAGTTTGTCTTTAACATTAATTTTATTGTCTATATCATAAGTAGATTTATGATATTTAGAAAAGAAGAGCAATAAATGGTTAATAAAAAGTAGACGATTGTATTTTAATTATCTGATTTGCGCGCAAGGCTAATTTGCTCTTAGGTAGATTAATGAAAATTATTAGATGTTTATTTTTCTACTTTCTCTTTCTATTATTATTTTGGTCTTGTAGTACAAATACATACAACTAATATACCATCATTATGACAACTACAGATGTTTTCGAATAACGTCATCTCACAATAATTCGTCGTCCTTCGTATAGACATGCACTTTAGAAATGGCAGCCATTATTTTTTAAATGCTTTCCTGAGTCAATTTCTGACAGAATATATCTTTGTTATTTTTTGTTTACATGTATTTACTACTTTCAAATAAAGATATATTTAAAGTCATATTTAGGGTTCGATGGTTTCCTTTTATGACATATTTTTAGGTCCATCTTTAGTAACTTTATAAAATAAGGTTTGTGATATACCTGTTTGTGTTTAGAGTCGAACATCCCAACAAGATTATCGTATCGTCCGCCCGCAGCGACGGATCCGACAGTTTGCTCTTCATTGCCGACTTTAATTGGCTCTGAAAGGAAACACAAGCCCTTAATAACAAGACAAAAATCCTCGTAATTGCTAAAACTAGTGTTGATTAGTACAATTTCATAGAAACGAAAACTATCAATTAAAGTAATTATTTGATGAAACAAACTACTTTAATTGAAACATTATCAAAATTAAAAATGATCGTTTTAATCAACCTTGAGTTTGAAAATTTGGTTTTTTATTGCAAGGTTATTTACCAATTATGCTTTAGATTGATTGCTTTACAAAGCCTAATAATTTACAGACAGGGTGTTAGGATTTTAACGACAATATAGAGTTGGAAGGATCTTTTGGCAAATGGATGACATTAATGGAGGGTATTAGTGTGCATTTTTGCAACAAGAATTAACTGAACTGTTTACCAAATTTGATGGTTTTTCTTACATAACAGTATTTGTTTTGATTTCGGCCACGTGCCAAAAGATCCTTGCTGCTCTATACATTAAAATATACATGAATTTTGACACTTACGCGTTAACACAGCTTCATAAATAACACCGGTGTAATAATCCAAACCTCTTGCAAGACTTAGATCAAAGAGTATTTTGTCCTTGATACCAAAGAGTTCGCAATACTCCAATAACAGTTTGACGCCTTCTAGTCCTTCGATGGCTGCCTTAGATTTAGCCAGTTTCTCGTCTTTTAGAAGTTTCTCAACAAGTTCTGTGCCGCCGTTAAGACGCACGTATTCTCCGATCCTGTCAGCCGCGTCAGGAGATATTTGCTTCTCGTTTATCATCTCGTTTCTGACTTCCTCCCACGGCGACTGTGGAAAAAAGGTTAGTATATGAATCATACATTTAAAAAAATATCAGAACACCTTCAATCTGACTTAGAAAGTTCATTATGTTCTTAACCAGTGCAATATTGAATAACGCCTAGTAAATTGTCAGTGCTTAACACCCAGTCTTGGATAGCTCCACTTTTATGAGCCACTTTTATATGGTCTCTGTGTGATTCATCTAGGTATCTCTTAGTAAACTAACGCTTATATCAAAGCGCTCTTACTATTCCCTAAAACCTACACTCTGTTCTTGATCACACTTTAGAAAGAATTCAACTCCATTAGTTGTCTGTACGTCTGGGTAAACTTCCCACTCAAGTTATAATTAATATTACTAGCCTGAGATGTCCCACTGCTAGGCGAACGCCTCCCTACTCTTCTTCCACTTTTCTCTTTATGTGCCACTAGTGACCAGTTTGTTGAAATCACTCAAGTTATACAAAAAAAAAATAACAATTTTCTCACCTTATCCAACTTATCAACAGCTGAGCAAGCTGTCCTGAACTTGTCAGAGGGCACTCCACAAACTTCGAACATACCGTCGAGAAGCCGTCTGTGGTTCACCTTCAACACATACTGGCCGATGTCTAGCGACTCCAGAATCTCTGTGACTACCTTCAAACATTCCGCATCGGGCACCATCGGGTCATACTGACCTGCTATGTCGAAATCCTGGAATATTACAATGGGATCAGTTAGTAAAGGATAAAGTAACATGTAGAAAGGACGGAAAAAATTGCGGAGCGCATGAAGTTAGCAATTGCAAAAAACAATGAAGAACGAAAATGGTCTATACAACTATGTAGTAGTTCCCTTCCTGCTGAGTATTGTTATATCGTGGTTTTTCCAATTAATACATTCCTACATCAACTTCATTACAACAATTTTTCTTTAATCATCATCATCAGCGGCCTCTAACATCTATGACAGATGATTGAAACAGCAGCCGTGGTAATTTTTTCTTTAATACAGATATAATAAAGCATTTTAGTAATACTTACACACTGATAAAACTCCCGGTATCGCCCCCTAGTCATCGCTGGGTTATCACGACGGTACACCTTTCCAATGTGATACCTCTTCAAAGAATTGATCTTGTTCATAGCCAGGTATCTAGCTAATGGCACAGTCAAGTCATACCTTAAAGCTAAGATTTCACCACCTTGGTCCTTCAAGTCATAAATGAGCTTCGAATCTTCGCCATATTTTCCTGTTAATACATCCTGAAAACAAAGATCAAACATAAATTTATATATCATATATGAATCATTATCATAATGTTAATACATTTATGAATAATGTAACTATAAAAAACTGTAACTTATATACATTTAAATTCTGCATGAAATCCTCTTTAGGAGTCAGTAAGTCCACATATGTGTTCATTACATAATACTGCCTTGCAAGCTAGTACCAGATTGCCATAATAAAATGAAAATGTGTTTATCAATACACAAGGCAAGAAAAACATAATAATACTGGTAAGTACAGAATAATAAACAAGAGGAAGTGTAATATTCTATTAATTTATTGCATGATTTATTTATATGTATTGTTCATTCCATCTGTGTCAGATTGCCGTCACATTGGGCTGTGAGAGGTAAGGAACAGGTATAGCTTGTACAGCATAATCAGAGTAGATGGGTGGTGTCCAGTGATACTAGCCACTGTGGCGAAGAGACATTATTATTGTTTATTGCTATCAAAAAAAGTGAAAGTTACTGTTACACTTTCACAACCGAACTGCCTAAAAAATTTAGGCAAAGTAAATTATTGGTAGACCATAAACTTCTAAAAACAGTTACTATTATGACCACTATAAGGAAAAGCTAGTGACATAATTATAAAAACTAACTTTTCTCACATTTCTATAATAAACAGAAAACTTATTTAATATCAACTTTTTCATGAGTGATATTCAATTGTAATGTATTAACAAATAAATAACTAGTCAAACCTTTAATTCAAACACAGGTGTGTCAATACATTCTCCTCCGTGTCTCTTGAAGATTGTTACAATTTTATCCAGGACCCCATTCCTTAGACTCATCTGTTGCGGGTTGTAGTCTCTCGTGCCTTTTGGCGTTTTGAGACTGAACTTCTGTGGGGCGGCATCTTCTGGAGCCAGTTGTGCTTTTAGTGCTAACAACTTTGCTACTTCTTCTTGAATCTAGAAGGACAGAGAATTCATTATTATAGGGTAAGGTCTTTGTGTTTTTCTGCTTTCGTGATGTTTTATAGATATTTACAAATTACTCAAAAAATATCATTATTTTCAATTTTATTGCATTGAATTTAGTTATTCAACATAAAAAGTAAACTACCAATAAAGCATAAAAAATGTCTATCTCAATGGACACATAAAATTCTAGTTAATTATAATAAAAACAAGACAATAAGACACGAAAAACTTAATTACTTTAAATAAAAAGAGAAAGCAGTAAGTAGGCCGCCAGTACCTTGCACTGAGATGATGTTGCAATGCATTTCGTGAAATTATAGCTGACTACTGGGTTGTGCAACCTCAATAATGTAGAGCGGTTCTTAAAGAACCTCAACACTTTGTAAGACATGCTTCACTAGTTTTATCTCCCCACAATGAATTAGGATCTCAACACCACACCTTTGCCACAACCGGAAAAAAAAGACAAGTTATGTCAAAATAATAAATTTGAAAACAGGTTGAATTCTAAGAGGTTGTGGTGATGAGATGCCCATATGTGGAACTTCAACACAAAAATACCAAGGTGCTACCAAAAACCGAACTTAATATGTATTAATACAAAAACTAAAGTATTTACAAATGCAAAACTACAAGAGTATGATAACACATCACACACCTGCTGGTCAAGTAGGGTTTCATCTTTCACTTTATCCATCACTTTAGGAGGATCTAATTTAGGGAATAATGATACTTCAGAGTCATTGAAGCTCCGCATATGGTACCACCACCTCTTGATATATTTGTATTTTTGAAAATCTATATTTATTCCTAAACCATTGAACAGGTCTATGTCACTACAACTAGGCTCGTAGCCGCATATGTAGCTGTATCGATATAACCATTCATCAATCTCTGGTAAATTGTAATGCAAGTTTTTCTTCCGTCCCTACAATTCAAATAAATCGCTTTACTTGACAGCATGATGCAATACAATAACAACATATCAATATGGTACTCGCTAACCTATCGGAATTCATAGGATTTAGCTTACCTTCTCAGTTGATTCTTTCGCAGATTTCAATTTTCTAACAAGATCCCCTTGCTCTTTTATCTTTAAAAGTATAGCTTCTTGGTTATCTGCCATTATTTAAACTTGAACTTAAAATACAATTTAAGAAGAATGATCACTCAAGGCCTTCAAAGTAAAAGTACGTCTTGCATAGAAATAATTACAGGCTCTTGACTGTTAGTTTCATGCCTTTCATTTTTATATGCAGCAAATAGCAAGCAAGTAATTTTGCACACTGAGAACTTTAGATTGGAGGTTATACAACTTGACAGCAAAGCAATATAAAGGACGTAAAATTTTATTTTATCTCCCTTTAGCTAACATTGAACATGTAACTGCATCTCTTTTGTTACCGCAAAAAACGACCTCAATAAGGATGGATGGAACGCGTTTGACAATTTTATTGTGACGTTTGAATACACGAATCAATAGTGAGTGACTCACCAAATGCCTGCAAGTCAACTAAACTTTATAAATCGACTCCCTCATTCAGTCATAATGTTAATTTTGTAACTAATGATGATATCGCACTGTCGGATGTAATATTTACATTACGTCCGACATTACGATACTTAATTGTGAATGAAATTTTTATGTTGTTATGTAAATTAAATTGATTTGTATTTTTAGATGTTTCTAACGGGGCAAGTAAAAAAAACAAAAGCAATGGCAATCGATTATTTCTTACATAAGTCATAGTTCCTTAGCGAATTTAAGTTCATATTGCGCAAAAACGATTTTTGAATATGGGCTAAGTCAAAGCCCTTCACAATAACTTTTACATTATTGCATAGGCTAGAAGCAATCGATTACCAATTATCAACAATCGATCATATCCTATAGCTCTAAGAGTTATTTCTGTCATAGTTAATTTTCATGTTGTAGATAGATTTCAACAAATTTAAGTCGATTCCTTAAATATTTAGTCGAATGAGCCTGAATTTGGAACAACCTTAACTCTGACATTTTGATGTCAATGTCAATAAAATATTACTTCTGTCAAAAGCTGCTATTATTCATCGCCTAAAAAAACATTAATATTATTAAGGTCTTCAATATAAATATTTTAAATGAAAGAGTGCAATGGATCGGTTTGAATATATTGAGGCTCGATTATTCGAAGGTGAAAATTACCTCAAACGTGACAAGAATGTGAAGATTTACGATGGAGATGATAAGGTTGTTTATTTTTGGTATTTGATATATTAATCCTTTTACATAAAATACTAATAACTTGCTATTCAAAAATATATTTAGAAATCAATTTGAGGTTTCTGATGAATATTCAGAAGACATTATTACTGTATTTACACTTCATCAACAGTAGCAATAATTTACTTTTACCAAATGTTCATATATTTTTCTCTTCTTGATGCTTATTATTATTTTTTGTTATTTAGACTCAGTTTGTGGATGGAGAAGTAGTTTTAACTACTCACCGAATCTTATGGGGAAAACCTGGAGACATACCAAGAGGGCTTGTGTGTCTGTCCTTACATTTATACTATGTTTTCTGTATTGAAGAAGAGAGTGGTGGAGTATTTGGTCTTGGTGGGCCTAAAAGAATTATATTACACCTGGGACCTGCTTTACCAGGTAATTATTTTCTTAGTACAATTTTTGTATTATGTGTAACTTAGAAGTGTATACTTTTACAGTTTATTTAATTTCAAATTATTTTTACTGTTCATATTAAAACCAAAGGCACTGAGCACTAAAATTAACTTACTTCTATCATTTTTCAGGCAAAAGACCAGGCCCAGCAGTAGTCAGTCCATTCCACTTTGTAAAATTCTCTTTCAAGGATGGGATTGATCAAGCATTTTACAAAGCTCTTACTGATGCTGTCGCAGCCAAAGTATGGGAGAGACCAACACCTATGGCTTCTCCACAATCTCCACTGACTGCTACAAGTCCTAATGCATCCCCAAAACCTTCAGTAATGCCTGTTAACTCTAAGATCCGGTCTGGAATAGTAGGCATTGAAAGAAGTATAGAGGAACAACACAGACAAACCGATGAGAGTATTACAGTAGCGTTTCAAGATCTAAGGAAACTTATGGAGAAAGCTAAAGATATGGTTGCTATATCAAAAAATATTTCTAATAAGATAAGGGTAAGTGAATATAATGATAGAAATTGTGGTGTGAAGATAACAGCTTTGTTATTTGAACTAGTAAAATACCTTTGTACTTGAATTACTATTGAAATGTTACAGACACTTCTATTATTACTATTTCCTATTTTAAGGTGGATGCACACTTATCCAACCCTTATTTAGCCCGGATAAGTGTGACTTTACCACTGGAGTTTAGTACTCACAACATTATGCTACTAATATGAACTCACACAATATAAGGAGAGTCTTAACTCAAGATAAAGTTTTTTTTAAGAGTTACAGAAATGATTAATCTTTAAATTAATTTTCCTCAGGATAAACAAGGTGATATATCTGAAGATGATACAGTAAGGTTTAAGTCCTATCTAATGAGCCTAGGTATTGATGACCCAGTCACAAGAGATGCATTCAGATCTGATTCCGACTACTATTTGGGACTAGCTCAACAAATTTCTGATATGATGGTTGCAGTACTTATGGTAAGATGTTGGTTAAAGTCTAATTCACTTAACTATGTAATGATCGGTAAATCAAGTGCAAAAAGTCTAACCCCTAGTTTTTCAAACGCTGATCAACATAAAAACATGTTAATTTTGAACTGAATCCCATGCTAAGCTGATTCACGATAGTACTATCAAACGTGATATCTATTGCATCCCTCACAATAACACCAGTTTTCTTCACAAATTAAAGTTAAAAGGAGAAAGTAAATATACCTATTATTACTTACAACCTATATACTTTTGAATTTCCAGGACACAGGTGGAATTATGTCACTAGCTGATGTATGGTGCAGAGTAAACAGAGCAAGAGGTTTAGAACTTATATCTCCTGAGGATCTATTAAATGCATGCAAGTAAGTACAGTATAAAAATAACCTGACACAGTAAACACTATAAGAGGGAAAGAGATGCAAGTATAAGTGAATGGTAGCAACAACAGAGACAGCAATACCTTGTCACTCCTGGGATGACTAGTAATTATGATTGCAAAATCAACAAGAATTGTTGGTTAATTTATAATATCAATAATGTAACATGAATATAGGACCATTATCTAATGAATTTATCTGTTTTTAGGTTACTGCAGACCATAGGTGCTCCAATGTCATTAAGAAAGTTCCCAAGTGGTGCATGTGTTCTGCAACTAAATAGTCATCAAGATGAAGAAATAGCTAAGACTACTAATGAATTGGTATTGTTTTTAATATTTTTCTAACTTCTTTTTTTTTAATAATACTGGCTGTGCTTGTTCCACTTCTGTTCAGTCTTTCGTTCATAGAGAACAATCAAGCCTTTCACAATTAACCTTGACCATAGACAACAAAAACTGTGTTTATCTATTGCATAGTTTTTTATTTCTTTTGCAGCTTGAAGCAAATGGCAGTCTGACTCCTGAGAAATTATCACAAATAGCAAAGGTATCCGTCCTGCTAGCTCGAGAGCGCCTCTTTACAACTGAACGCCTTGGTTTGGCGTGTCGAGACGAATCTATTGAAGGCCTGGCGTTCTACCCCAACCTGTTCCTCAGAGAAGGCTTGTAGCATTACCTGTTATATGATGTTATTATGTTAAGAGTTTATTACAATTATTTGCAGTATTTTGAAGTTTCATTCAAGAAAGATTTTTGTTTTCAGAATGATACACTTCTACAGTTCATTTTAGTATGGTATAGTATAGTGATATAGGTGTTGTAAATTTTAATAATACAACAGATTTCAAGCACATACAGGTTTTATTAAAAGCATGGCTTTAACTTCACAAAAGCTAGCTTCTTGATGAAAAGGACAAATTATTATCTAGACACATAATATTATAAACCACACCATTATTAAATTCCATATCTGTAAACCATCTCTCAAAATATTCTCAATCTTACATCAAAGATAGATACTATACCTACTACAAGATATGATGAAAAACATTATTTTACTTAATAAATACATTTGAGTCACACAATTAAATATTGTAAGCCTTACATTGTAATATTTTTACCATAAATATAAAAATAAACCTAATTTAGGAATATTTAAAAAGCTATTTAGACACTTGCACTGAGTGATCACAGTTACATCAAACACCAAGCAGTATTATTGATTGTTACATATTGATTATAGTGTAAACGTCATTATCTTGTAAGCATCAAAAATATATTAATTAATTTCGAAACCAGAACAACCATATTATACCTAATACAATTTTTAATACTGTATTTTTGAGACTAGTCTAAAGCCAAACATTAGCATGAAACCAAAATGTGCCAGAAAAGAAAAAAACAATCTACCTCTACAATTTTTGTCTTCGGAATGTGTGATAAAAAGTAGTATTTAATACTCAATTGCACTCTTGAAATCCTTTGGTAATTGATTTTGCATACTACAGCGTTCCCAAGCTTTGAAGTCATCTAAAGCGCGTATATTTTCGACAAAGCATTCAACTCCCCTTACAAATGGTAACATCATTTCATCATTGATGGTTTCTGAAAGACGATGCAAGAAGGCTATATTCTTGGCGAGGCTGTCCTTAATCTTAGTTTGTAATGGACGCTCAGTACACTCCAGTACGCCAAGCTGTAAAATAATTGATTATAACATTACATTCTAGCTTAGAACGATAAGAATCCATTAAGAACACTTCCCCATAAAAACTTTGGAAGCATATTTTATAATTATACTAGCTTCTGCCCGCGGCTTCGCCCGCGTGGTAAAGGGACAAAAAAACCAAGGTCTTTTCTTAATATTTTTTTCCGTAAGAACCTTCTCCTAATAATAACAAATACAACAAAAAAAGAATTAGTGAAATCGGTCCAGCCATTCACGCGTGATGCCGTGACCAAGGAAAACGGGTTTCATTTTTATATATATAGATATATATAGATTTAGTCTGAATAAGACGGAAGTCGAATATACTTTTAAAATAATAATTATAAGAATTATTGTTTAATTTAGAACAGACTAGTTAAAACATTGTAATAAAATCTAATAAGAAATAATAAAAGTAATTAAGATCAAATATTCTTACTTTTTCATCCACTGAGGACAGTTGTAATCCAAGATAAAGATTCAGACACTCTGACAAACTCTTCACTTTGTCCGGCAGGTGGCCAGTTTTGTTCCTACTTATGAGTAGGTCCCCAACCTGTAAATAATAAAACATATGTTTGTTCAGCAGAATTTGACATCATTGATCGTAGTACAAGTGCTAGAAAATGCTTACCTGAGTGTCAAACACTGAGTTCAACTTTACATTGTGCTTGTGATACAAACAATCAGAAACCTTCCGAGAGTCATGAACAATCTTTTTTGGTGTCTCACTTTCCAGCAGTTTCTTTAGACCAGCTTCAAATGCATGGTACTCCATGACTTTAGTGTCAAAAATATAAATCTGTTGAGGTGTGGACAGAACTAGAAAAGGCATTTTACACTTTCTCCCCATGCTTGCTCCATCAGTGCTCAAACCTATGTAGGAGTACTGGCTGAGTTCTTCCACGGCCTCATGGAAACTCTTATCTACCTGGTTGATGTAGATATACTTCTTGGATGTCTTTATTATTTCTTCACAATCTTTTTCTGATATTTTTAAATGCTTTTGCTCAGTAGGTTCCTTGAGCTTCACAATGTCTCTTATGTCAGAGTCATAATAATGTAAAACACCATCACTTGGATCACTTTTAGGGGATTCTTTAACATTGTAAAGAGATATTTTAGATTTATCGTTAGTCATTCCGTAAAACCGGCCTTCATGTATTTCACTGTTCTTTGTATGAACTTGTAACAGTTCACCTTTCATATATAAGTTATCCATTTTGAGAAGAAGTCGATATAAAACAACTTGAAGTTGTTAGTCCTTTTTGACAGGTTTAGGTCTTTCACTTTTCTCCGTTTCGCTGTAGGCTCTATAGATGTAGAGACCTAGCGTTACGTGTAGTACTACAACAGCGACTACTGCGGAATACACACTGCTCGTAATGGGCTCCAGTCGTAAGATGCCATCGAATAACACACTTTTCGCAGAGAAGAACGAAAGTACGGGTACAACGATAATGATTAGGCAGTATTTTATTACCGTCTGAAAGACTTGGAAATCGGGTAGTTCCTGAAAGTAGGTTATGAAATTAAAACTAAGCGTTAAACAGTTTTTTGAATGAAAAGAGTATCACTCGAAACATTCCTTGCACTTACATTTGCACGTCCTTCAATCATCATAAAAATTAAAACAAAATAAAATAATTAAGAACTGAAGAAAAAATTAATACCGACAGTCACAAGCTTCATCGGTCACAAGAGTGAATGAACATAATTATAGAATTCATTATACCGTCGTGACAAGAACGCATATCGATTGACCGAGAACAGACCGAGTTGATGAACGAATAAGATTGTAAAATCAATACAAGTAATAAAATTGTTATGTCTATTTCATGCTTATGCACTTATTCGCTCAAAACATATTTGGCTAAAACAAGTTTATAATCATTTTTTTTGTATGTCACTCGCTAAACATGTGTTTTCACACTATCTTAGCATGTTACTGTCCCATAAGTTGTAAGTCCAGCTACAACTTTTCCTCCCGAAGAGAAGGATGGAGCATTGATTACCCGCTTCCTTGCACATGGCAAAAAAATAATAAACAAGTACATGAGTCAATCAGAAATGTGCACATAATATTAAATAGAGTCGGCTTTTCCACGGTGCACGACAGTATGTGCAGTTGTAGGTGCAAATTATTCACTATCAAACTAGTGACCCAATTCATTTCAATTTTATAAATTATCATTTGTCATGTGATGTATTATCAACACTTTCGCTGCTTCACGCTTAATGCGCATAAAATGATGAAAACGTGAATGTAGAGGGGACAACGACAATAATTATTAGTATAATAAGTTCAAAAGTAAATAAATAATGGTGCACCGGGAAAATACCGGCACACTCATTACGCATGAGTTTCAACAACGATAAATTTTGAATTTATTTTATTTATTTTTTTAAAATGATGGTTAAAAAAATTGATACAATGCTAAAAATACAAATTGGTGTTATATTGGTATACTTAGTAAGTACTAATAATAGTTTTAATAAATACAATTGAGAGTAAACCATATTTTGCTGTTTGAATGATTAATGTGTTATCGTTTACGTTCGTCCCGCAGATTGGATCGAATAGTACTTTACTAAACTTTAATGAGATACAAAAAAATATTTTACAGTGGAAGAACCAGAATTTGCTCAATTTTAGCGAGGTTAGAATCCATGTATCTACCAGTATAAATAATTTTGTGTTTAAACAAATATTTAGGTATTTATCATGTTTTTCAGATTGGAGTAACTAGTAACGGTGGCTTTGACTTTAGCGATGTAAAAAACAAATTAATACAATGGAAAACTCAGAAACTTGCGGCTCTTTGTCCATCAAACGCGTAAGTTTAGTGTGATATGAAGTGAACTATGTAACAAATAAATAACTGAGAATTAACTAGAATCTTACATGTGCTTAACATTACTCACTTACTTGGAAGCCAACTACTTACCTATTTTAGCGGAGTACATGGAAGACAGCGTTATAAAGGACAGGCTGCAATTTTGCCCCCATGGCGCTATGAGAGAGCTGTTCACTAGAAAATGATTAATTTAAGAACTTTGAGTGAATAGGTATTCAAACTTTTATTTTGATTTCAGTCAACAACTTCAAAACTTGTTAAATATTGTATGCAGCACTGCACAGCCGACTAATGTAACGCAACGCGATGCTTGTATTACATGTTTTTCTCGAGTAACTTCGATGCCTGAGGTAAATCATTCATTAAAAATAGTTGGCCGAATAAAATATACACGGTTTGGGTAGTAAAAAGGTTTCGTTTACAGGGTCCTCAAGAGTTAAATGCTCTCAGCGTTTGCGCCGTGCAGTATTTTACTGGTTCTTATGCTGCCTGTGCTACCGCTCTTATGGTAAGTGAATTGTTAAATACTTAACAATTTGGAATTACATAGTTCTCATAAGCATTACATTATTGTCTTCTTGATTAACTTTTTATCGATACCGCCCTTTGTTTACAGGCATTGTCTACATCGGCTTTAAACGTTCAGCCTTCTGGGTGCTTTATGGGTTATTGCGATTTTGTGCGTTGTTTAAGAAGGGCTAATTCTATGAATTTGGTACGTGTCCTGGCTATGATAATGTACTTAGTTATTGCATCAATAAGCTTATACCTAATAAATAATACATGTTTTTATGTTTTAGATAATACAATGTACACGAGAAGCTAGAACAGGCGTCAACATAACAGTAGATGCGGATAATGTCAGATTTTTTAATAACGTTACCTCGTGTATTTTAGCCAAATCACGATGTGGCTCATTTAATCCGATAACTGGTGAACCTCAAATACCAGGTTACACTACAGCAGGAGCAAGGGTCAGTAACGCTCTTCAGCTTTCAGAAGCCGGTGAACTAAGAATTCTTGCATTTTCTGCTAATACTCCAGTCACTAATTCATTTTGTACCGTTAGCCCTAACTTAACACAATCTAGTTGGTTAACCAATATCTGCTGATATGTTAATGCGAACAATGTTTATTTATATGAGTTGTTAGGTGATTTTGTAATTATTATCCTTAAGCGGCCGACTGATTTATTTAATAAGTTCAAAAGGCACTTTTTCGAAAACGAAAATATTTGATAAACAGTTATTGACATATGTCATCTGTCATTTAAAAGTGAACTGTATAAACCGATGTTCATGTTATGAATGTGGATTCATTATAAGTTTTATGAATTAAATTGTTTTTAAATGAACAAGTTGAGTCTTTCAGTCATAATCTAGAAATATTTGCTGCGCTGTAAGTAGTTTTTAATATAATAAATTGCTTCCATTCTGAGTATTTTAAAAAATAGGTGATCTTTTGCTTTTAACAACTCTATCCTTTTTAAAGTCTTCTGTTATAAAACTTAATGAAACTTTTACTTTAAGCTACAGTCTTAATAAATGTTATAGTCTATTAAGTTTCGAAGCGTGTTAATAAATTATCATACTCATGATTTTAAGGCAACAGGTTGTCATATTTGTAACTGTTCCAATTTATTTTAAAACTTTGAAATTACATTAAAACATTACTAATCCTATACATGTGAGAAAAGTCACACACACATCTAGCAAATATATTTGTAATTATTCAAATATTAGTGTAAATTCAATTAATAATTATGTAAGTTCATCTTTCAATGACATCTTACTCATTATGCTATTAGTCAGTACAGGCAAATAAGTTGTATTTACTCTTCCTCAAAGATTATGCTAGCTCTTCTTATATTTAAATACCTACCCTTGACCACTGAGTTATTACTTTACACATGTATTTACTTAAATCATTGTGATAACAAATTATTAGTTTGTGATATGATAAATGGTAACACCACACAAGATAATATTTATCAAAGGAGGTAATTATAATGCTACAAAACTATTTTATGAAGCATACATTCTGAACTTAAAGTACTTAATATCCTGCTTTGTAGACCTTTACATTCCCTCAGTGTAACATGTATTAGCTACCATTTTCAGCAATAATGACATGATAAAGATAACATGATAAACAAATATTAGCCCTGTCATTTTCAGATAACACCAGTACGAAGTTTTTAAGTATTCTGTTATTGCATTATTTCAAGTAGTATTTTTTTGTCTGTAGAAAAAATAAGTACTAATTAGAGAGGCCTTATAAACAAATAAAGTTGTTACAAATTGTGAGGTGCAAACACTTTACCTATATAAAATTGCTTCATTTCAATTGATAAATAAAACTGCACTTTAATTTTTAGATTTATTATCCATCATCATTCCCCTGCCCTTCTCCCAATTATTATTTGGGGTCGGCGCAGCATGTCTTTACTCATGCTGCTTAAGATTTATTTTAGATTTATTATCCGTAATACTTTTACTAAACTTGGGTTTGACTGTTTTTGTTTTTTTCTTCGTTTTCTTTATAGATCGGATAGAGTTGTCAGAGTCAGAATTGTCCGACATAATAGGAGCTTTGGCATTTGTTTTCTTTGTCTGTACAGCTGTTGTGACGATTGCACCTTTTTTAAAGCGAGACTTGGCCTGTCTGTTCTCTGTGTGAGTTGCTTTCTGTGTCTGCTGGGTATTTCGAGGTATATCTGTAAAACTAGTGTTGTTCTGGTAAGGAGAACTTTCAGACTTGCTTTTTAACCTGAAACAATATTTTTTTAAAATAGCAAAATCATAAAATGGAAACCAACAAGAAGGAAAATTGAGTCAATGGTGACCATACAAAATATTTGTTAAGTAAATCAAGTAAAGTTTTTAAAACCAGCTTTCAGATTACTCACTTTCCTTTTTTCTTCCATGGTTTAGATAATTTTGTTATAGGTTCTAAGATTTCGTTCATAGAATTTGGCACTTTAAGTGTAAGCTTTTTGGTTTTAGATTTCTTTTTCTTTTTTTCGTCCTTTATTTTCTGCTGCTCTCCTTCGAGTTCTTCCAGCTTTTTTGAACATGATCTAAAAAATATCAAAATATTCATAGTTATGATACAAACAACCCATTCAGCCTATTTGTCCTCTATTTGACTTTGTTTTTTGGTCTGTTTTTCATTACAGTTACTTAAGTCTAAAAAATTATAAATACCTTAATAAAGCTTCACTGTCTGTAAAATACGAATTCATAGCAAAACTTGAAATACCCCATGATAATGGGCCTTTCTCTTCATTCTGAACTCCTGTCCATATATTTCTCTTCAATGTACTCAACTTCACCTGTAGCTCCGAGGGTTGTGAACTTCTATTCTTGACGTCTGACAAACACCTGGAGACACGAAAAAATGTATTTGTAAAGGGCTCATTTTTTAGTTATTATTTGTTTGCCATATTGCAAGGTATAATAGGTGTACGCAAATCGAAAACCTTAGTATAAATGCTGTGGTCCCTTATTGCAGGCAACTTACCTTATTAGTTTTCTGAATATGTCGCATTTTATGTAGTTACGTGTGGCAAAACCCACTTAAAGAAGTTCTCTACAAAGTGATCTAAGTTGTCTACTAAAGAACTAATAAGTAAGTTGCATACTTTGCTGGTGGTAAACACCTGAATTGATGCCATGATGCTGGGTTCAGTCTCGATTTCTCTGTAGTCTCGTTAAACATTGAGACGCTTCTCGGTCTTCTACATTTTAAGGTTTTCTCATGGTCTGAGTGGTATGGAGAGTCACTTGTCTGGAAAACATCAAAATCACGTAAGATAACTCTTTTTTGTAAGATAAAAAGAATGAACTATTGTCCTTGATACTTATTTTTCAGTCCATGTTTTCGTAACTGCTAAATCCAGTATTTATAGCTCTACGACTATTAAAAGAATCAAACTTACGGGAGCTTTTATTATTTTGAGTTCAGGTGGCATTTTCTTTTTCCGTCTTGGCTTGGGTTTGGCTGCGGATTGTATTAACTTGTGAACCCTTCTCATAGGACTGTGATTACCGTCATATGATTCAGCGTCCGACGACATATCGGTCATGGCGTCTGAGGTCAAATCAATCGTGGCTCTTGATACCTAGAAATTAGTATCGATTAATATTGGAACTGACTGTCTAAGGCCATTTGCTATTATTGTGTACCGACCTGTAAAGTTTCTCGTTTCGTTTTCTTCTTTTCAATCCTTTTCATCTTTTCTAATTTAGGACGTTGCTTTCTTGGTTTCTGTTAAGTCATTATTGTCATTTTAATATGATTTACGCAAAAATAAGAACAATAATTAAATTGAATAATACTAGAGTACTAGAAATTAAATGATTACCTCACTAAAACTTTTGTTAATGTCGGGGAAAATTGGCGAAGGCGGCGGTGCAGGCTGTTTAGTGGTTTCCTTTCTTACGCCAGCGTCGGAACTACTACTCGAAGTATCACCCTCGTCACTGTTAATTGTATGTAAATTATTAAGTAGTTCACGTGAAGCAATATTAATTAATCAATTTATAATTATTTGTCGATATACCTAGAATAATCGGATAGATCAATGTTTGTGGGTTCATCTGCATTCGAACCTTCTTTTAACAACCTCGTGACAATTTTTGTCCTTAGTCTCTCTTTACTGGGATCCTCGTCATAAAAATCTAGTAATGTCTCACAGAAAGTTCGTCCTAAGCTCTCGTAGTCTTGAACAGAAAAGTGTGTTGACATTCTACTTCCCAGCTCTGATCCGCCAAACGATGCTTCCATTGTGTAGCTGTTTGATACTCCTAGCATCCATACTACAACTCGGCCAGTACCCTCTTTACTCCTTTGTATTCGAAACTTACAGTTTTCAAAGGAGAACTTGAAAATAGAAATATTGATAATTTTAATGTAACATTAATGTACGATTGTTTATCAAAGAGATATGACACTAGATATTGCTCTGTACCTTATCTGCAGCATTTTTGTGTAACATCAAAGGAAACACTTGCTCTTGTAAGCGTTTATCTGATGTTTTCCGACTTTCGCATCCATAAATGAAGACGTTGTGTTTCCGGGAATGCGCGTGAAGATCTACATACATTGCAACGCCACATTCCTCCTGAAGGCTAAAGTTCATATTTAATTAGAAACAATGCAATAAGTTTTGTAGCTTAAACATGCTTAACACTTACCGTCGTAACATAACTTTCGTATGCCAGACCGGTGGATAGGTTTCCCTTATAACAGTTCGATATTGCCTATTCAAATCCTTTCCGGACAGTGAACACCGATTGTTCCCCACAATTACCTGCAATAATAGAGACATTTCATTTCATAGCATTTGACACTTTTCGTGCGCATTGTGTATAGTTTAGGTTATACATATAAATATTTGTTACTCACACCATCTGGATTGAGCATAGGTACCAATTTGAAAATGAACTTTTCTCTCAATTCACGGGCTTGATTTGAATCGCCTGTTAAGTAGTCCATGAAACCTTTCATCATCCATGATGAAGGCGTTTCACCGGGATGGACTCTGGCTGTTATTACAACTGCTCTCTTTTTCTGCAAACAGAAAATTTTCAGTCGCTTGTTTATATTTCTTAGCAGTATAGATCAACTAGAAAAAAAAAAGTATGCGTTACCCTTTGTTCCGCTTCATTGGGATTTGGTGGAGCCGTAACTGTTAGATAATAGACATTGTTTCCAGCTAATGTCCTACAAAGAAGCCTTAGTTTGGCGTAAGTTGATTTGACTGGATGCGATTGCAATTTTGATAGATATTCTTGCAAGTCCGAGTATGTGTAAGGATAACAATGTGCAATGTACACCGCATCGTCAGTGTGTGGAAACTCAACGTTGAATGTTAAAGTATAACTCGGAAACTGTTCCTCTTCTTCACATCTGTAAGGGCAATATCCAGAAATTAACATATTATTTTTAGGACAGTAGGCCGCAAGTTGAAGGTTAATAACTCACGTCGAATCATTTTTATAGTATGCGATGTTATCGCCGCATCGCCTCCAGCCGATCGAATGCAACTGTGCGTCCTTGGTTGAATATAATAAAGGTCGCATGCCCTCGTTGTATAAGCTTTCGGCTTTTGATAAATTCACTATGGAAAACCTGTAACATTTTGCGTGTGTATAATTTTTAGGAAACACACGTTACGTTCAATCATCATGCAATCGTATTACCTGTATGTCATTTGCTTCTTTGTATTCGTGACTCTGAAATAGAACCATTGCATATGTCTATTTGTATAGAGATCGGTTCGGAGATGTAGTTCATAATAGGCTGATGTAATACGGATTGCTTTTGCTAAATTGCCACTTTCGAAGCGAGATTCAAATCGCAGCTCATCTTCGCCGCCAGCGCTTGCACACGCTGATAAAAATAAACGGGACCCTCCTACTGTAGAGCGACTAAACTGCAATACAAAATAATCATTGAGTCTTCGCAGATCCTTATGTAATTTATGGATTCTGATTGGCCACTTTTCCGTCGGCACTTACATAATTAACAGCGCTCATTGGATAGTATTGAAATATAACGGTTCCGGCATCTTCTCCGACCGGTTGTGGCTGAAGTTCTTTCCCTGTAGATATATAGTACGGTTCTGGCGATGCTGGGCTCCAAACTGTATGTGGTATCTTTTCCTCTACAACCTATACCAAAAAGTGTCAATATCCCGAGGAGAGTGTATTAACAAGGCTTGAACAATATAATTGAGAGCATTAATAAAAACGACAGTTTAAAATAAAAGTCGATGTCTTAAGCTTATGAACTTTAAAGTAGAAATTACTTGAATAATCAATTGCTCAGCTTCAAGTTCAATGCGTGTTTTTGTAATAAATGAACATACGCGATAGTTCTCAGCATTGCGGTTTCTTCACACATTAATTTCATTTCATTAACAGGTTGTATATTAATAACCATTGTACTCCGTTCAATAAGGTAATTTTAAGGTTACTCACTTGACATTCCGAAGGCCATCGTGGTGCTTGTTGTGGGCAGTCAAGCTCTTTTGGAAGCGCAAAAAGGTCCCTCGGTTCTCTTAGCTTAGCTGTCGTTCGAAATGTCCTTATATCTGTGTTTATTTCTAATTGATTGGTTTTTATATTATTCTGAAGAAAGTTCGATATGAAGGTCCCTGCACCAAAAAAAAAAAACGATTAAAGAAACTTGTTTACTCGCTGTTTAAAAGTGTCGTAAAAAAGGGGGAAAACAACTGACGACATATGAGTTGGTTTTAACTGTGTCGTAAATTGTCAAAATGATGTAGGTAGTAATATATTATGACCTAGTTTATGGGAATTAAACCTCTGTTCAGAGTATTCATGGTAGCTTGCGTATTTTGAGGCATTTTCATGCTTCACGAATTACGTCAATAAGCACGCGAGTTTTCGACAATAAGTTTTATGACTAAGAATTTATGTATTTAATATCACTTTTCTTCTCGTAGAAAAATACCGTATGTCGCAAATAGATAAATGTAAAACAGCTGTCTTTATAAAATTACGTCTACGAAATAATATCACTTTGTAATTTGTATGCTTAATAAAGTTTTTAAACGGATTGATAGTTAATTAATGACCAAAATACACCGAACAACAATATTATTTAATGACCTAACTAATTATTATAATACCCGCTGACGTTAATAATTACAAACAAATTATTTAAAGAAGTTCGCTCCTAAAGCAATAAAATATAATTATTTGTTTTTGATATTTGAAACCATTCTAATAATTATTTACTTGTAGACGAAATTTACCTTTACTGCAAATAGGGAATAATGTGGCCTGTAGCGATTTAACTTGCTCTATGTTGCCTAAGAACAAATTTTCTTGCAATACAGGATGTATTGAAGGAAGTGTGAGCGTTACCGTCGTGTTCTCAATGTACTCCTTTTTTTGCTCTTCTCTTTCAAGCATCATTATGTTATCTTGAGCGCTCTCGTGCTGCTTCCACCATAACATATTAACAGAGTTCACGAACTGCTACATTCGCTATTCGCTAGCACAGATTAATCTTTGTCGTGTGTATTTTTATGGGCGACGATGTCGAGCGTTTCGTCACCATGGTTACACAATTGTTTGAATGTTAGTCGTCAAGTTTCAATTTTAGGCGTGTAACCTGGTGGGTTGCGCGGCGCTCCGAACTGTACTGACGACATCAAAAACAGGGGTACACGCTTTCGGTTATTGGAAGACGATTGCCCGAGTAATGCCATGCTTCGGCCGTATAAAGCTTATCAGGTGATTGGTGACGTCAAATGGTTATTCATGCCAAACTTTGGGCTTATGGAAATTTCGATGTAGGAAACCTTTGATAGAGGTCAAATTTTGATTTGATTTATTGATGTTTTACAAGGGTAATCAAGTGGAAGTTCACTAAAATTATTATTCACGTGGATCCGGAGATTTTATAGTTTAGATAAGACCCAGATAGCATTTTAGTACCGGAATAATAATTCAAATACTAAAATAAAAAACGTTTTCCTATATATCGAATACAGGCAGGCAATATAATGTATGTCGTTGTTTAAGAGGTTCATTAACCGCTAAGTTCACTTACCCTTATCAGAGACGTCGGAGAGATTGTCTTTTTCCGCCAGCATTTCGCCGTTTCCTTCCATACTTGTAATTGAAATGTACGTAACGACGTCACTTATAATTCGAAAGGAAAACCGTCATTAAATATGAAAAATGATATCCGATTACGTTGGCGTGTGTCTGGCGAGAGTGCTTAGCTGTTACAAATTCCAGTCGGCACTCAGTCTAGACTGAACTGTATGTGGATAGGTAGAGGTATGGTGTGAGCTGTCTAAACGGTGCATTATAACGCCATTGCATAGGTGTACGCTCTTCGGCGAAAGTGGGTGATTCAGTTTCGTACTTCCAAGGTTTGTTTATAAACTTAGGGGCTTTTGAATTCCGACTAACTAAATGATTAAACTTGATGAATTAGATCTCCGAATCGACGTGTATGATAAGGATTCTACGAAAGTTTAGAGGTGATTGCACTTCTGCGAAGTAGGTGGTAATTTATGGCGTTTGTGGAGTTAACTTCGTAACCTCCGCTATGGCCGCAAACTTTTTACCTACTGGCAAAAACGTTTTGCTTTCAATGGGAATGGCAAAAAATATCACAATTTTTTGCTACCTAAGTATGAACTACAATTAAATGAATAGAATAAATTTAACGATCTGACGTGAAAAGAGAAATAACTAGTTCATGGGAAATGAACTTTGATCGAGCTGTTGTAAATTATTCCCAGGTATTTATTTCACTATGATATTGAACTTGTGTCGTTATTTTAGGGTAAGCTCGCGTGGTTGTCAATATTAGACTAGAAAAATGCTATCGTCTGGGTAGTATATCGCTTATTCCTTTTTCCAAGAAAGCAATAAGTGGATTGTTAAAGTCAATGACACGATAAATCAAAATATTTTTATTACTATAGGGTTCAATTGTGATGTTGGAGAACAATAAAGTACGCCATTATAGTCTAATTTTGGAAAGCCACGTTTTGTGAAGTATATCGAGAAATGTGTGGGTAGGTATGACTTTATGACAGTTTTTGTTTAGCAGCAGTAGATTTTTACATTTTCTTATTAAAGGTCCAAACTTGATTTATTTAAATCTGGTGCATACACTGTAGGAATTTCGTCAAATTAAAAGATTATTTATCGGTTATTCAACTGTTGAGCGCGACCTAGAACTGAACGAAACACTGCAAAAACATTTTATCAGCCGTTATTAATTATCAATTAATGTTCTCTGAAAGGCCTGAAAATCCAATGTGAGTTTAGCTGAACAAGTACATCTGTAACTACACTCGAGTTGTAAGCCAGTTACCTAGGCAACGGATTAAGTAAAATCGATCTAATACCGCTCAAGACTGTATTCGCAGATTTTCCTGGTAAGATTTATTATTTCTGTACATATTTCTTAAACTAACTGAGCTGGATTTATGTTATCTCGTTAGCCGATCTAGTTTCGTTTGAAATACCTAAATGTCGTTATCGTTAGCTTGTTTTGACATTACATAACTTATGTTTCTGGGGTATTATATTAGAGTTTTTCAGTAGATGTGTTTTATTTGGTTCATTTGCTTTTTTTATTTATGTAGCATGTAAATTAAGCGAAGCGTAAAATTAAACTTTGGAATGGTTTTTAAGATTTTGCTCGACCAAAATCTGCCAAAAGCAGCAGTGCAGTGTACTAGTAAGGTATCGTTATTTTGTATAGATATCTAAACTCTGTGTATTTGTTAGAATTACTTTTCTACCCGGAGAAGCAACTACTGGTATTTTTACTTATGTAAACGCGTCGCAAGCGCAATTGTTCTGTGCCTTCTTATTGATTTCTGGCTCACCATATTCACTGTCTTAAAATGAGCCGTGTAATGGAACCATTACTAGTTCTGGTTTAAGAATGATTGGATCGTTATTATCTGCTCATAAAACTCCATTGGTGGACTATAAATTACTCATTCTAATGATTTGAAGCATTTAAAATCGAAGACTAATTTCAATATTTATTGCCCCTTAATCCAAATTGGTATATTTAATTATTCACATGCGATTATTTTGTTTACGTTCATGAATTGGATTCGCATCTAAGCTTAAAAGGGTTGCTTAAATTTGGTTATCTTATTTCAATAGGATGACCAAATTTAAGTCCAAATTTCCAAATGTTCAAATTTAGGTAACTCTAATCCTTGTTTTCTCAAACGCTGATCAACATAAAATTTTGTTAATTCATGTTAAGCTCGTTGTTGCAAATTGGTTTTGGTTGACCAATAACAGAAGTGACCAATTGAATTGACAGCAGATTCAATTAATAAACCTTCCAAAAACCTAAGGTAAGCTTAGCTTTTAGGCATCATTAATTGCAAGATTTTCGTTGACTATTTAGCGCATCCTAGTCTACCTCTTTATTTACTTTTATGTGTTTGACAATATCGTAAACCAAATTATTAAGTTATTTCTACCCCCAAAAACCTCGACTATTTGTAAAATAAAACGATAACGATCGCTTAAATCAGCGTAAAAGTAATGAAAGTCATGAACTCACTTTATAAACTCCATTCGCCAAGATATCATTTGAATTTCAGATACGTGATATAAAATATGGTATCTACCCTACAAGGACATTAAACTCATTATAAGTAATTCTTGGAATCTGTCGTGTCACAGTTTGGATCAGATCATAAAATACTGTAACTATTTTATGGTATGATGGTACGCCATAAAACTTTTTGGAGTTTGATTTCTGCGTGGCTGACGCTACCACGAAACCTCAATATTACTTAGACTGTACTGGCTGGATATATTACGTACCCACAACTATTTATCAATTTAATAAGACTTGATGTAGTAATCGTAAGAAAGTTGTTGCTAAGTGCCAATAATACTTACGTATTTTATAATACTCGATTTTGCCGGAAAATACATTTTATTTATAAGATATATAATCTAAATTCAGAACGTAAATACCTGAATTACTACTTTCAAAATGTGCTGGGTGCAAATGAGGAAACCTCCAAGCCAATCTGACTACCGTTAAATACCCTTGTCAATTTAATACCGATTTCACAACGATATCAATTCAGTATCGTGTTTCAATTACTGAATGTTCACTTGAGTGTACAACGCATGAACTACGTGTCAAGTAAGGGTTGCGGGGTGATTGGCCGAGCCCTGGCACGGCCTGGCGCGGATCGATTCCATACTAGACGGCCGATCTTATAGTCTCTTGTCATTCATCAAGACTCCTCGGTTTATGCTTAATGTATCATGAATATTCATGCTTTTGTATTTCCCTGAAAATTAGGAAGTCTTGTTTATGTAAAGTTGATGATTTGCGTGGTAAACAGTTTGTATTTCAGAAGTTCGGTCTTGGTGAAATGTACTTATGACCATCTAAGTCATGAGTTTTGTGACGGGTTTTCTAGTAAAATTAATTGAAAGTATTCTAACGACGGGATGGAGAACGCCAAGTGGGAGTCTATCACCACCTCTTAAAGAAATATCGTGGTAGTAGGCTCTTTCATAAAATAAGGATTTCAGCAGTTGCTGACGGGCATTCATTGGTGTTGCAATTAAACCTAAAAAAAGAAGAACATTAGAAAGAGGAATAAAATTGTTTCGTAAAATTCCCGTCCTCATTTAAACAACAGAAAAATTATCCATATATTGTTTCATTCATAGAAAAGAAAAACAAAGGGTTACTACTTATACGTTGAAATACATAATTTCGTAGAATTGTCATAATGAGTCACTACGATGCTTACAAAAGTTTCGCTTTTATTTTATGCCTATTATGTGCCTACATAGTTTGAAGATTACCGACTTATTGCTAAGTCGGAAAAGTTTTAACTATGCCGTGCTCGTGTTTCGACTATTTAGATTACATTTCGTAGATTGATTAAAGTGAAATTAGGATAGTAACAACTTTTGTTTCAACGATGTGAAACTTGCCAAAATAGTTTCCGTAAGTTTTGTGACGTAACCTTGGAAGCATGTCTAAGATCTTGTAAGAGATAGCGTCGTTGTTACGATCCTATCTTTTACGAAATCTACTACCTATTACTGTTGTTATAGGTAGTAGAAATGCTGTCTCTCAGACAATGCACCATAAAACGACAAAAGGCCATTGGATTGAAGGTAGTAGAATTGATTTCGTATTTGCCGTCATGGTTTTTATTTCTTAACGCGCCGCAGTCGGGTATAGTTGACTAGATCGTTATAAAGGTGATGAATTTTTCTATTATTCACGTGGTATTTCTGTCAGTCATTATTTATAATCCATTACGTTCTGTTGTCAACGTAGTTGTAGGAGACACTTACGTAAAAATAAATATCAGTGTGCTAAAAAATCCTAACTACCGGATTTTCTTCTCTTATAATATACAGGTTATTTTTTTAGTTACAGATATAGTTTGCAAAAATGGGGCGAAAAGTAACAGTGGCGGTGACCACGCTAAACCAATGGGCGCTGGACTTCGAAGGCAATTTGAACAGAATCTTACAGTCTATTCAGGAGGCCAAAGAAATGGGTGCACTCTACCGCACGGGACCGGAGTTGGAAATATGGTAATGCTATATATTTTCTTATCTTCGTCTTTTGAGTATAGTATTTTATGTATGGTAAGGTAGGGTTTGTATTTTACTCTCAGAAAATTACGTCAGTGCAAATCATACTCTATACGATTAGATGAGGCGATCACGAAAGAAATACAATCCTGAACTTTTAAGTTATAAATGTTAAAAATGACGAATATGGTATCATTGGACCATTTATATTTTCAAATTTTTTGGATTTCCCTTTCTTGTAATTTGGTCCTCAATTTATGTCACTGTTTCATTTCTCCAGACTACTGGAAGAAATCAATTTTAGGAACACACAGTTACTTCGTACTCTACTTTTCTTTTGTAATTTGAGCCCCATTAAACTCTTGTGTGTATAAATTATTCGTCAATAAATAAAATGTATAATTTTACAGTGGATACAGTTGTGAGGACCATTTCTACGAACCGGACACATACCTCCACAGTTGGCAAGTCCTTGGTGAGCTCCTCAAGTCCCCGACATGTAAGGACATGCTGATAGACGTTGGAATGCCGGTCCAACACAGAAATGTTCTGTACAACTGTCGCGTAGCATTCCTAAACAAAAAGATATTGCTGATCAGACCAAAGATGTTGCTATGCGAAGATGGAAACTATAGAGAGAGTAGGTGGTTTTCAGGGTGGACCAAAGTAAGTTGGTTGTGTTTATCATGTATAATCTGATGAATCTAATAACGGTTCTCCTATCATGCACGTGGAAACAAAACAAATACCATTTGTTTAGTAATTCCTTGTTTATTGAGAGTTGTATGCTTTGTTCAAAATAGAATTGAATGCAATTGTGTGATCAACATTTTATGACTCATACAAACAAATAGAACGTGTTGAATGAAGTAATCCGATTGTAAATTGTTTTATGAGCTGTAACTGTATTTGCTTGTTTTTTAATAGTACAAGTTCTGATTGTTTTTATAGGAAAGACAGATTGAAGATTACTATTTGCCTAGGATGATTACGGCAATAACTGAACAGACAACAGTTCCTATTGGCGACGCCGTCATCGCCACAAAAGATACTTGCATAGGCTTTGAAATATGCGAAGAATTGTGGAATCCAAAGAGGTTAGAACTGTAAAATATACTATCAAATTGAACAGTTATCATTTGGCTTAAACTGTTTATTTTTTGTTTTATTTAACTTCAGTATGCGGAAATATTTTTTCTTGTTTGCAACTTACGGTAAAGTAAAATTAGGTACTAAATACATATACATATGCTTCAACTTATTAAATAGGTGATACCTGTCTTCCACGTTGAGATAGAGTAACTCCTGCCGTGTGTGCCACAGAAATAAGGTTTTTGCTTGCTGAGAATCTTTCTGATAAATAATTCTCAGTGTAAAATTCCCTTACCCACAAAACTCCTTTTATGTTCCAGCCGTCACATTCCTCTTGGCTTAGACGGCGTAGAGATCATATCCAATGGCTCCGGCAGCTACATGGAGCTACGAAAGGCCTACGTGACCGTAGATCTGGTTAAAAGCGCTACTTTTAAGAGTGGGGGCGCTTATCTGTTCAGCAACTTACGGGGTTGCGATGGACAGAGGATTTACTTCAATGGATGTTCCTGTGTCGCTGTGAATGGGGAAATCGTTAGTAGAGGACAGCAGTTTGCTTTGCACGATGTGGTCAGTATTTTTCAATTCAATTCGAATGTCAGAAAAATGTTTATCCTTGCTAAGTGTTTAATAAACAAAGGTGAAGTCAGTGCCCAGATTAGAATGGATAATGATATTGCTACTAATACAATATTAGTATTACTTGTTTTCGGAAAATTGCTGAATCGAAATTGTCAAGCTTTTGTCATACAATTTTTGTAAAAGTCATACGGCCATTTATAGACTAGCAATATTACCTTTCCTCAACATTATCACCACTCAAATTTCTACTTTTAGGAAGTAAGCACAGCGACAATCGATCTCGAAGATATTCGTTCCTATCGAACGAAGATTCGGTCTAGAACTCACTTGGCGGCCTCCAACCCACCTTTCCCGCGCATCACAGTCGACTTCGCCTTGTCTGACGATGATGATGTGTACCTCACTGTCAGTCCTCCCATGGAGTGGCAGTACTTGACACCCGAGGAGGAGATTGAACTAGGTATGATTATCTGCTACCGTCAACGATGACGTCACAGTAAGATGATATAAAAATTATAGTGATATTTGATTCTGATGACCTCGTTGGCTTTTAAGGGTTTGACTACAAATAAACTTATTTAATTGCAATTATAATTCATTGATACTGTTAATTAACTTACAATAATGGATAAGACAATAAAATAGAATATTAATTATTGGACACCATAATTACAGCATAATAAAGAATTATAGAATGTCAGTTTTATCGCTGATTAAGATTGAGAACTAAGGAAAGTCGGCCTTACGTTTCTTCTAAAACACAAGAATTACCTAAGATTTCAAAGTTTCTGTATCATCATCATTTCCATACTCGAATATCAAGAGTTTAATTATAATAAATACCTATAAAATCCTAATTTCCACCCAGGTCCCGCGTGTTGGCTCTGGGACTATCTACGCAGGTCCGGTCAGGGAGGATTCTTCCTACCGTTGAGTGGCGGCGTAGACTCCACTAGTACGGCTTGCATCGTGTTCTCCATGTGCACTCAGATATGTGACGCTATTCAGAAAGGAGGTACGTATTTACTTTAGTATCTTGTTCTAGAATTTAGTTTTTAGTTCGAACGTAGTTAATCTTTAAAGAAAGATACGTAATGTGACTATTGAAGATGATTTAATGGCATTTTAACTACAAGCTTAAATTCTACTTGTACATGTTGAAAACAAAATTGATCTCAAGATTCGAGCTTTGTCAGCTGAAATTCTTTAATGAATGGGCTGCGGGATGATATAAATTACCAAAAAAATACATGCAAATTGTTGTTTCTATATTTAATCAATTATACAAGCCTTTATTAATTTCTGCGTTTCGTGTTGCAGAAAGTCAAGTATTGTACGACGTCCGTAAAATCCTCTGCCAGTCGGACTACACGCCTTCTGATCCCATGGAGCTCTGTAACAGACTGTTAGTGACATGTTACATGGCCACAGAGAATTCTAGCCAAGAAACCAAACAACGGGCCTCACAGGTAAAGAGGATTATAATATATATTCAGGATTCTTTAATACTAACAAATGTAACAGTTTTCTAATTGAGCCGTTTGACTTGGGGGTTCAAACGAAGAACAACATTTCCAGATTTGAATGTAGTTGGAATAAGTAATTTTAACTATTTAGTGCTGGACATGAATGTGGATGGGGAACAGATCGACCAAAGAAACGATGGATGGATTGTGCGAAAGTGGATATGGCTGCAAAGAGTGTGACTTGCAAGATGATGTGAGATAGGAACGTGTGAAAGAAAACATGCTGCGCCGGCAGGCGAATGATGAAATGTCATTTAAACTATTTTATTTTAAAGCTATTTGTTCTAGCATATCGCCATAGTGATCCTTTCCAGTAGTTAAGCTTAGTAAACTGCAATAAAAATGTAATAATTTCTATCTGTACTTTACTGTTTCAGCTTGCCAGCCAGATTGGTAGCTACCACTTTCCGATTATGATCGACGCGGCTGTGAGCGCAGTTATTGGGATATTTACAGCAGCCACTGGTTTTATACCCAAGTTTAGGGCCAACGGAGGTTGTCCAAGGCAGAATTTAGCGTTGCAGAATATACAGGTAATATATTGATTTCCTTATTCAAATTATTTGATATCTGTATACAGGTAAAAGCATTAGTAATAAAAAGGGGGGATATTTTTTTGTATTTCTATCAATTGAAAAAACATGTTTTTTTCCTATACCGCTTTTCTTGGGTTATAAAAAAATGCTGCTACCTGCTGCAATACTTAAATCACAGTGAACTTCCGACATCACCTTTCACTTTCCTTTTCTATCTCTTTCCTTTCCAAATCCAATAAATACTTAGCATATTTTTTTGCTCCTTCCTTCCCACAAAATATTATTATAATTTTTACAATATTGCGAGGAAACATTATGATCTCAATTCCCAATACGATTTTAGGCACGACTCCGTATGGTTCTCTCCTACCTATTCGCCCAACTAATGCTGTGGGTACGCGGTAGACCAGGTGGCTTATTAGTCCTGGGATCTTCCAATGTGGACGAGGCGTTACGCGGCTACATGACCAAGTACGACTGCTCCAGCGCTGATGTTAACCCTATTGGAGGAATATCTAAAACGGATCTGAAGGCGTTCTTGCAGTATGCTAAAAACAGGTACGGGATTTTGAACTTTATGTTGATGTAGTTAGGGTACTATTTTGTGTATAGTAATAGTCTCAGTGTAATTTTGAGTTTTCAGTTTGATTTTTAACACACTTCAACGTAGCACTTTTAAACACTAGCTTGGCTAGCTTGACTGCGTGCGTGTATACAATTGTAATACTCACAGGAAATATAATACGGAGAATAATATTAGCCTATATTTATCGAAGCCAATGCCTTGAGTAAATTCAATGTGTTGGCTTAGTACCAATAATACTAGACTTATTCAGTGCAGACAGAATTAAAAATATTTGTTTTATCATCCTTTTAAAAAGGGACGGTGATCAGAAAATAATAGGGAACATGAAGTGACCCGGTAGTAAAGAACACTTAATATTAACAACATTTTATATTAATAAAATATTGTCTAAAGGTTCTTCCTACCATCTTTATCGGAAATCCTGCAAGCCCCGCCTACAGCTGAGCTAGAGCCACTGACGGACGGTCAGATCACACAGACAGACGAACAAGACATGGGTATGACGTATGCAGAGCTGTCAGAGTTCGGGAGACTGAGGAAGACACAGAACTGTGGACCGTACAGCATGTTCCAGAAACTCGTGCATTCGTGGAGCGACAAGTGTACGCCTCATGAGGTAAAAATATTTACTTAAACTACTAAGAAACTTTTTCTCTATATGAGAAGGGGCCTATCCCTAAGCTAGGGAACAAGAATGCTTTTTGCTCCATTTTCAATAAGAATACGTCTGGTATTCATCTATATGCCTATATTTTTATGCCTATTTTTTTGTTCATGACAGAAATTTCGGTCATCCTTGTAGTTCAAGTTTATTTTTTATTATTATTGTAAACCTATACTGTCCCACTGCTGGGCAAAGGCTGCCCTTTTATCTTTCCTTTTCTCTCTGGCCGGGGCAAGTGTAGTCCAAGTTTACGAAACTACATTTTTTTATACAGGTGGCAGAAAAAGTGAAACATTTCTTCCGTTGCTACGCTATAAATCGTCACAAGATGACGGTGCTCACACCATCTTACCACGCCGAGACCTACAGCCCAGACGACAACCGCTTCGACCACCGACCCTTCTTGTACCGAGTGCACTGGAACTGGCAGTTCAAAGCAATTGACGATGCCGTAAGTATTATTTCCTTTGCATGATTATTGAATAAAATGTGGCACTTCTTTGCTTAATAATCGGCGGCTCAACAGATATAGTATAGAGCAACTGTTACTCATCTTATGAGGTGTTTTAGTGATGAGACGAGAGAAGGTACTATTTACAAAACACGACTGTCAATTAATGTTTTTAAACTTTCGCGACTTGTACACATATTTTAAAAGAGAAACGGGACTTATTTGCTATTTCTTTTCTCCCGAATAATTCCCGTTCGTCGTCTAAAATATGCGACTGTCAATTCTTTACCTTCCTCGTCAACCTAAGACTGAGGTGACGAGCATTTGTACGCTTATAATAGACAAAATTACATGATAAAAGACCCTTGCATTCCACTTATTCAATAATCTGAGGTACATTATACGGCCAATCAACTATACCACGTGACTAACACGTGACTCACTTGAATACATTAACTAGAACAGTATTGTTTATTCATATGCTAATCGTTGCTTAATGAATTCTAGACGTGTAATTGGCTTGTATGTGTTGTATTGCTTATCAATAGCTAATTCCTTTCCTAACAATAGTGCGGCTAGGCTGAGAGTGCTATAATATAATGACTTATTTAAAGAATAACTTGGCATCTCAACTCAAGAATAATTGTTTCTATTTTTAAGAGTAAATGGTTGTTCACATTTGTTTTTCCTTGTTTTTAGGCCTTTTTAGTGTACTTTCCCCGTGTGTTATGCTATATTTTTCTTTATAAGGTGGCACAGATGACAAAAGACAAACGTGGGTCCAGTGATCGTCAGGTTGACACCACTCAGCTGAGCGCGTCAACTTCAAACGTTAGTTCTCACTTTATGCGTGGCGAGAGAAAGGGTGTACTAATTTAAATATATTTTCTTGTTAAAATAACTTTGTTGTGAGTTGTGTAACAAGAAAATGTATTTAAATGTGTACACTTTTTGTGAATCGGGATATATAATTAGGTTGAAAGATTCTGCTTATGTAGAGTAAAAAAAGTTTTTTTTTCATATGACGCTAAATATTCTGCAAAATATTAAAAATAATAAAAAAAAATGGTAATAAATTGTACTGTTGGTTGGCAGAATTAACATGTAACTTGTTATAAGATTGTTCAGAAGCATAAAACTTTGAGTAAGTTCCTAGATAAGTTTATTTTTAATAAAAATCGATCAATTTGCCATTTTAGGTGACAATAAACAATGGGATTTATTAGGTGTTGTGATAGTTTTCATTTAAGCTAAATATCTTTATTTCTGCTAATGGGATTTGATTTTACAATTTACACAAAATGTGATATACTTAATATGTATTAAGATACAATTTTAATTGGTATAATTATGCTATGAAGTGCCTTTATTCATTAGTTGCCTCATTAACATGAAATGTTCCCTAATGTGTATAAATAGTTACTAATAAATAGTTCTATGACTCAAATAATATTGCTCAGTATGTAATCAAATAAAAATAAAATTATATTATTACTTGAAGCAAAAAGAGAGATTACTTTCAATCGTGTAATCTCGCGTGTTGTCTCGTGTCTTGCCCTCTAAAATAGTTTTTACTTCCGCGCAAATTTATTCTCAGTATCGCGTGGGTTTACACATTCAATTCACATGCATAAAGACACCAAAACTCAGAACAAGCTTCTGTCGATCGCACAAATTATAGTTCTACGTGGAGATCACAGTGGTAATTGGCGTGGCGACCTACCCCACTCAGCTACAATCTTACTTTAAGAGAGGATGATAGACCTCCAATGATCGTGTAATTTACGTACCTATTACAATTTCGATTACTTTTGCCAGTAAAAATAATCCTTTTTCTAGTTGGTTTTAATCATGTCATAAAATAATCGATTCTTTTTCGATAAAAATAATCAATTTAATATTTTTTTTTTGTAATTTTGACGAGCTTATTATTATAGTAGTTTATATTTAAGCGCAACGAACTCACACTAATTAGTGTATTGCTTGGTCTTAGGGTCATTGCGTAGTACAACGAAGTCGATACTCGAAATGTGATATTTTTTTCTCAAGAGAAATATGAACCTTACGGTGTTGGGTTAAAGATGAATTTGCTATAACAACTTCTAGGTTAACCTTTGCTTCGGTTTCACTGTAGTACGAATTGACCCATAGTGAATAGGTATCATTTTCGTACAAATCATTGTTAATTTTTGTATTTGCTACAATAAATGCTGTTTCAAAAAAGTTTTTTTTTATTTACTCAATAGTAAATAGGACTATTTTGTGTGTTCTTAGTAAAAATCTTCCTTTATTTAATGAATTTATGGACATTGGCATACCTACCTGGTACATGATGATAGCTATACAAAGGATTGGATAAATGATAGAGCGTTTTTAACACATCGAAAACAATTTATTGCATATTAAAATTTTACCACAAATTATATTTTTGATCTCAAAAATATAAGGTCGTGTCGATTGTAGTCATCCTTAGAACTCCATCCTTAGTATTTACTTGCCAAACGGAAAAGCTGGAATGTTACAAAACAAACAGTTAATATATAAAATAGAATTTTAAGTTTAAGTTTTAGTTTTAAGTTTTAAGTTTTAGTTCAGACATGAGATAAACCATACGTATTTCGTGCACGTGTTTTAATACTGCTCAAATTATAGGTCTCAATACTCTAGCTCATTGTTTGCCACAGTGGGCGATAACACCTCTTTGTAGGCCTTGCAGATCTAAAGGGGCAGGAAGAGTCCCAGACAAAGAGAGAGAGCCGGCATTGTGGAGCCTAAGGGACGATTAGTAATTTCACCCAGATACATTTTAATTACCGAAATGCAAACTGCCCAACTAACTATAATTTATTGGGGGGGGGGGTGCACTAAAAATACACATTTTCCCATTAGGTAAAAGATAAAATAAGCTAGAGTAGTGGCTAGCTGGTCCTACATTCCACCTGAAAAAAAAAAACAGAATTATATTTTTTCAAAAAAATAAACATATTTACAGCTAGCGACTTTCTTCGTAAGTTCGAATCCCAATTTGGTTGCACCTAATGTGATTGTTTGCGCTTTGTCAATGATGCTTCCCATGATGTTCGGGTTTTTTGCTGTCAAAGAAAAAGGTTAATCATTACTTAAATACGACTTGGCGACCTATTTGATACGTGTTTATGTTTTTCATTTTTTTATTAATGAATTAAGGATTTTGATTTTTAATCCTCGTGTCGCGGGGTGGTTTTATAGACATTCAATTCACATGCACCAAAACACTCAAATTAAGAACCAGTATTAGTGGATCGCATAAATTGTTGTCCGACGCGAAGATTGAACCCGCTACACGTCTAACGATTGGCGTAGTGACTTATAAACTACTCAGTTATCCATATCTGCGTTATATAAGATGTTTTTAATGATAAAGAAGCGACTTGATAGGTTCATACCATTGTCAGCACCGGGTGATTCCGGATTAGCCTGATCAGCTGCTGGTGGTGCTGTAAAATAAGAATGTAAACTTGTGATTTTTTTTTTTTTGTATTTGATATTGATGTGTAACAAATTTCATTCGAATTTCAGAATGATAACGTATTCAATTTTAAGTAATGAATGACGATTGTGTATATTATGCTGTTGGTGAGTTTCAGTTAGTTTTAAAGGCCGGGGTTTTAGAAATTAAATGTTTATCAAAGAGTTAAAATTATTCTATTGAGTTAGGTAAGTATTAGTAAGTCAGCGTATTCTACATTATTTTGTTAATTCTTGACAACTTTTTTTTTGTGTAACTGAAAATCTTTCTAAATATAAACTTAAGTACTAATTTGACTTCATATTGTCAAAAATAACCACGACCTAATAAGGGTGTTAAATAAAAGTCACTATACAACATTGATATAACTATAATTACTGTCTAAATAAAAATAAATTGAAACAAAACAATAACTTTTTACGTAAAATAAACACTATTTTGTTCTTGGTTAAAAGCGTCACCGGTATTGGGTACAGTCAGCAACAGAAGACGTTAACACAAATCGATTAACAAAGTGTCATTATTTTTCTATGACAAGTAGGAATTGGTGCTTAGTATGTTTTAACTATACTAGGTATCAAGTCTATTTTGTTACCTAATAGCAGAACATTAATTCACTGAATGTAATTGTTCAGTTCGTTTGAAAATCTAAATGTGTTAATCGACTTTTGATGCTGAACGTTCATTGATAGAAGTTTTCGATCTTGTCTAAAACCGGCGCCATAGTGGCCAGCGGGCATTGCGGAATCCTCTTGCACCGTTGCCGTGACATCCACGTCGGGGAGGCGCTGTGGTTGTAGTCGAAGTTGTGGTACTAGCTGGTGTTCACATAAATATGATATTCAGTCAGATATACCATTACACAAATTTCTTCTGTTATTGGGTACAAAACGTAGGCACTTTTTAAAGTATTGTAAGATACGACTAACATTCGGCGAAGGAAACCTGGATTCTAAATACATATTGGAATCTGTAATTGTCAACCTGCAGTGACTTAGCGTAGTCAATACTCAAACCCTCTTTATATGGGAAGTGGTATGTGCCCAGCAGTGGGACAGTGGATAGGCTGGTATTATAGTCCAGTAACAAAATTAAGAATCAGTGGAATTATCCTTTCATTCCGGAAGATCGATTCAATATTCTTTTATATTTTTTTACAATTCAGAACAATTCAATCTTCTCTCATATGCAATCGTCATAACTAAGTTTCAGGCGAGGAAAATTTTATTGAATTTAATCTGATTATATTAGCGATGGTTACGAATTGGTTTAAATGTGTTAAGAGTTTCTGCTTAAATTGCTCCTAACATTTATTCTAACGTTAAACAATTGATTCTACTGCACTTAATATATTTACACATTACTATGAGTTTTGCGGAGTAAGATGAGAAAACAATGGAATTAAATGTGTTACAAGTAGGTACTCCACCGGGGTGTTTCCGTTTTCAACCCGCGTCTTCTACCCACGCGTAATAATTTCGTATTCTTATCAAAAAATATTCATATAAATACATATAGCTCGTGGGTAGAAATTTGCGGGTTGAAAACGCGAAGACCCCTCAGCTGAGAAGGAAATCTTACCGTTCTTTAAAACTGCATTAATCAATGTTTCTATGGTTGGATACAAAAAATAAAATTTCAGTTATTATGTTATAATTATTTGATATGACAGTTAACTCACGCGTATTTATCGGAGTTCCCGATTCAACCAAAATCCCTTATTATGAACTAAGGCGGTGTCAGGGTTGCGAGTTAGTATGAAACTAGTCTGGGAAACCCGATAAATACACGTTCAGGTTTAGTATTTTTGTTATATAATAGGCAGAAACTTACGAGTTGTCGAGCTTGTGGTAGTGGTAGCTGTAAAAAAATGAAGTAAATTAGCACATGTTACATATTTCAAGCTCATTTTAAGTTATGTATTGGGGAATTTAATAGTGTATTCTAGCTCTTACTAACAGCTTTGGCAGAAGTTTTATCGCTATTTCATACATGTAGGTACCTAGACATAGGTAGTAAGTCTGCATATACGACAGTTAATACTAGACCTATGTATTGGCTACTGAATTTAAGATTGCTACTTAACAAATGAAGGGAATGCATTAACATTCCTAAACGTCCGTCTTTGTCCCGTTCCGAAAACATACATGCTCTGAATTTAAAACAGTTGTTGTCTATGAATGGATTTAATTTTGTGGTTACAGATCAACATAGTTCACAGAATGTTTAGAAAAATATACTTATTTCATGAAACGTATGACAAATATAATAGGGTAAAGCAAAAAGAAAATAAATTGTACTATTCTAATTAGAATAGTTTCCATACCATGTGCAAAATATGGGTATTTCCCGAGTACCTGGGTGCACCTAGTCTTGTATAGGTTCTAGGTAACTAATATGCCAGGTCCCACCAGAGTTTTGTAAGAAGGTAGGTACTTCATAATGTTATCATCATACTTTCATAGTAGATAGAAATTATTTATAGATTAGAACTATAATTCAATTCTATGGTACAGTAGCGTACGTATGGACCTTTACAAACGTGTAGACTTCTGATTTCGATAGCAATACCCACTTAAATAAATTTTAAAATTTTCATTAAAAAAATACATTTCAATTAATAATTCCGCTTACCGGGTGCAGGTGTTGGCGATGAAGCCTGATCTGCTGGCGGGGTGGCATCCTGAGCGCTCTAAAACAATTAATATAATATAAGGAAAGATACTAAACAAAAATGTGTGAAGTATTTAAATTCTGTCTCTAAAAGATTGCTTATCAATATACCGAAGGTATTGGACTTATAAATTGGTAATGTATAAGTCCAATACCTTCGGTCTTAATGTACTAAAAAAAAGTAGAGCAGGAACTAACTTTAAAAAGAATACTAATTAAGTTAGGAACCACTTAATATATTTTTCGCAAATACAAAATGTTAAAAGCACTTACCACATAGGCGAAAAACGCCACCACCACAAGAAATGCGAAAGCAGTTTTCATTTTGATTTTATATCTCACTTTACCGAACTGTATGAAAGAACAATTTAGTACTAATCCTATTACAGAAGTTTCCCGGTTATATATGATTTTCTAGCCGAGAAACTTAACACAATTGAGCAAATAGAAAAACACGCAAATTTTTAACAATTAGAACTAGCATTGATATTCATGTGTCATGTTGTTTGTCACTAATTACCATCATAAGAGCCGGCTAATTTTTGTTAAGGGATCACTCACTGTCGAATTTTGTTGTTTCACTTCTAGGCATGACGATATTCGAAGTAAAGGTGTATTTATACCCACTATTTATTGTAAAAATATCAATTTCTATATCATTAAATGTTGTAGTAATCAGGTTAGCTACAAACAAAGTTTATCTTAAAACTAACGATAGTAAATGTAATAAGTATGTTGCTGTATATAATAAAGGTAACGAATCGATCGCGGCACACTAATCATTCCTCACTACTTAGAATGTATGATATTGTTTAATATATTTTATTTTGTAATATTTTTTTTTTGAGACTGGTAAACAAATTACTAAATTGCGTGTTGACGTTCTCAGACAGATAAATAGGCTTTCATGATACCTATATTATTGGGAAAGTAGAAGGCCTTTTGTTAGTACTGAGTATAGGTTTTGCAGTTGTGGCGTTAGGCCCTTACGAGACCTACAAACTGTTATAGTCAGACATTTGTGTAAGAGAGATACAGCTCTACGCTGTGTAGTGCACCGTCTCGTTTCCACATCTTTAAGGGGTGTCGGTGGGACACCTGATATAGGCTATAGGTAAATAAGGATTATTATAAGTTTTTGTATCTCTATTGTGAACACATCCTATCACAAAGTATGATACCTTGTTATTTGTGTGACCGTGAAATTTAAACATTTTTAAATGTCGTACTAAAGGCCGTATTGTGTTTAGGCGTAGATTATTGTTCCATATTGTGTGTTCAAGTGGATAACTATTAGAGCCCCAGAAAGTTATAGAAGTCTCTAGAATGAAAAGCTATTGTATATTTGCTCAGAAATTGTAGCTATTAAAGAATAGTGTAAGTGCGTACGTTAGAAACTGAATCATCTTTGAAAAAGTATTTATATCGGAAAGTTATGGCAAAATTTTCCAAAGTAAATATTCGATATACAGTGAATAAATAAAATACTTTCTTTATATCATTGATTTATTTCTAAGTATAGAAGTTTAAAGAACGTGAATAATAAGCAATGTAACGAAATTAAGGGTTAGAAGTGGTATTACTAACGTAATGCCCCTCTTTTAAGTTTGGTAAAGCCAGTTGCAGCTGAGCTGTGATGTATACAAAGGTGGATGCTGCAATTCTCAGTATGAATCCTGTGTCGAAAGAAAACATGTCGTACAGTGAAACTCTTGTTTCTCTCAGTTCTAGAGCATCAAATATAGTTTTCGTTAACCTGAAGATGTTTTCTGAAAGGAAAATGATGACGTCATTAGTAAGATTCGTTAAATATGATAATATCTTTAAAGAACGAGAAACAGGACAACTTGTGCAGTCATTTCTTTCAACACCTACCGATGGAAAATCTTTTAGCAAATCTTAGATTTAACTTTTGTTGCTACATTTTATTTTATATTATAACACTAGCTTTCCGCTCGTGGCTTCGCCCACGTGTAATTTGGGATTGTGGCGTTTTTTAATGATCTCGACAGGATTTTCTTTCATAGGTTAATCAGTTCATCTCCTCCCCCCCCCCCCCCCCCGCCCGCTACCTAAGGGCTTGCTACTCCAAAAATCCCTTCTTAGTGGTCAATTGTGTTACTAAAGGACACCTTGTTCAAAATATCAAACTTCTATACCAAAAGGTTTCGGCTGTGCGCTAGTCAATCAGTCACCAAATCATACCCGCGAAATCACGATTGGAGGATAGTTTGGAAAAACTTACATTACCAAACTTATTTACTTGCCTATGTACGTTTTCGTACCAATTTTCAAGTTTATAAACCTAAGGAATAACATTTTTCATAGAAATGTTTTTACCCCTTTTCGCCCCCTTGGGGGTACAATTTTCTAAAAATCTTTTTTTAATACTCACTCCCGTCAGTAAAAGAAGCTTTGTTCAAAATATTAGACTCCTACACCGAGCGGTTATGGCTGCGCGAAAGTCAATCAGTCACCCAATCGCAACCCCCTAAATCACTATTGGAGGGTAGTTTGGAAAAAATTATAATGCCAAACTTATTTACTTGACCATATACGTATTTGTGCTAAGTTTCAAGTTTATAAACCCAAGGAATAAGATTTTGCATAGAAACGTTATGACCCCTTTTTACCCCCTTAGGGGTTGAATTTCCAAAAATCCTTTCTTAGTGCACCCCTACATATCTCAAGGAACCTACATGCCAAATTTCAGCTTTCTACGACCAGTAGTTTCGGCTGTGCGTTGTCTGTCAGTCAGTCAGTCAGTCAGTCAGTCAGTCAGTCAGTCAGTCAGTAACGGAAGAGTTTTATATATATAGATTAGACAAGAGACGGCCGCACAACTAAACGTACTGCAATTGGAATATTTCCTTTTTCCACTTTGTCCAATACACACAGACCTTCGTCCAATCGAATACCGTTTTTTTTTTGGAATTCTGATATTGCTCTGGTGGTTCAAGTTAAACTTATAATATTTATCAGGTGGGTGTCCATGAGGATTCCCTCGTCTTATCAAAGGCAGGCCCTTGGAATCGTAACTAAGAGACGTTTTGACTGATAAAATTAACTCACCGGGGGTATTCGGCTTCAGCTGTACGTAAGCACATATTAGTTTAGTTTGTCCTAGTTGTTTATAGAACATGTCGGTTTGTGAACTTACTACCAGTATGTGAAACCAAGAGGCTAAACACCATGATGATATAACACTCGCCCGTATCACCATCGTCTGAAATATAGATTAAAACCACAAATGTGAGCAAAAAATCACTAAATATAAGTTTATTAGAAGATAATTAATGAAATACCAGTCTATTTCTTTTTAAATTTGAATCAATCTATACGACAAATAATTGTAAATATTGTTTTATCGTTTTTGCCACATACGTAGGTAACTCATTCAATGAGTAGCAGCAGAGTAGTAGTAATTCCTTCAGTAATCAGTGAAACCTTCAGTACAAATTATTTAAAAGTAAACTGATATTTTTAATTTTGATGTTTCCATACTTACATCTGACTCTTGGATGTAAAGGATAAATGTTTGAACAGTCACTATAGAACCCATTGCGATGGTGACAAGGCCAAGTACTAACTAAAACAATATGTTATATTAATATCTTATAAAACTTGTTAAAAGCTAATTAAAACTTACTTGAAATAAATACTTACAGGAAACCGATAACAGTCTTCGATTAGCTTCAACTGATCACAAAGCAAGCGGTACCCTGTACTAAAGTTCTTAAGATCACATCTCTCGTGGAATTTAACTAAATCGTCATAACTATCCTTCCAGAATAAGGCATTAAACAATAACTGCTTCGGCACGTATTCCATCTTCATTTTCGATAATTTAATCAAAGCCACATTCAAGTATCGCACTCTTGCCGTAAGAAATGAATATAAGTATAAAAAAAAGGAGAAATCGTTGTAAGCGAAAAATAACCACAAGAAGTAATAAGAACCGACGATATGGATTGCTATAGAAACATGAAAAATATAATACATGTATGATACGACAAAGACTTGTGCTATACCTATGCAAATGATTAATACTTTTAATAGATTTATGGACCTTTCCCTCATAAAATCGGTTTCCTTCGCTCCCAGTAAGGAGTCAATTTCGACACATTTCTTGATTAGATTCAAGCCACGGTATTTGTCGCCGAACGTTATGTTAAACAGTAGCAAATTTGCGAATATGGTGAAATGTATGATTGCGATGTATTCGACAAGGCCCAAGTATTGTTCTTTGACGTTAGCGAACCATAGGAGATACGTGGCGCAGGCGTCGGCAACGATCAAAATGAAAATGTTGTACCACATGGTATCTCTTTGCCTTTCGACAACTTTACCCTTTCTTATAACAAAGCGACAGAACCCTGTAGGTTCTAGTAATCTAAAAAGTGTATTTAGTCTTTTAGCGTAATCGCTCATTAGTAACTTTTCGTCTTCTTTCATTTTTAAGCAGATTAAGAAGAGGTTATTGTAGACGCGTCTTGATACTTCAAATTTTGGATTATGACTATTATTTGAATACAATATTTTCCTGACGTGGATTATGTCTCTGGGGTAAAATTAGGCGCTAAATTATACTATTGGGACTGGGTAAATTGTTGTCTGATTTGAATGTAATTTTGTTTTTACTATTAATTTGGACTGATGACTGTCTGACTCATCACAGACTTTTTGTTAATTCCCTAATGGGGCAAAATTGGGATACAGGGTTGTTGAGTAAAAAACCTTTAGTGATCACTAGTCGGACACGCAGTAACTAATAAGTAACGTTACGCGTACATACTACAACTTTTAAAACAAAATACATACCAGTGACGTCATGTCAAAAATGAAAGAGATAGATTCAGTATAAAAAAGAGATGGGTGCAACAACAGTCGCTGAAAAAAAATAGATGATCAAAATTGGCCTTGGACAATAAGATTGTGGTATAGTTATTAAAACAAAAGACATGTCAGTGACGTCATGCCCAAAATGAAAGAGATAGACTATAAATAAGAAAGAGGAAGAAGAACACCAGCTCCTTTATATTAAACATGCATTATAGAAATGGACCTTATGTTTTAGGCAATAAGGACGAAGTATAGTAATCGAAACAAAAGACACGTCAGTGACGTCATGCCCAAAATGAAAGAGATAGACCATAAATAAGAGAGAGGAAGAACAATTCCAGCTCCTTTATTAAAAACATGGAAATCAATAATGCACCTTATGTCTTAGGCAAAAAGGACGTGGTATAGTTATCAAAACAAAAGACACGTCAGTGACGTCATGCCCGAAATGAAAGAGATAGACTCTAAATAAGAAAGAGCAAGAAGAACGCCAGCTCCTTTATATTAAACATGCATTATAAAAATGCACCTTATGTCTTGGGTAATAAGGTTGTGGCATAGTTATTAAAACAAAAGACACGTCAGTGACGTCATGCCCAAAATGAAAGAGATAGACTATAAATAAGAAAGAGCAAGAAGAACGCCAGCTTCTTTATATTAAACATGCATTATAAAAATGCACCTTATGTCTTGGGTAATAAGGTTGTGGCATAGTTATCAAAACAAAAGACACGTCAGTGACGTCATGCCCGAAATGAAAGAGATAGACTATAAATAAGAAAGAGCAAGAAGAATGCCAGCTCCTTTATATTAAACATGCATTATAGAAATGCACCTTATGTTTTAGGCAATAAGGACGAAGTATAGTTATCGAAACAAAAGACACGTCAGTGACGTCATGCCCAAAATGAAAGAGATAGACTATAAATAAGAAAGAGCAAGAAGAACGCCAGCTCCTTTATATTAAACATGCATTATAAAAATGCACCTTATGTCTTGGGTAATAAGGTTGTGGCATAGTTATTAAAACAAAAGACACGTCAGTGACGTCATGCCCAAAATGAAAGAGATAGACTATAAATAAGAAAGAGCAAGAAGAACGCCAGCTTCTTTATATTAAACATGCATTATAAAAATGCACCTTATGTCTTGGGTAATAAGGTTGTGGCATAGTTATCAAAACAAAAGACACTTCAGTGACGTCATGCCCAAAATGAAACAGATAGACTATAAATAGGAAAGAGGAAGAACACCAGCTCCTTTATATTAAACATACATTATAAAAATGCACCTTATGTCTTGGGCAATAAGGACACGGTGTAGTTATCAAAACAAAAGATACGTCAGTGACGTCATGCCCAAAATGAAAGAGATAGACTATAAATAGAAAAGAGGAAGAACATCAGCTCCTTTATATTAAACATGAATTATAAAAATGCACCTTATGTCTTGGGCAATAAGAACGTGGTGTAGTTATCAAAACAAAAGACACGTCAGTGACGTCATGCCCGAAATGAAAGAGATAAGACTATAAACAAGAAAGAGAAAAGATGAACACCAGCTCCCTAAAACAAAACAAGGTTATCAAAAAATGCACCCTATGATTGCACAATAAAGATGAAGCTCCATTTATAAACATTACCAAGCTACCCAGAATATTGGCGCGTATAAAAAAATAGCTTTCTGTTTTGAAAATCGAAGAAATGCCTGATTCTATTTATTTTTAAATTCAATTGAATTTTTTAGATTTTTTTTATCACGTGTTTTTAATTTTAAATAGTAAATAATTTTATCATTTTTTTTTTAAGAACACGTTTTGTATTTAACAAATCGGAATTGATTCAAACAATTGCAATTGCAAAAAAGCCATTGCAGTGTTACCAATCAGTCTTTTTTTAATTTTATTTTTTTGTTTCTATGCATAAATATTTCTATAAGCTGGGTTTCAAGTGATGAGTATCTCTGCTGTTCAATCAAGTCGTACTTACCGTTTAGAACAAGATGCATCCTCATCTATCGTGATGAGGTGTAAAGCGAATAATTATTTATATTAAGTAAAGGATCATTTCTAACAACTAAGTGTTGTTAGAAATGATCCTTTACTTAATATAATAATAATATGATATGTGTTATGGACTGGACTTTCATAATTTGGAGTTAGAGGTAGGTATATACCTAGAGTTATATATATTTATTATTTTGCGTTTTTATGAGCATTAGAAAATGTCAAAGATAAGCTGCTTTAAAGTTTAGTTGAAGGGGCTTTGACGAAAAGCATTGCAAAACTTATACGAAATCGTTTCGTCAATTTGTGTTTGTGCGGTAAAAAAAATGCGTGAATATTATTCATTAAACTATGTAACGGGCATTAAAAAAAGTTGTCATAATGTATAGGTATATTTGTTTCAGAGAAGTTGTCGTTATTTGTCAAGATGATTTTGTTAGATTGATCCTGTTCTAAGTGTGTAATGTGTACGACTACAAAATGAAACAACAGAAGTTTTATTGATGATATATTGCTTATCAATACAGAGTAACAAATTGTTTGTTTCTTAAAATACAGTTTGAAAATTGTATCGAAATGCTAATAAATGCAACAGTATGTATAACGAAGGCATTGCGCTATCACAATTGTAACGGACCGCCGTCGACGCATCGACACGTGATAAGCCAATATCAAAATTCAGATCTATTCAATCTTACCAAATTGTACAAAATACTTTAACAATAATCTTTTTTAAAAATCTCATAAATGCTAAGTAGGTACTACTAATATAATTAGGTAATATTACTTTCTCAAAATTTTACTACTATTTTCTAAATTTAGACATATTTACAATTCTTTAAGTACCTAATTTATCCACAAGCTTCGCTGTGAAAGCGCAAATGTATCAATTGAGCATCATAGTCTTTTAAACCCTCTTTATAACTCGGAAGCGCTTCATCAAGGCGACCTTGACGTATCATTAAAATTATAACAATTGACGCATTAAATAACACATTTACACAATACATAATTCTCACACACACTCACAGCACAAACTGTAACCGATCAATATTTTAATTTAAATAATATAAATACTTCTAGAAATGCAGTTCAACTTGGTACGACATGTCGTGGCGCCGCATCGGGGCGCCACTATCGAATTTAAAAATTTTTGACTTTATAATAAGTACAAAACAAAAACAAACATAACATTTTCTATAGTTACAATACAAATTAAAATTGTGACGTAATTTGTGTTATTAATTTGAGAAATATTTAGGAGCTAGTATCACTAAAACGAGGAAAGAGATTCCTTACCGTGGATTCAATTTATACCAAAGCATAAGTCTTTGATATTTGCTTATAGATCGGACAATAAGCGTCATCCGATCCATAAATCGCTTCATTTCAAGTCAGCATCGTTTACATCGTATCTAGCACCATCCACTTGAACTCAACTCTCGTTACAATCTCACAAGTCTACCCTGGCTGGTTTGAAATGAAACTTACAATCGATTTCTATGAGACAATCGGACTAAAGCTATCTTCTTACTCTAACTTAGATCTAAACTTAAAATAATCCCGTACCATCACCAAAGATTGCACATAATACCCGATACTTTGATTTTTTAATTGCAGTCATGCCTAACGACTTAGGCCAGTGGATTATTTCACGTTGACTGTTAAAAAATTAAGGTATTTTTTCAATGGAACAAAACATAGATACTGTTCCGTTATTTGATACACACCGTATAATATATGTATTTTCTTAAAACACGGAATGTCTACTACAATAATAGTTTGGAAGACAACGTCGATTACATAACTAAGAGGAATTTCGAGTGTGCAGACTCAAATCTAAAATAAGAACTGGGTAGTTTAGACAAATATTGTATACGTTTAAACGGACGGAATAAATTCGTAATGTTAAGTACATTTTTCAATATGCCATATTCATTCAATTTGATGAAACCATGTTGTTGAAAAAATCCGATACCTTAATTGGTACCTGTTCTTGGAGACTTGTATTCATTAGAGACAAAATGTTCTTATGTCGGACATACCATTAAATGCGAGAGAAACTTAAAGTTATCGTATGCCGCTGTTTTGATCCATAGCACAAATATGTCCTTAATGATTGCAAGTGCTAATTATAACAGTTATGAAATGATCATGAGTGTACATTTAGTTGTGTACTGGCATGGGCAGCTGTCCCAGGAGCTGGTTTGCGAACGTCGCGTTTGTGAACTTGAAGTGCCGCTTGTCGTAGAACTTGAGCAGCGCCGGGGAATAAGGGTGCTGTTTCTTTAGATGCATGTAGTGTTCTTCTGGCTCTGATGTCGTGTGGCCGCATTCTTCGCAAACGTACATCTGGAATAATTAAATTGTTTTTATTAGTTATTTTGTTGTGTTTGTTTTGTTAGTCAGTCTACATACAGGGTGTGTATGTGTCATGTTTCTTATAATAGAATCAAATGGAGTGCATTCAAATATAAATTAGGGATGTTGAATATAATCAAGTATTTTAATTAAGAAATTTGTAAATAGATTGGGATATGAATATGATAGTTACCTTAGTCCTTCTCTCCTTGTACGCGTAAGTGTGTTGGACTCCGTGTACTTTAAGGCAGTGAGATTCCAGAGAGCATCTTTGGGTAAACGATTTCTCGCAGAGGTTACATTTGTAGGGTCGGACGCCAGTGTGCGTCCTTGTGTGTCGTTTTAAATCGAAGGTGTCATTGAACCCTTTGCCACAGAACGTGCACAGGTATCGCTTGACGTCCGAATGACACTTCATATGTCGGTTCAACAGTCTCTGTAAACTGAAGTTCTTTGAGCAAACTCTGCAAACAAACTTCGTGGGATCATCTTCGCTAACTAATACTTGTTTGTTCTTTTCCTCTTCTCTTTGTCTTGCGTTCGCTTCCGTCGCCAATGGATTCTTTACTCCGTGCCCACCATTTATGAATTCCAACGGGAGCTCTGCTGGTAGACCCAACTGTAAACAAAACACACACATTATAAAACACGAGTTCTGACGATAGAACTGTAAAGATAGTAAATATGATTCGAAAAGGGTATTCTGTCAGAAAGATTATTTCATTATTGAATTATAAGGCTAAGCTTATATCAATTATTATAACAATTATGACACGAATACGTAAATTTCAAATGCACTAAGTTAAAGCATAAGTTGATTTAGGCTCGGCGTAATAAATATACTTTATTACAGCTTCTATGTCGTTTTTATATTTATAAGACGACATAGAAAGGAATTGCATTAAAGCTTCGCCTTAAAATCAAATAATGCTTACCCTTTGTTGCAAGATTTGAATTTTGCCATCGCCGGCAGAGGATTTCTTGAGACTTACAGCAGCAGCAGGACTGAGGGAGGCGTTCTCGATGTGGCTGTTGCCGTCGAGGGAGTTGTTGCCGCCGGGCGAGGGCAGCGACGTACCCGTCGGCGAGTCCAGGTCCAAGGCGGGGTGACTAGTGAAGGGGAAGCCGGGCGATAGAATCTGCTGTCTTTGTTGAAGCTGCACGTGGATTTGTAGTTGTTGCATTTGACCTTCACCGTGTTGCAAAAGCGCTGGATTCAGTTGCATCAATAAATCTGGCCGATCCTTCGCAAAATTATATGAGGAACCCTGGTTTTCTTGACTGGCGAATGCTAAATAGTTAGCCTTTTCATAGTATTGTCTACTTAAATTAACTTGTTCTGCTAATGATTCAATATCAACGGGATTGTGTACAGAATCTGGGGTGATTGATGATGATTCTCTGATGTCGGAGTCTGTAATAGATTCTACATGATTGTTTAATAAGCTAGCGAAGTCTTCAGCTGAATCTGACAAGTTTCCTAAGATACCTTCATTTGGTCCTGGGAATGTCAACGTGTTAGCAAATTGGTAGTTGTCTATTACATCTTCGCCCATATCCACTACCATATTCTCATCGAAATTACTTCCGTAGTTACCAAGAGACCCAATATTCTCTAATTTGCTTTCATAATCTATCTCTTCATCTTTAAGCGCTAACCCGTAGTGTGCATTCTGCATTAATGAATATTGTTTACTTTGTTCAGGGAAATTCGTGGCGTTGTCATTATTTTCACAGTCCATGTTGAATCCGTTGATAATGTTGAATTCATTAGAGAAGTTGCTATTGGCATTGAAAGAGTTTTGACCGCCCTTTGTAGATGGTCCTAGGGTTTCATAGAAAGGTGGGAGACTACCCGTAGGTGGACTGTTAGGGCCGTAATTTGACCGACCATCGCGGCCATTGCCACCGCTTCCGGAGCCACCTCCTATCGCACCACCGCCACCAGATGAAGGCGCAGTGCCGCCACCGCCAGAACTAAAGCTACCTGAGCCACCACTGCTCTGTGAGCTGCCACTTGAACCGGTATTGCCGGTTGATCGACCATGACCTGCTGCGGCATTCATGATGCCGGGGACTTTACTCGCTGGACAGTTACGAAGGACAAAAGATGGTCTAGCCAAAATTCCGTTTGCAATCTTTGAACTACTTGTCCTCCTCTGTTCCCTAATTTTCTTTTCAGTTTCTTCATCTTCTGATTCGCCGCGCTTCTTGGCGATAACATAATCGATAGGTTGGTCTTGCTCAGGCTCAGGTGTCGGCAATGTTGTTGGAATGCTGACGTCAGATAGTTCTTTTTTACCATCACGGAATTGTGATTGTGAAGGTGTTCTCTGTATGACCGACACTTTTTGGCAAGTAACGCTGTTATCAATGCCAGGAGAGGGGGCGGATTCTGGTGACGGGGTATTTCTGGATGGTAAAACTACTGGATCACTGTCTAAGGAATCTTTTTCTTCCTTAATAAGAGGTTTGTCTTCGGTTTTCTTTTCTTCTACCACGACTGGCAAGTATTGTTTGCGTTCAGCTTGTGTGAGCACATGTCCTCTATGGCTGCCGTACGGGACATCGCCTCCAAGTATTGATGACACAAATCTTAGCTCCTTCAAACGTTTATCTCTTGTATTTTTTACTCCGTTGCTTTCGCCGAATACGTCTCGATCTGAAATAATAAAAAAAAAACTTACATAAATTATAACACAAAAAATATGCCAGTAAAAATGTTCTATCATATCTTGAATGGAATCTATATAAATACATAGTTATTTTTATTATAATACTGAATATTTATTTTAAACCGCAAAATATCTAGATCCGAGACAAAACGCGTTATAAAATAGTTACTATTCGTCCTCGGGTTTTTACTAACGTATTCATGCGGCGTCGGAGGCATGAGGCCTCGTTGACGTCAGTGGTATGTGCCTCCATAACGGTAATGCCTCCACATACACACTCACGCCAGTCTATATATAAACGTGTATGTGTATGATGGTATATGTCTGTCGCATTATTGTAATTGGCGCGCCAGCACACAAAGTGACTAAATCAATCTCGTCCCAAATCTGACCAGTTTTAATCGCTTAGTTCGGATCAATGTTACCTGGATATTATAACATATTTTAATTAAACGTTAATTTAAAACAAAATAGTTTAACGAAATAATATATAGCAAGAACGAGTTTGACTATTAAAGGAAGTTAAAATTCCGGTAGAAAAAATACCCTCTATTATAGCAAAATATGCGTAGGTAGTCAGTGAAAGTCCCAAGGTTGGCCCAAACGAGTTTCTTTGCCCTTTCTCGGCTTTTGTTAGGGACCCAAGGACGAGGCCTGGCATTGTTGGGGCTCTTTTTTGTATGAGCTTGTAATTGTATGCGTCTGCGCGGCCGGGCGTGAAACGTGGACTCTCATTTCGAATCTCATCGTCCATAGCCCACGATTATGTACTGCTTTCAATTTTTAAAAAGAACATTTTGGGTTGTGTGTTGACAAAGTTTATAGCGGCACTTAAGCCTCGTAAATATTTTATGTTTGCTTTTTGTACGCTACGCTCATTCGTGCATCGGTTTCTTAGAAGTGACTATAAGCTGTCCCTCGTTATTGGGCAAGCTCTGACCTACAAGGGACTTTGAATAATTTACTTTAATGCATTTTTGCAACGATTACTGTTTATTTTACATATACGTATGCAGCGATGGAGCAGAGTAATGGATTATTATTAATTCTGAAGTACCCATTTAGGAATAAAATGGCCAGTTTAATGGCGGAATTTAAATAAAAACAAAAGTTTATTTTAAAGATAAGGCTTAAGGATTCCATTGTTTATTTAAAGGTTAATATAATTAACTGCATAAGCGTAAATATATGGAACGGTAATATGTTTACTGTTAATGCCTTGGGATTGGGTTTATTACTAAAAGTGGCTCCGAAATTTTGCGATTATTTTTTTGCCAGGTATTAAAATTCTACAAGAATGTAAATACTTTTTTGTTTGAAAGATATTGCTGTGCAAAAAATAATGCCGCGACTTTGAAATAGCTCACGAATTTGGAATAAAATCCGCTGCGGATGGAGTGGAATGCCGTGGCCGGTACGCTTCATATGGCTAAGATGGAAATGATAACGTTTAAATGTGCGACAGAGATATATTACAGCGGGTTGAGGTATGTCTCAATGTAAATTAGCAAGTTTATGCCAATGAAAAATAGTATAAAGAACATTTTATGTTAACTGACTATAATTTATCTTATGCGACATGGTCTTTAAAATTGTTGTAGAGAAGTTTTGTATAAAATAAGTAACGGGGTAATGGATGGTCTGCCGTATACTTTTATACTGTTTTACTTATACAACTTAATAGCTGTAAGATCTTTACATCACTTCGCCAATAAAGAAATTTAAAACTTGATTTTGATATTTCCTTTAGTGACAAAATTGCGGATAAGTAAAATATATTCATTTAACTGTAGCGTTAGTTTATTGTGTAAATATGTACTAAAGTTAATGATCTTTAATTGGATAAAGCAACAGTATCATGCCCTCTAGACAAGGTTGTGTTAGTATCAATTAGCGTAAAATATCAGTTGGTTTTGCATGTCATTTGTTTATTATTCAGACCAGGAACTTTCTTAGTGGTTATCAATTTTGTTTTCTTATTCCTCTGCTTGTTATTGCGTAGTTTAAGATAAGTTCTGATGAAATTTGCAGTGTCTTAATAAATGATTGTATATTCTTAGAATCGTTGACCACAAAATAAAAGATGTAAGCTAAAAACTAATGATATTACCGAATTACAGAACCACTTCATTTCAGTACTGTACTGCTAAACCGTCTATTCTAATCGCTTTATAATAAATTCATCTATAAATAAGCCATTGAACTTTAAACTTACTAAACTAATTTGTATTCTTAATTACTCTGTCTTGTAAGGTAAACGTTACTAGTCTATTTTCGAGCTGTGCACTGGCATTTCAAAACCAGACTAACGCCATGATTAATATGCCAAATGGATCTACAACTTGATATTAACGCACTAACAATAATTATGAGGAATGACTTCTAGATATAAATAAATATGGTCCATTATTTTGTCCATTTAGTTATAATACCCAATTGTTAAATTTATATCTTTTACCAAGTTTCAAGCTGTCTTTATTTAGTTTTAATTGTGTTGCAGTAAGAACAGACAGAAACAAGTGAAATGTGAACAAAGAAACGGAATTTAGAATAATTCGATTAAAATTAATCGCAAATTACAAAAACAGAGCAACGAATTCCGTGAAGTTCATTGCTTATTTGTCAAATTATTTAACATTTTATACAAAGACGTTCTAATGGAGAATTGAATGGCGAATCAATAGATAATTTGCTTCAATGTTATTCGCGGTTCTATAGGGAAGTATTAAGAGATGTTAGTACCGCATTTGATCATGTTACCGCCACTTCATCGCATCAACTTAAAGTCATGGTTACACTAACACTAAGGTGATCACCGTTAGCGATTTACGCTGACGTCATTCGCTGATTGAAATGTTCTTAATGTAGTGCGTCATAATTATACTTTTTGCTTACTATTTTGCAAGAGATGAATACGTTTGTACTTTGACAAAAAATGGACGAAAAACTGGCGTGTTTGTATAGGTTAAATCATTTGGCTTTTTTATTTAATATCAAGTTTGAATGTTATTTTGTTATGATACCTTGTTAATGAGAGATAACCGTCACTCATGTTAGGTATAAAGGTTTTTCCCTCTTTTTCTAATAAGCTGTATATATTATTATAAAAGTGAATAGTAAGATCAAAGATTGCTGAAATATTGCCTAATGTGGCGTGGTCAGCTGAAGCCCAACCGGGATCTATGCAATTTATCAGCTGACAGTTTACAAACACAACCCTCAATCGTCGCGCATTTAAAACAAACAAAGTCACATGAATCATGTGTGAGCTACACATTTAAATAGCGCGGTTTTTATTCTAAAACGGTAAGTCAAGGTCCCGTAATTACCGCGACCATATCTATTCAGTTACTCGGTGTTTCCTGCCGAGAAACAGCGCGCTTTAGCCTTGAATACGAACACTCATTATTTGGCCATTAACGGCAGCCTTCTCCGCATCATATTTTGGCAATAATTAGCGATTCTCGAGCGGTTGGCCGAACTCTTAACAATTTGGAGCTAGCTAAGCGTGAGCTATTTGTGCTCTTAATGATCTGTGATGTTTCAAGCTATTTTTTCCTTGTTCAAAAGCAGAATTGTAATGCGTGTCCTGATCGTGATTTGAGAGCTTTATTTATTGATATTTCCTGTCAACTATACGGGCAGGAAAAATTAACAAACAAGTTTTCATTGATATAAAACGTTTTCCTATTGCCTATATAATTTAGTTATCAAGCAGGTAACAAAGAAAGTATTTGACATAATGAGTGCCTTATTGCGATTTCACGGTCGTTTATAAGTATTTGGACACAATTATTGAAGCATGTTTTGGGTAACGCATACCTGCTTATTAAATTACAATTGTAATAATATCAGGCAATCACCGCGTAACTATGTAAAGCATTAATAACCTTAACACATTTTGCGGCTTGCACCATTACGACTCGTGTTCCTAGTAATTATCGAAACATTAATCATCGACAAAATATAATTCTAAAATGATTAATTACGGGTTGTACAAACTGTTCTGTTACACTATTACACTTACGCGTAACAAACAATACCCAAACCTTTGACGGTACTTATCCACGATCCTTCTAAACAGTAATTGTATTAAGACAAAAAAGACAGCCTTCTTTTGTTAACAATAAATTATATCTTTATTACTTTTTTAAGGATTCTATTCACTAACCTCTTTGCTCCACGGTTACTTATAGTTTTACAAATTAGACAAAAAGCGGTTAAAGTTACAAAATACTTTTAATGGACATCAACAGAGTAAAATATAAAGTGCAAATTTTATATGGTCATGGCCTTTGTGCCGTTTTAATACTCTTTAAGTTAAATTACAACCTGGTCTATTATTAGGCACACAGGCAAACACACAAAGGCACACATGTAAAGGCGGCAGTAAAACTTGCCTGAGGCATTAATAAAAACTAGCGAGGCAGCGGGGCGGACTAGTATGACCTTGCGGGCGGGGTTATCGGACGCTGTTAGCATTTAACGCATTATAAAACGTAAGACAGCTATGAAGAACCGCTCCGGACAGCACATAAAATTCCGTTGAAGCCTTTTTTTTTTCTTCATAAGTATAAGTACCGATAGCACACGGTACATAGCAGCGTCCGCAGCCGCGATGGAGAATCGGTTAAAAGGTCGCCCCGAAGGACATTTTTTTGTCTTGAATTATTTATCGTGGGCGCGACCGCATGTGGACCGTTCGAACCATATGTAAGACACTTACAAATCTGCAAACATTCCGACGTCGTTTCTAAACTCAAGGCATCTGACTTGCGAAGTTACGAGCCTCTTGAGTGCATAAGGACACACGTTTCCGACAGCTTGTATAAGAATAATAGTGTAAAAATTTATATGAGTAATGTCTTTAATGGAAGGTAGAAAAAGCTGTTAATGTATCGTAATTGTTTTCCCGAGCAGCCTTTGTTCGGCACACGCGTTATCTAGCCGTGAATTGATACAGTCCAATATACCTACCTACGCCCAGTACGCCTACAAATGTAATTATTCAACCTTCCGTATATTTTTGAATAGCACTTGTGGAACAAAAAGCGATTCTAATACGTCGTCTCTCAACCAACCAACGGTCACAAAAACTGTTCAACGCTTTATTATTATTTTGATCACGGCGTGAATCACAACCAGATTTGGCGAGGGTTAATGACCCAAATATGTTTAGCGAAGTGTTCAAGGCTAGCACCGACTAATTCGCCTAGCTAATAGAAAAAAATCCGGTATCTTAAAAGTTGATGTTGACTTGTTTTCCGTCTGTTCTCGAGGTAACCATCATTACTGAATACTGGTTGATCCGTTAAAGCGATTACCGTTATTGAAATTTTTAAGGGCTTTACGCTTGTAATAAAGCCTTAATTAAAATACTTTGTAGATGTATCTAAGCTGATACGAATGATAGGATTTCGAATTGAAGTTAAGCCTGTCAAACTCCCTACAAGTATAAAAAGTATAATGTAATTAAACAAGTTTTCCGATGTTTTAAAAGGAAACTATAACTTTTAAGGATTGGAGCATGCTGTATAAGTGAGGTACACATTACCTATTCGTGCATATGCGTATATAGAGGTACGAGATCGTGGGCGGTCCGCAGCAAATTGCTCCAAAACACACGAAATGATTATCTTTTATTGCGCATGACACAACAATGGAGGAGATGACCTTACGATCGAGATTTAAAACCTCGGTTGACTCGCTATTTATTTTAAATATAATTTAAAACATCAAGCTTTCCTGAGGTCCATTAACAAAAGGACTTTAAGTCGAGCATTTAAAAGGAACAATATTCTTAAGTGGTGATAAAGGAGGTTTTAGTCGCCGGTAAATGTTTGAGATTAATGGATAGGTTTCATGATGAATGTTGTTTTATCAAAAATACCATATGAGAATTCTGTAGCGTTATTTCCATTTGTATGTAATGGAAGCCAAGTTAGGTTATCGTGTTTACGTTACTTACAGTTGTCTGGTGTTATTTAAATGCTAATGTAATAGTGATATCATCATTTTCACACATAGCGCAGTTTTTCTTTATTTAGGATACAGTTGGCTTTTTAGATTCTGTTACATATTTGTTTTTAGAACATTCCTTATACACGTGAGATTTAGATGATATTGTAAAGTTGTTATTAAGCAAAGTATATAACATACACACGTAGTAGGTATACTCGTATATGCATGGATGTTATCGCCAAGAAACAAATGCAAGATGAATTTTAAAAAGCTGCAGTGCCTCTTGTGGATCAACTTCGAGCGTCCTCTTAAAGGTCATGATCACGCACTCTGAGACAAGCTTATTAATTATTTTGTTCGTAATTATTATTGGCTATAGGTGCCGCAGGTATGTTGCAGTGTAGTAATACAAGTTAGGTACATAATTTCTCTGTGTTCGCGCATGCGCCATCAATCGCGACGACGAGACCGACGCCGCTACGTCACACGCCTGTTTTGTTGAAATTACCGTTTAACATGCCAATTGTTGACGAACATAACCACTAATGATTTTGTACGTATTTATGATTAGTTTTTTTTTATGAAGTAACGGTTAGATTATGGCTGAAACTCTGTTTCCCCGAATAAGAAGTATTGTACATTAAAATTAATGATTAAATGGTTTTAATGTGTTTCAGTGTAATTATATTCCCGTTACCATCTATGGAGCGCATAAAATCTTAGAACTACTTTGCGGTTTATCTTTGACGGCGTTCTCATAGAATTTTATAATATCAATCACGCGAGCATCGACGTTGAGTTTTATTGTTTCCGCAATACAGGCGATTGGACACAGTCTGTGGTCGCTCCACACTCCACTACCCCCGACCGACACCTAATGATACACGCTTTTGTAAGAAAAAATATTACAATCTGATAAAATATCTGTAAATACTCAAATGCATCGGAATATCTCAAAAACTAGCTTGTGTTTTGAAGTTGGATAAAGTTTGTCTTAAAACAATTTAAAAATAAATATACAAAAAAGTTGGTTTCACCTAGATTTACTAAATGACTAGACAATGTAGAACAAGATTCTACATAACCACTTCCAATTTCAAAGAATATCTATGAATCATCTGTCTTCGGGAAAAGCAATGACTTATTCTTGTTGACCTTTTACAAAACTGCAAACTTTTAGACTAACGTTCACTTCCCCGTACTTAATTAAGTAGCCCGTATAGTCTCAATACATATACAATGATATTAAAAATAGCTTCGTATATAAGAGCAGATGTATCTACATGAGCGGGAGTAACGAGTTCATTGGCAATTAAATACCCGTATACTCGACTCGATGTAACCATATTCTCTTTGAATACTTTGCGTATCTATTAGACATGTGTAACACTGTTCCTAGAACAAAACACGTGCGTGGTCAAAAAAAGAAGAAAAAAAGATGGGCCCTTTGCTAACCGTCACTTAAGTGAGGCAATGTCGGATGTTTGACTTAAGTAAATATCCTTGTGGTTACATACCCGTTTCTTCTTACGTTTCGAAATAAGAAATGTGTTGGTGTTTAATACTTAAGTACATTTTAAGTGCAATTCATCATAAGAATACCTTATAGGTTGAACCTTGACCGACTTTATTAATGAGTCAATGTTATAAGGTTAAATTAAGTGTCTTTGTTCTGGTACTCAATCAGCTGATATAACCCTTTGTTGAAAATACTACAGAACAGAAGCTCGTATCAAATATCTGCAGATCTGAGTGATCACTCGACTAACTCTAATGCGGAAATCGAAACCGCAACCGTGGCATAGAATTCCGAACAGTTGACCACAAAGCTAGCAGGCAGATGTAAAAAAACTGCATTAACTTCGAATGTAGTCACTTTAACTGGAACTGTGAACTCACCATTTCTTTAAATTAAGTTCTTATCCAAAATAATGACTGTAATCCTATTAATCCTTAACAGAAATGTCCAGCACGTCGGCTTCTGACCCCCAACGTCGCAGGGGGTCACGCAAATTCGGCGATAAGTACCCGAGTTACCACAAAAACTTGAGTTAAATATAAATGTATACAAGTAAATGGCATTGCTATCGAAATACCATTAACAGCGATTCTACGATTCTAAAGTCGTTCCAAGAACAGATTTTCTGCGCCTATTCTGAATGTAATCGCTTTTTTTTATGATCGCCAATCTTTAAAAAGGCAAAACCTTAAAAAGGTAGCTGCAGTACAATGGGTAGGATACAATAGCCACGGCCACATGGCGAAATACGTTTCTTCTTTTTTTGGTAACTCGTAAAGATGCAGATTTACTGTTCACATATATTATGGCAACACGCGATAACGCGTACGGCTTTTGTTTTTGTTGTCAGACTCCTCTGTGGTCACAGCTTTTGGCAATGAACGCGGTTTATTCTTTGCTTACGCTCGTTTTTTATAGGATTAGCAGATTTAAGTCAATACAACTCGTTAATAATCAGCAGTCATAAAAATATTCGATCATTAATATATTTAATTAATCTCGCGGTATTTGTATATTAGATACGAAAAATTGAGTCGTGATCTTATCCACAATAGTGTTAATCAGAACAAGTCGTTGTGAAGGAGTACAGTTGAGTGCATGTATCTTCAATACGATCCCTTGGCCTTAATGTGAACGTCAACAGCATATGTTAATTGATGCGCACGATTCTGAAGAGCTGTTTAATTAAGTGTATTAAGTTTATTTGCTCGCGGATTATGGAAAACTTATTTTTGATTAATATTACATCAATCACTTTTAATTAAATTTGGTTTGTACCGTTATTTAGTGCATATTTGTTTCTAATAATACTTAGCATTTAGTACTTTTCGTTTTAGGCAGGCTAACTATACTTGGCATATTTAGCTAGCACAAACATTAATGTTAGCTCTTTTCCCGAATAATTACTGTTGTTCTCGTAAGTACTGCAATTTTCTCATAATTGAGTTACAGTCAAGTGTTGTATTTATGCGTAGTACATTGACGTCTCTCTACTCGCATCAGATTGGCACACGATCGCTGACGGCAAACCGCAGGGTCATTCTTAATTATTCACATGACGGTTGTATGTAACGTCACACCTTATTATCGTCTTACATCGATAAAATATTACTTACTTAATAAAATTACAATTGAGTAGAAATTGCAATAAAATTTCAACATCGTCGGAACAAATCGCTAATATTAGGATAATTTAATTACTTGTGTTGTTTTAAAAATGTTTAAGAATGTGGGTATTGCATAATTCATTAAGTTTTCGGTAACGGCTGTTGTTAATGACCGGCGAAGGTCGCCAACTGTAACCGTACGGTTCTCACGGCGTACAGCGAGGGGGGAAGCTCGAGGGGGGAGGGGCGAAGTAATTCTTAATACCAATTAGTATTCTTAATATTAATAAACCTGCCACAATAAATAGTCCAACAAAAAATATTTAGGATCTTGAATGGTGCAGACATCCCGTTGAAGTCTTTTGTACTAGCCGCTTACGAGCTACGAATTCTCGCTCAGATTTATTTAATTGACGGTTATTTAAATAATTGTTGATTTATGGTTGTACTCGTGTCAGTTATATTAAATCTATAGATAACAGTTTATATTTATGTCGTCCTTTATTAATTAACAAGCTTTTTATATAAAGAGTAATAGGTAAAGGAAGACTGTATAATAAAGTTATTATTCTCAGCCCCTATTTATCGTCCGCCAATAATATGAATACATAAAAGGCAGTACTTTGCTACCGGCGTTATTTGTTCCCCATCTTATTTATAGTGCACTTCGCTGCAGGTTGGGGTCGCGCGACCTTCGCCAACTCATCCGTGCCCTTTTATCCACAGGTGCCAACACACCTGTAATTACTTCATCCGTACTCTATTTTCAAGCATTTTGAAATTTAAAATTACGCAGCAAATATATCGCATGCGGGTTAAACGGTAAACGTTGACTCATTGTTTTGGCTTATAGAGAATATGTTACGTTAAGTTTCACATATTCCATAACTTGGGATGTGTGATTACCGTTAAAATTTTATGGCTGAGCTTTTGTAATGTTGTGTAATTGTACGAGAGACAATACAAGGTATGGCAGAAATTGAAAGGAAATTGAGAAATGAAGAATTCTTCCGTTATTTATGAAGTTATGTCAAATGAGTAGGAACAAATCAAGATTCATGATTTTGTAATCAAACATAAGCCAAAATTAACGCAAATACGGGACATACACGTCACACGAGTTAATTATATTGAAATGACAGTCGAGATTGCGGTGACTAACCTAAATACAAAGCGAGCGTCGATGGCTGGCGGGCGGAAGTCGCGCCATTGTCCCGCAACCATTGACACCTCGGTACCTATCATCCGGTCAATTCCCGTACCGTGTGCACCTCCCAATTAGATGGACAAAAGTTATACAATTTAGTTTCAAAGTCCCAAATATTGTATTGGACCAATCAGCGAACGAGGGACTTGTGAACTCATGATCAAATCGAATGATGTAGCGTTATTCTATGAGTAAACATTAAGAAATGTTAAAGCTTTATTGGGAAATACAGTAAGAAAATGAGCAATCAACGATGGTCATTAATAATGACAATAAAGTTGTTGGATTGGACATTAATGAGTTTAGATTAACGTCACATATAAAGAAGACACGGAAACTTGCGGATTTCAGTAAGTAATTGCTTTTCTTGTTAAATTTCATAAACATGAAGGATAACATTAAAGGACTAAATATTGCCTAACTGTGAAGACCAATGTACCCAATGCCAATTTTTGCAAACTACCGCCAAAATTCTAAGTAGCATAATAACAAGTTTAATAACGAAACAAGTAGCTGAGTGATTAGTATACCTATGAGAGTAAACGCCTCATGGAAAAAACGCAAAAACATGACAGTTATATCAGTGATTCACGCTTGCTCACTACCTGAGACCGTTAAATGTGTAGTGGCGGGTCGCCCATTGCCTTATGCGATTCTGTTTATTATCTTAAACTTCTACTTAATTGGGTTAACCAATTCTGAGTATGAGACAAAAAGTTTTAACGGATTAGGAAAGGTTACAAGAATTTGGAGATTCAACTAATCTGCATGTTTAGCTAAAACCAGATCCGAACCCCAAGATCCAAAAACTTAAAGGATTCATTTACAGTTCGGGGAAATAATATTATTAAATGTAAAGAATTTCAATCTCAATTTGACAAAGCCAACGATAGATTAGGATCACGCAAGACACACAAATGATCGCAGGTAGACATTTGTTAGCGAAGCGGAGCCGAGAACTGGATTCTGTTCAAGTGCGAGTATCTTTTTTTTTGGACAAGCAAGTGGCCGTTAAGAAGGAAATGATAAATAAAAATAAAACGTCGTCGGACCAAATGACAACGACGCCGGTGAAGAAGAATATAAGAATATTTGTAATTGAGTAAATAAGTGTAATTGAAGAAAGTGAACTAACAGGCAAAGCAACTACGAAATAACTTGTTTCCAGTTGCAACTAAATATCTTAACAACAACAGAAAATTGTATCTAACTCCAATTTTGTTGCTATAGTATTAGGATGCGATTAGAATCAAGTTTTGTTCGGATACAAAATTTGCAAGTGCAAATTGTGGACACTTACCGACGCAGTCTTTATCCTTCTTGGAGAGGAGTGGAATGGGGCCATCATCAAGCGGGGAGCCGGGGCACAGCGGGTCGGACTTGCTAGCGAGCAATTCCTGCCCTTCCTGCAACCCCAGTTGCTGCTCATGCAGCCGCTTCTTAATTAGGAAGATTTTCGGCATCTTCGGGCGCTATTCAACACTACACTCGATCCTTCTGTTCGTCTATGTCACTTGGTCTTTTAAAATTCACAGATCAGCATCGTATCACACTGCACGTTAAGTTTCCTCGCGTTGTTGATGTTTATTTTGTGCGTATAAGTTAGCGGCACATGTGGTACCGTTGGCCGCTGCGAAAGGACTGAGAGCTAGTGTGCGGTGCCCGCGACACCGTTGCCCGAACAGGTCCGCCCCCGCCCGCGCGGGCGCCGCCGCCGCCTGGCCCCGTGCGTCCGCGCACCGAACACACCGGCACCTCCGCACAACCAACCTCCTTGCACACAGCCACACGCACCAGTAAAAGTGCTATTTTGTGTATGCGACTTGTTTTATCTCACATTGTTCTAATACTTTACATTTTTTTTCTTTCGTAGCTATTCTTTAAATAGACATGTTGTTATATTACTGTTATATTAACGTCGTTGTTTATATGATTATGTTATAATATTTCTTTAGGTAGTAAGACTATTTAAAAACAAATGATTAATTGGTTGTTTTTCTAACATCGACAATTTTCAGAAGTAAATATTACATAATTTTAAGTTATGCATTAACTTATGACTTTCATATAAAGGGAATAAGACTCATCTTTCACAATTTTTAAATGTAAAACGTACATTAAAATGTGTGTCAGCTGAATCACCGACATGAATTGTTTAATAACACCGAGACCTTTTGCATCTTCATCCACTTAAACGTTTTCAGAAATTACCATGACATTGATTTTAAAATGGCATAATATTACAACATTGTTGGAAACTAATAATTGTGTTTTACATATTCATGACTTATTAAAATCTAGTAATAACATTTTATTTTAGGTAAGGACCTCACAGGGAACGATGTCGGCAGCCTTTCAATTAACAGGAAGATTTGCAAAACAATAGAACGAGAACGGGCCGAAAGCGAACTGTATAGAACGGATTTACAAAATATGAAATAGCGCCAATAAACTTTAACAGCTTCAGTTGTTTGAACGGGCTTTGGGAAAAATGTTTTTGTTACGTTCAGCGTAGTGGAAGTGTCGGCGCCTTTGGAATTCATATCACATGTTGATGACGCCATCCTTTAGGAGAACGTTTTATTGCATAGCTTTTAACAGTTACGGTTGTACACAATATAGTTTGTAGGATGCCGCATCCAGATTACTCATGGCATTTTTATTTTTCTGAACACCTTAGTACAATACGTGTGCTTCCTTCTTTTTCATTTATGTTTCCGGCAGTTTCCAGTCCAGCGGATATATGGCTTACTTGCTTACTAAGATGGTGTGCATTTAACGCGTTTGCCTTATTATGAAGATGTTTGTAACAAATAAGATTTAACAAACAATTTCATGGAATGAGCCGAGACTAGTACGCGTTCGGATTCTTTGGGCTTACCGGAGCCAAGAGATTAAGTGGTCCGATATTCTTAAAGTAATCCCAAGAAAACGGGTCTTAGTATTTTTTGTACTCATGTCCTAAGAAGTATAAAAAGAAAGTGATTATTCATTTAAGACTTTGGAAGAATGGTTAGATTATACGCTTTAATGATTATTCTGCTCTCAGAGGCAGGTAAAGCTCTGCTTCAAAGTAGTCTTAAGTTTTATCTGTAATCCTCTGATTCTATTTATTTTAGTAACGGTCATTGTTATATAAAATGAACAGTACTTAAGTGATCAGATCAGACTCGTGCCATCGAAGACAATAGCAGTAACTGTTGTAGCGAATCAAAAAAAATCTTAAGTCACCACTGCAGTGTCTCAGTGGAAATTACTGCAAGCATTCTTTGGTGTAATTCTAACGGGGGAAAAACTATACTTGAGTTTTGTAGGTGTTTAGTTAAATCTGATATTATAGGACACTGCGAGTTATGTGCCTTGGAACTTTATCTATGAGTTCACCTTTATATGCTAGGAACGCAAAGTAAAAAGGAAAGAAACAACCATGGATGCCTCAGAACAACCGCTGATTCAATACGTTGATAAAATGTAGAGATCGTTAGGAATCCAATCAACGCTATTTTCATGGTTAAAAAGCCTTCATTTTAGTGATCATAAATCATTATTTTTTATTAAAAATGAACCTAACGACTCCATAAAGTGCCAAGGAGTTGTTTACACAAATAAAATAAAAATGTAATACGCTACCGAATTGGTCCCGTCGCTTCGTTCAGGGTTTCATAAAAAATGGTAGCGATTTTGCGTCGACTACGTGAGTTTTTGTCGATTCTCGTAACAAAATTGTTAAAGGCTTGTTATTACTTTGTTTTTTTCCTATTCTCATATGTAACCTTACCTTAAATTGAGTTAATGTGAAAGACTCATCAACTAACGTTTATGTATCCTAACAAGATAACGATTAAAATGGTAAGTAGCAGTAAAAGCACAAGTGGTAAAGAAGAACCTAGTTTTTTTTTTTATAAACATTAAATGCGAATAAATTTATATACTTCCAGAAAATAAACACCTCCTCTAAGGTACTTAGGCTAACTCTATTATATACTACAATATCTAGCGGAATTAATTCGATAACCATAAATTAACTTTCGAAGCTGCATACCAAACTTCTAAATAGCTCTGAATATCGATTGTCAAGGTGTGACTGCAAGTAGGGCAGTGCGGGTTGCTCCGTAATCGTGTAGCCAGCAGTACACGTGTTTGGGAGTCGTGCTCTACGTCCACAGCATCGTGCGTCTTTGATATCGTCGAGAGTATGCCATGGAAGTATGAAAATATCGTAGAGACCCTGCTATGTCAAATGGGCAGGGAATAAATGAAGAATTTTGGATACGAATGATTTCGGTGAGGTTAGAAACCTTCCTCAACAGCTTAAGAACTTACGATCGTTAAGGATAGTTAAGTAAAAAAATATAACCGCTGTATGTAGGTGCAAGTAAGTTAATCATTTCGCTTTTTGCCGTAATTTGCTTTCTTACATCCAATAGGAGCTAAGGAAGAAGAGCGCTAAAAACTACTATTACGTGCAAAAATACATAAATACTCTTTTTAGAAAGCTTTCAAAGCCAATTCTAGTAGCTGTTTTAACACATTTTTCCGAGAGTGTAATAAATAATTTCCAAGATACTTTTCTTCATAGATCGCGGCACATTTGAGCGGCGGGCGGTGCGTGTGCGTCGATTGCGCAACGATTGGATGCACGGCGCGCGCGCCGGTTCCACGTCGGTAACCAGGCTCAAGTTCTCGGCAATAACCTCCTTCAAGTTTAAAAAAGCAGTATTGGCACTTATGAATACCAAGCTAATTAATAATAATGATATAATTGATAAAAAAATCTGCAAACGATTATATAAATTATGTCAATGATGTTAAGGTCTAATTTAGTTTTATCAAAATAACATAGTAAGCTTTTCATACTTGTCAAATACCTAGTTCAAAAATACTGAGGTATTTACATGAATTATGTATGAAGGCTGGAGTGGGTGCGAATTTCCGAAATATTTTTGTTGAATGAATTAGTGTAAGCTTATCTTAAGGTGAACAATAATAACGGTGTCTCATAAAAACAGTTAACTTTTATTATATATTTTTTTGAGTTGAATTATGATTTGTAATCCGCGACAAAGTAATGAAATAATTGAATATAAATAAGGATTATCGTAAAATCACGTGCAACGAACTCATATTTCTCTATCTTTATGACGTCATCTATCTTTTAAGTTTTACATCTTTTCTAACTAGCTAGGATTTTTTGTTCCAAATAATACATCGAATTCAGAAAGAGTTTTTATATGTTGATAGGAGAAATGTCTTATCTGTATCGTGAAATTCATCACTCGCTATACATGGAAACTTAAGTTTTATACATGGGATGTGATCGACCTTACTCTCTTTAGTAGTATTGTATAGTCACCAAAAATTGTTCACAGCAACCACGAGTAACTTAAAGTCTCTGAAATATATGATAAGGTATTTGATGATGTCAGTAAAAACTTTATTTCAGGTATTCAACTTATACCTAAAGGCCTAAGTATAGATTGAGCTCCTAAATTATATTGTATGGTCTTAATTTCAAGTTTACGATTAATATCAAAATTTAAAACTATTACCTATAATATAAATTATAAACGTTAGACTCTTCTATACCGTATCAGATAGAACGTCAGTTCAATTTCATTGGGCGGCGTTCACAATGATATTCCCCGTACTAACACCGGCGGAAACTCTTTTTGCACTTGACAGGCGTTCACGCATAACCACTGGACGAACTCGATCTTTAACGCCCGATCTATTGAACGATAAAGTTACATTTTACTGGCAGTGGCTAGGTTAACTGCACGGTTCACTTCACAAGTTCTCGGAGAATTTAATGTCGAAATGGCAACTGTTTTATGATTTAAAAGTGATTAAAAAATTGCGAAGGTTCTAAATTCTAAGAAGCCCGATATGTATGATTGAAGTTGGTTGAAAATGTGCTTGAGATTTCTGTTCAGTCCAGGATCACCCTAGAAATGAGAGAATAAAAACATGAATTAAATTCGGTAGTTCATAATTTCTGCTAACATTTTTTTTTTAGTGACTAAGTTTTTAGCTACCTAAGATAAGCCATAATTTTTGAAAAAGAAAAAAATAATCTAGGCATTACTTAAGGTTTTTGCACTGCACTGCCGCACAATTCCATCTAGAAACATAACGGATGCGGCTGTTCGCAGCCTTCCTCAGATTCCTGACGTGACGGAAAGCAAGTAAATAACGTCCCGCAGTGATAGCAAAGCTTGTCTTTCATCACGCGTCGTATATAGATCGCAGAACAACGGTACCCCATGCATTGGCGATGATTGCCCCGAAGCACGCGCATCGCGGGGGGAATAAATTGCAATAGTATTAATGTTTGGAACCGGTCCACCGATTACCAGACGAATGAACACGTATTATTCAATTGGTAGCACGAGCCGTTTTGTTATGAAGCGTTGCGTTGCTTGATGTGACAGCTTTTGTCGCTTTTATGTAATTTACATGATTGTATAGGGAGTACGCGACTGCCATATGCCATAGGTTCGGTATCAATTTTGTCTCTATCAAAATATTTTGTTGATCCATTTTAGGCTGCTGATTTTCATATTCTTTGATATGTTTATGTCAGCGTAAATTTAAGACAGCAAATCTGAGAAGAGACGAAATGGATCAGCTTTTAGCGAACGTACCTATCTCAAGTTCAGTTTATATTTCCTTATACTGCAAAGGCTTTTAAGTACTGTTGCCGAAGCTGCATAAAAATGTATCGCGGAATAAAACATATTCAAATACACCTTATCCACAAAACAGAAATAATAAATATTTTATTGTTACGTATGTATAATTATGCGAATTTTTAATTAACAACTGTTACAGAAATTATAATGTAAGCCTTTGCATAAAATATAAGTTCTTTGTTACCTTTTAATTATAATTATTTAAACACATTTTATGTAATAAAACGGAATAATATAGGTTTATAAAACGACAACACTTTTCACTTTGGTTGATTGTGTTTTTAATTTAAGATATTCCAAAACGATTAAAATTTATAATGTCTGATAACTGCGTATGCGTAGCTCCATAAGTTACTTTTTATCTAGTGATTAAAATATTGTTTTAAATAACAGTCTTTATTGGGTTCAGATAGAAGGTGTCTTAAAATATAATAATACTAGCTTTTGCCCGCCACTTCGTTCGTGAAATAAAAATGGGGATGAAAATTAGATAGTAACCGATTCTCAGACTTACTGAATGCATACACAAAATTTCAGGAGAATCGGTCCATCCGTTTTGGAGGTGTACGTTAATTAACATTGTGACACGGGGATTTTATAGATTAGAAGATATAGTTTGATTTATAAACTGTAGTACCTTATGGTGATTTGTGGATAAGGGTTAATTATAGAAGGTAGGTAGGTTAGGTAGGTGTTATCACCCATAGCATGGTAAAGGGCAAATGCAGAATTATATTAATATTTGTATTACAATAATGCATTAGGAATTCAGCTATAGGCAATACAAAATCATAGGAAAACTGCCAATAAAGCTCTCTCACTCTATCTTGAGTTATGATACTTTAAAGCCATATTATTATAGGTTGTAAAAAATTCACATTAGCACTATCTTATATTTTAAATTGGCATTTAAACGCATTATAGATCGAATATTTTAAATTAATTATTGCAATAAATATCAACGAGAATGTTTAGTTTCTTTTGAATAATAATCAATTTTTTGTATGTAATCAGTTCTTTTTGTTTCGCCTATTAAAGGTTTACATAAAATAATCGATAACTTACTGTCACGAATAATAGTATTGCAGCAACAATGTCTTTCTCGCAAAGGCCATGATCTAAAAATACCCGGTAAAGTGAGTTTATTTATAGAATATTCATCGATATAGAAAGAAGTTTATTTTAATGGCAAAAAGGTCGATTTGTTTCGAAGACTCTAGGTCAGTGTAGATCTAGGAAACACATTCAGTGAGTATTCGTCTAACAATCAACGCTACAGCCCTAGTAGCAAGAAAAGAAGAGGTTATTGCCCTGTATAAAAGACTATGAAAATAAAACTATATTGAGTAATGCATCATCAAAAATATTGCGACACACATAGACCGAGCGTAATTTTTGTCTTCGTTACTCAACCAGTTTGTAACGGATTTAGATATATGTAATTTCATAAACAAGTGTTAGCAAAGTTTATCGGATCCGTCCCGGGATTGGCACATAGGGTTGCAATAATATAACCCATAAGATGCCAACAGATCCTACATTGCGCAAGCGAGGTAAACACGTTCGATGTGTCACTCGACATCTACCGTTAGAAAGAAACATTAAAGAAAAACTCCCATATTCATTACGGGAATACCACTTCTTTTCTTCGCGGAACCTCGCCAATAATGGAGTAACGTACCTCATTCGAAATACCAGTATAATGTTACCTGCGCATACAGTACCTATGTATGTGGATCTTGTGACATGAAACTGTCAATCGTATTCAGATACAAATCTGAATTAAACATTTCGTAAAACATGTCGTATGACTAATTGACGTAGTTTAGAAACATAGAATCTACAATGTTACATTACCCGTAAGTATTGCGTGAATACGGAAGTAGGATATATCGATAATGCATGTTCATGTCCTGTGACCTAAAACGCGGAATCTATTACAACGGTACTCCTATGATAAATAGCTTAATTTATTCATTAGTACAGACGGCGAACACAGCATTGTTTGCCGAGATATTTTGCGGTTCAACTGCTAATCTATGACTATCGCTTTAACAATATCCATTAGGAAACATCCATTGTGAATACATTATATTGACCTCTAACACCTGTATCGAAATGAAAATTATATTGTTGTTTCCATAAAAACTGATGAGTGTTGTAATCTCCTCAGCTCGTGTAGAGTTCTTCGACGTGCCATAAGTTCCATTAAAAAGTTCAATTGTGAGAACTCTTCGTTACGTGAATTAAACGTCAGGAAATTCTCAAGCTATGTTCACGTGTAGCTAACTACCTACGTATACCGGTTGTCAAAAGGCTGCGTGGTGCGCTGGCGGCGGCGGCGGGTGGAAGGCGGCGGCGGGCGGCGGCGGGGCGGGCGCGGGCGCGCGGGGAGCGGGCGCCGGGTACAGCGACCGCAATAGCGATGGTTGCCGCGCCGCAGCCACCATTGCCAAGATCACGGACCGCGCATGCGCGGCGAATGTCAGCCACGTCACGACCGAGCTTCGTGCTATCGCGATTGGATCGTTCGGATTTAGAACTCAGAATACAATCACGATTCAACTGAAATTTCTTATTGTCTGTACTTACTTTAAAAACGGCTTGGTGTCATTTCCTCTTCTAGAATGATAATCTCTGTCGTCAAACTTATGTATACAAAGCTATTTAAATGCAGTTAGGACTGAAGGTCTCTATTTAAATAAGCTTAGGAATGTATTCATGAACCTGCTTTCCGGGACTTCGTTTGTTGTTACAAGAGAAATTTCGAGATATTAAACCTAAAATAATAAATTTTTCCTGGAGCGTTTTGATTAGACAGCGCATAAAAGAATTTCTTTGTTATTAACATTCAAACATTCTTTCTCCAAGCACCAATCAGGCACCGTTCCCGTTCCCCCAAACGAGTAGCTATTATGCAACCGGCTCACATAGGCGCACGTTTTTTGCCCGCCATCCCCACGGTAAACAGTGTCCCAAGACTCCTGACGAGCTTTGGTCCGCGTCGTTGCCTTGTATGTATAATAGCCCTTGCCCTATCTTTATATGGGCCGAGCCGTAGCCTCCCGCAATCCTCATTCAGTTCACGTAAGGTAGCGGCCCTAAGGACCGGGTTTTTGTAACAGCGCAACAGGTAGAAAGGAAAGGATTGCGAGTGCAGAGCGAGAACACATGACATCATCTTCACGGCTGTCTCGCTCGGGCCGGCGCGGGCGCAGGAATGCCGGACGATTTGTGCTCGCGCATAATACAGACGGTTCGTGCGACCAGTGTGGGTAGTATGTATATCTGAGCATAACCAACACACACTGCCCTAATGCGTACGGGTCATGTAGCGGGATTTACAGAGTTTAGCCAGTGAAATTTATATTGAAAGGGAGTCTGATGAATTTCGAACATTATCGGTATTTTTTACTTCATCTGTTCTATTTGGGTGGAGCTTTTGTTTTTGTTATGATATAATTAGACTTGTTTGACTAGGTCTATTTTTTTGAGCAGTAGTTAAGTTATAGTCACTCAATCACAAAAATGACAGGATTTGGATAGTTTAAAGCAAGCAAATAAGAAAGTATAATATTGACTGTGTACCTAATTACTCATTGCCGCGAGTGCTCTGTACGTGTACATACATTAATGCAGGTGTCCTATGTCCAAAAGAAAATGAACACAAGTACTTCTGTTTATTTCTTTTGGACATCCTACAAATAGGACTGGAAAATATTCCATCGAGTTACGATCAGTGGAATATTTTTGCAGACACGCGACAGAAGCTTTTTGCTTCATAAATAAAAGTATAATAGTGGTTTATTCGTTCTTCGACACCTTTTCACACGTTAGGGACACTAACACTCGGGACTTTACAGGTTATACAAAATAATATTATACAAATTAGCTACTAAAGATTTTCTCAACCAGACTATTCTTGATACCTGCATGCTAGCTAACGGCAAATTTGTCTTGTTTGTAAATATAAAGTTAAATTTATTTTACGACTCTTCTTTGTCACTCATAACAACAGCATAATCGATAAATTTTGTCTTACGAACAAACGAAGAATTTTTGCCAAATACTCGCCTCCACATGGCAAAAAACGTCCAGCAAACGTGACTTCTTATTTATACGTTAAATAAATAAAGAGACGTTGCGTCTAGAATATTAAATAAACAGTAGAACCGGTACCCGACAGGCAAGTAAACATTGTTAAAAACTTCATTTCGAGGCGATAATTGAACAGAATCCTGTTGAATCAATTTACAGTGTGACCGACGTGGCAAAAGTCGTTTGGAAGTCAAACTATGCTAGTCAATATTACGTATGACAAGTAACTTGTTGAGACTGTCGATTATGCATTAGAGATATTAGTGATTTTTTTTGATTAGATGTAGTATTCAAGGTGGAAGGAGAATTATTTTTGTATAAGTTACAGCATGATTTGCGTGCAGAACAAAAAGGCTTCAGATAATTCAGCTGCAAGTGTTTATGAATACCATCACTCTCATCTTAGTCGTCGGACGTCTTTGCTAGACGTCTGCATACATGCCTAAGTTTGTAAAATAATTTATAAATGAAATCTATTTGAGAATATATTAATTAAGGGAAAAATAGTCATTATCAATAGTCAAGTGTTGCTCTATAAAGTCGTATGAAGCAATTAATTATAGAAAACAGTCATAAATATGTTTTAACTTTTGGCAAAGAGGTTCAAGTTGAATTATATTTCGATATTTACCGATAACCTCTCTTATTAATTGTTTTTAATGTTCTCGGAAGGCTGATTAGTGAGTTGTAGAGATAAGACTTTCTTATTTAAGTAATTTGTTCCATAGTCTACGAAAATTTTATCGATAGTTTTCTTGATAGAGCCGGGCTACCGTTATCAAAGATACCTTCTAGTTAATGCACTTCCTAATAATTTTAATGTAATCTAAAATGTAAGCTTTCCATTAAAATTTGCGATCTCTTTAAAATGGAATATTAAGTATTAACCTAAATATTTAGTTAAAACGGTTAGGCTTTGCCTAGTAAGCTTTGTAGGTTTACATCGGCTATCAACCTAATTAGTTTCATAACAGTATTTAAAAACAATGTTGCCCTCAGAAAGGAGTGAGATTTATCCATAAAGATTAAACTAAAAGTACGGTTAACTATAAAACTTCATCATTCGAATTTCTGGACTTTTTTACTAATGCCATTTGTCAAGCTTAATGCAATTTTATTATTTGTCCCGTAGTAGTTTTATAGTCCTTATGTATGTAAAACTTTATACCTTTAGTAACAAGCTTTTTATGGATATTCAGAATACCAAGTAAGCTCTATTTACATACCGAAAGGCTTGAATTGAGATATCTACGATAATATATTGAATAGTCCATACATAATAAGTCGTAGCGAAAAAGTTGTAATGAAGATTAATCACTGGTTTTAAAAGAGTTTCGTGTACTGGCCGTTCTTGGGTAAATATGTTACCGGTGGTCACATAAAAAGTTTCCTCCAAGATCCGGTCTCACTGGTCTGTGAGATCGACGACCTCAGATCGCCGTTTGACTTATGGAAATAAGTTTTCTTGCTTCATCTGACTGATAGAGTGATGCTAGTTCAATATTTTATAATATTAATAATTGTGGGAACATTTTTGTTGCGTTCAACCTATTTTCTAGCCTGTTTCGTTTTGGTGTTAATTTGTTTTGTATATTAACTTTTAGTTTTGTTCTAGCATTGATATTTGTGCACGTTTAAATGCGTTAGTTCATCTTTCATAATTGTTAGAAATGTAACAGTACATTTTATTACAATAGTTACAGATTCACTTTTGAAGAGCCTACTTTACTGATTAAAAACCTTGTTTATAATAATAGAACTCGCGTAAAACTTAATTAAATATGTAGAAGAAAATATCGCGAAGCTTGTCGTGGTTATTTCGCATGCGGCTCCTTTCTTCGGCCCCTGCCTGCGCACGCGCTTACATCAGTGACGATAACATTATGAGACTTACGCGACCGGTTACGAGCCGGCAGACACCGCAGTTCCACTTCTGTTATATTCTCCAACTTATGTACGTTTATGTAGTCTTTATTAATTACTTTACCTTAATACTGTATGAAGTATAGAGTATTAGTTATCTTAATGTTGGTTTCGGATTGTTGGGAGATATAGGATTCTTGCAGTGGAAATTATGATGGCTTAAAAAATAAATGTTAGATGATCTGGTTAGATAGGTACATATTCAACTGAAAATTAGATATAAGAAGAGATACATGAACTTAGTAGTGCTGTCTGGATAGAAATAAATAATAACAGCTGCGGAAATGGTGTATAAAGAGTACTATTAAATACATAGGAAGAGGTATCATTACGGGTTTACATGAACTTGTTAAAAAAGTACATAATTGCACAAAAACTTAGAAAAATATACCTGAAACAGTATAAAATCCCGTTATTTTATAATTCAGTAATGCCTAATAACCATAGAAGACGCAATATAACGTAGATCGACATTACCAGCTAGCACCTAACTATTACAAAGCAAGCGATGTTGCAATTCAAGAGTCGAGGCTGCTTTAGCGGTCGCGCTCGGCGGTGCAGCACGATCTGGCGTTCCGCTTTGCGGCGGCGTGCGCCCCCCTCCGCCCCCCTTTTCTTGCTGCCCCTCGCCGCGGCCCTGACCAAGACACAGACCCCACAGAGGCGAAATGTTACGAAATTGAGCACTTGAGTACTTGAGTACCTATCGACGAAACGAGTTTTGCGTCTGTAGTGCAGGGCTGCACGGCGATGTCGTAAGTGTTCAATGGGAATTGGGAACGGTAGTCTAGTTCACTACGTTCATATGCCAGGTGTCTCGGTTCTGTTTTTAGAACAACTCTCCAATACGAGAGATGTCTCAATACGCTGATTATGGTTTGATTTACTACGGTCAAGGGTAGAATTTAAGTTATTATTTTAAGAATGCGTTTAGCTCTTTGCATTTGTATAATGCGTGGTAAGTCATGGTTTATTAATTGAACTGGCAGTTTTATGATGGCATGTTTCGCCCCGTAATCTTCCCGTAAGACCGTCATTACAGGTGTGCAATTTATCTTCTGTACTCATTACGTGGATGCAATAACTTTGATGAGTCTATGTTTATTATTTATGTGTTTGTCTTTTAGATATACCGCTATGGCCGTATGAAGATACATGGGTTTTAAATCGATTATTAAATAATACAACTTACTTAAACCACCATCAAGTTCTTTATACTTTTTATGTCGTTTATATTCCACGAGTAACAAACAGTTCATAGCAATTCATTTTATTTTCTGCCTAAGGAAAATTAAAACGAACTTTAACATTAAGAATACAAGCAATAAAATGAACAATTAAAATTTTTACACTAGTCTACAGAACATAAAAATTGTTGGCCCTACTTTTGTAGTGTAATTAAAATTGTTCGAAAGAAAGTATTTTATGCTCATGGAATAAAGGGAGTGATGCATAAATGCTTGTTTTTATCGAGAACTAATTCAAACTAATTACGAATGCCGACTTAACAAGGCGATTTGTCAGTCGGTACGATTAGCTTTCGTGTCACACAAGCCTTGCCTCCAAACTAATCGTTATTTTCATCTACCACCTGCGAATGAATTTTTTCGCAGCTTTTGATGATATCAGATGTACAGAGAGTGATGCCAAGCATTTTGACTGGATTTATTTTCGTAATTATAATAATTTTAATCACCTGGTTTTGTGCGTGACTCAAAAACTTGCATAATTATGCTGATAAATCGAAATGCTAATATTATGAAGATTTTAATATCGTTGCGTGTTTGAAGTTTATCAGAAAGACGGAGCAGTTGCGATGATTACGATAAGTATATGCATTAGTAATACCATTAAACAATACAGAAATTTTATGGGCCGCTTGGTATTTTTCTCCTAGATCGTGTACTGTCTTTTATAGCTCAGCAAATTTACATTTCTACAAGAATTTACCAAGTTATTTTGTTTCTCCTCGTACCGTACCTTTATTAAAGACCACACAATACACAAAGTTGTATAAAAATACCGCAATATTTATGTAAATACTATCTAAATATGTAAACAGTGACAGTTCGTTAGCTCATCGCCTTCGGCCGCTACAACCTGTTTCCCTTACTTGACATTTAAAAAAACGTGGGTGGACAGCTGATGTACGCTATGTTTTTCTTTCACTGAGGCAATAGCATCGAAACATAATGCCTATAAATTTCATACCTGTCGGCGTCGCCGTATAAAGAAACTTCAAGTGAATTTGTTGAAAATGAAATGTTTGCCAATTTTGGATTACAGACGGTCTGCTTCTGAACTGTTTTAATGATTAAACCATAGGAATGGAAAGTATTTTAAAATACATACATATAATTATAGTCAGCCCTTCTGGGCTATAAAGCAAGCGGTACCTTTATGCGTTATAATATGAAGATGAAATAAAAATATAAACGATGATGATGATGAATGCTATGGATGTAAAATACACTTAAAAAATATTTCTAAAATTCTTAAAAATTACCAGAAACTCTGTCAAGTATAAAGTCCAATATTTCTATCCAAGGATTATAAATTATACTTTTATTGGCCAATTAAATTGATTAATAAGCAGCTGGAATACTCCCTCGCATACAAACTCACTCGATATCCAGGTTATACGAAACCCTAAATCGCGGTGTCAAACCTACTTCAACTTGTGCATGTTTGATCACGCAAATTATACGCAGGTGCCTGTAGAATATGATTTTGTCAAGTATTTCGACAACGTCCGTCCGCAGATTGCACTAATAATTATTATGACTTCATATAAAGTTTTTGCACCTGCGTTTGGCAATAAATGATAATGTTAGGGTTGTAAATTGGTTAGTGGATCGACATCCTCGAAAAATAAGCTGCCAGAATTTAATATTATAAGTTATTTATACTTCAAACTATCCTGATCATAGTTATTTATAAACTCAATTTTAGCTGTTTTATATTCTTTCCTATTTGCCTTCATTTCTTTTGTTTTTATTTGCCTTTTATTTCAAGTGATATGCATTAATAAAAGATCAAATTAGAACATTATTTCTTCTGTGGGAGAACTCGTAAATATTGTCTGCATGATGTTTCTCCCTGATTGCAAAGTGTAATGTGAATTTGATAGTATAAAATTACTGTGGCTATCATTAGGGACCACAGCGGCGCTGGCCAGTTCCTTGTGACAAACAATGTTTACTACACGTTGCATTGTAAGGCTTAAATTGAATTAACCGTTCTGGACAATCTTATCGTAATGAAATGCGGGTAATTTTGACGATAATATTTAGTGTTTATGAGTATGCTGTAGTTATTTTAGTCTCGGTTACGGAACCTTTACAATGTTGTTGATTGCTTAATAGACAGTAGAGGAAAGGATTATGTATGATATAAGCATCATTTTCACCAGCATCGAATAGTAATGAAAATCATTGAATGTGTGGAAATTACATTTTCTCGAAAATGTTTTTGACTAATTACTTTTGCACATTTGAACGATTCCATCAGCGTTAACACTTAAAGAAATATCACATCTCTTAGGAGCTGAAAGTCGAAATTACATAGGTTTTATCCCGGTCTGTAGAGTAAGCTTCTGTTTATCAATATCTGAAAAATAACAGTAGCCAAATAAACGAAACAACAAAGAACACATAACACACCTCAAAATAGCAACTAACAAAAATCTTCAAATAAGTAATAATGTTTTCACGTACCTGTCGCAAAGATTTGAGTATTTAAGTGAGTCACTACTTAAACTTCAATTGTTGAGTTCAAAACAGTTGGCAGTAACAAAGAGGTAACATGCATATTCATGTTCCGCGCCCCCTTTACGTTCCCGGCGTTGACATCGTTTCAGAAGAACGGCCTACCAACACCACATAGAGTAACAATAATGCAGTTGTGCAAGAGAGACGCCGCTCTACGCTGTTTATCGCTGTCTCGCTCACACTGATAGAATTATATTACTTTAAGTGCTGACGGTAGGCTCCTGAATGGCTCATTCGAGATGCTTTGACAGTAGAACTAAATAAATGCTTTGTTTTACTGTTTTAGGACGGCAGGTGGAAACTAATCGTGTTATAATTCTGGGCCAATGTCTGTTACGTTTTCAGATGTAGTACTGTAGGAATGCATGCGTTTTCCGACTGTGGTAAAGGAAGTGGTGATTTGATTTGATTGAATGCAAAGTTAGGTTGAGTATTGTTTATAGGTATACTAAAATTGATGTACCTATTGTACCTAATATTGTGGTTTGCAACGCTACCTAAATACTTTTCAAGCACAACAATAACAACGTTTTCATATCGTATAAGGTTTTGTAAAAGGATTTTAGAAAAAAAAATCAGATTACAGCTATACGAGCAATAAAAATTTTAATTAACATTTTATTTTGAAATTTTACTCATTTGTTTACAATGTGAACGACATTTAAAGTATCAAGGTGCTCTGCAACCACCTAGTATAATGGAATACGCCTCGGTGGCTACAATATGGTGACCTCTTAGCAATTAACAATGAATCGAGTAAATTAGAATTAAATAAGAGATGCAGCAATTTAACCTTTATTATAATTCTACGATGCACAATAAAATGGTGCAATTTGTTTTTTTTTGTATAAAAATAGTTTTTTTTTTTCTTTACTAAGTATGTGGTGTGGATTCCTGTGTAGGTAGGATAAATGTAATCTCCGTTATTTAAATATATTCTTAACAATCCTAGTCTCCAAAATATACGAGAGTATGAGTACTAGACAACTGATAAACATACTTATTAAATATATTTTTAAATACATTCATATTACAGATAAATTACAACCAGATACATACATACCTACATAAATAGATAAATTATGTAAACCCAGACACAGAACAAATGATCGTGCTCATCACACAAACATATTTTGTCCTATGTGGTTAGTAATCGAACCCACTACCTCCAGTATAGCAGTCAAGGCCACTAACCACTACCCCAACAGGCCCGTCAAATTATTTAAGAGCATAATAATATGATATTGATAAGATGGCTTATAATGCAATAATTTGTAAGAAACAGAAAACTATTTTTGTCTAAGGTAAACTTAAAATAGAACGCATAATTTTGTCTAAAAGCATTAATTACTTTTTGGATGTAAAAAAAAAATAGCTGGAACAATGACAAACACATGAAAAAGCCGATACGTTGTCCGTAAAACTGTTTACAAATCCCCAAATAACTCGAAACGCATTAATTGTCAGACAACAATAGGACGTGTACAACACTATTTCTAATTAGGGCATTGCCTTTATGACAATACAAGGCTCATCCATATTAATGCAGCTAGTATTGATCAATCAAATTAATTTCAACTTGTAGCGTACCGTAATTTATTTAAGTAGGTATCTGGAATTTCTAGAAGATTTATCGATTTAGCTTTTATTCTATGTAGAGAAAATTTAGGCTAGACAAAACTTATGATGAACTTGGGAATAAAGTTAATACAAAATAATTTTAACGAAGATTTACACCTATCACTCTGTTCTCTGTTCAATTAAATTCTTTAAATCATTATCATTCCCCTGCCCTTATCACAATTTTAATTTGGGGTCGACGCTGTATGTCTTCATCCTCCACACGTTCCTATCTGACGGAATGAATTCTGGTACCCTATTTCGTGAGCTGTGTTAATTTTATACTTGTATTATCCAAAACATTGACCTGTTTAGACAGAAATAAAACAAATCTAAGTGAATGTACTTTGATTAGAGTTTTTACTGAAGCAGGAAGAGCAAATTCTAATAATTATGAATACCTACATCCTAATGACGTATCCGATCGCCTTTCCTCATCTAGCTCTCAAAAAACTGTACCGTTTTATATATTTAGAGAAATAGGTAGATATAGTAAATGCATTGGTCATTGGCTCTAGTTATGGCAACGACCTGTGAAGGGATCACGTACAATGAATGACCGGCGTCGGTGACGTATGCCGTGGTGACGAAACGGAACAATTGCGTTCTTGTGTTAATTGGCAGTCACACCTCAATTTGAGCGTTTTTGTGTACACGCTTTTGATTTGGCTGAAATGTTGGGTTTTGTTTTGTTTGTTTATGGCGACATTTAATGTTTGACTTTGTAAGCTGGAGGCTTGCCAATACCTGGGTATGTGGCAGTGTTGCAGTTTTGGAGGAGAGTCGAGTGTTCGACGCCATGTAATATGTCATCTCGCTTTCAAAAGTCATCTCTCATACTTTAGGAATGTGACTAACTGACTGAAAACAGAATCAGAATGTCTTTACGATATTTAAAATTCTATCCATTTCAAATATAATCTATCTTTACATTGTAGAGCTCAAAATAGAGCTCTATGTAATCTACTGAACACACTTCATGAAATCATAATTCACAAGGAGAATTTTCTTCATCAACTCTTAACTTTAACATTTTACACTGTAATTTGTACTTAAACCGATAATAGCAAAAATGTCACGTTTACTTTGTTAATAGGACATGCAAATGAGGGTGTGATAAGTTATGTCACCTCACGGGAAATAGAGCGTAACGATACGGAGACAACTTGTTTCTGCATTTACATTAAAAGGAAGTCTTTTAAACAATGGCTTATTTATTTTTGTATTTGTGAATATGTAATAAGAATTTATAATTCTTTTAAGACGTATTTCAATCGCCTTATAATGAATTTTAAGGTTTTTGTCATTAAACAATTACAGCATAAAACTATGCACTTTTAAACGTCGTCGAGGAATGAAATCTTAGTAAGCCCTTTTGCATTCCTGATATGTTGTAATCATTTTAAATATATATTTTGCAAAACTTAGATTTAAAATGAGTTTTGTTAGCTGAAATAAGTTCTGATCACACTTCTGAAATATTGACAAACATTCGTCTACGATCTTTAAACGAGATCTTGTCACATAAACTTTTCTATTAATGTCTTAGAATAAGAGAAGTATCTAGGCACTTAGTCATCTACTGATTCACTGCAAGTAATATTTAACATTACAATATACAGTACGTAATCAAGAACCAATAAATATCAACCACAGTAACCATAAGAGATAAAAACTGTAATAATTGATCATGTAAATCTTTGGTCACACCTGCGAAGCTTACGTATTGCGGCTAGAAACCTATCTACGTGCTCATATACACGTAGCGTATGCTTACGATACGTAGTGTAAAATATCCACCACAAAAATGTTGCTAAAATGTTTGGTCAACGAATTTTCCAAGATTTTCAGGCTGGTTCATCTTCTTACTATACCCATGAATATCCAAATTGATGATCACTAGACGATGCTTCCTATGCGATCATGATTTTTCCAGACTTTTATGCCGTTACATTATTTATTCAAAAGAGTGCTGAAGTGTTTAAGAACAATTGAAAACCCACCTAAATTACCTATTTAGCTTGCAAAGTCATGCATATTTAAATACTATTAGGATGAGTAACAAAAAGCGTATGCCAATTTGATGCAAAAATTAATCCAGACACTTAAAATAGCGCGTAATGAAATGTCTGCACTATGTATAGCCGATCGTGCATGGGTGATGAAGAAAATTCGAAAACCAATCTTAATACTTTGTAATAAGTGCTATTAAACCAAAATCTAAAAAAAACATTTGCCAACGATTGGCAATAAAGTTTTTTCAGCGGAACGTATTAAAACTGAACTCAGGCATTGTATGCTTTGTATAGCCATAAAAGTCTAACTGGCCACATCTATGATGAAAAAACTGACTAAGAGCGAGCTAGCCTCACCAAGTGTCTGAACTATTGCTTGAAGTAACCTATTCCAATTATATTGTATTGAAATACCAGGAAAATCTTCGTTTCCAGTCAATGGTAGACTAGTTTCTGCACGGTCTGCATGGTCACGTCAACTACATTCTGAGTATTTGAGTCAAAAAGTTTTGATATGAATTCGTTCATGTAATCTACCGGTGAATGGAAAGAGTTGGCCCGGTGTTAATTAACTAAAATTTTCTTTGAAAATTGACAATGATGTAAAAACAAAACACTGACAGTTTAACTCATCTACATATTAAGATTCGTGGAATACTGTCTGGTGAAACAGACAGACGGTCAGCGTAGACTTAATGGCTTGGTTCCGTATATTCGGGTGCGGAACTCTAGAAACAGTAGTGGCTGCAAGCAGCGCACGTTCGCACGACAATGACCGACGGAAGCGGCGCGCGCGCAGAGCGTCCGGTGTCACCTGCGCCGGAGCACTTCCCTACGCGACCTGAAATATTACTAAATCGTTATATATTGAATGTAGAACTAAGTATTTTTTTAATATTGTGAATTACAGCGGATTTTTCCCGATCTATTTGTTTTAAAAGAACTATTTGATAGCCCATTTCTTGTTTGTTAATTAAATCTTTTTTGGAGATCTCTATGCAGTTAGCATGTGGGCAGGCTTTGATTGCTTTATCGGACTATGACTATAAATATCGAAATTATTCAAAATATTTATTCATAAAAGTCGCTCACTTAACTCGCCCTTACGTGTCTATTTATCAATGTAGAGTAAAATGTAGAGACAAATAGACGCTTGAGAATGTCACTTAACAAATTGCCGTTTGTAAATATCTAGGGCTGTTCAAGTGACATTTCTACAAGCCTTATCGCTGATGGAATCCCTCGACTTTACAAAAGTGACAAATGTCCGTCAAGTAAGTAATCGTAAAGGGACATAATTTCTATATAACCTATTACTGTCTATAGTCTATTTATCACTAAGTCAAGTAAAATTATATGCTTAAACGGATATTTGACAGAATAAAACTAATTAGTCCGTCAGATAAGTTTTTAAAAATATTAGACAACTGAAATAAAGTTTATTAATTTTAAAAATTAAAAAGATACAGTGAGTTAAAATTTCGTTTGAAGTCACGCCTTAATGCACTTTGACAGTGATGTTACTAGCCCCTCGTTCATACGGTTCACCATCTTTGATGCGTTAAATATTTGTAATTTATTATTGATTTGATAAAAAAAGTAAATATCCAATATTTCTACTACTACTACTGTACCATTTTTGCCACTCACACTACAAACAAATGACTAGCAATTATTACCATTGAATACAAATATTTGGTGTTCACTTCGTACTAAAACGCTACTCTTATTGAATAGCCCAAGCCACTATACTATTCAAATCACCAAGTGTGTCAGTTGAATAAATTATAACTATTTGACGTAAATAGGCCGGCGATCAGAATATGATATGTGTTATGTAGTTATACTATTATATTTGAGCTACTTTCATTTTTCTTGTCATGTTTGCGGCGAATATTAGCATTCAATGCGGAGAATTCTCGAATAGTTTATAGCTTGCTATTTGACTACTTATTTGGCTGTTCTTTGATAAGGATGAAATAATAAAACAATGGTAATATATCAATATATTTATTCAAAAAGTCTGTAACGAAACGTAAAAATGCAATGAAGCAACATTACTTTATCACAATTAAAAATCTTCCTATAATTCTTACTTTAATGGTGACATCCTCCAAATACTTGAATATTAAAACCCCATAATTAAGTACAAGGTTCTGACCAAATCAAACAGATTTTTCGATAATCTGAGAAAAGCCGATTACACTCATCCGCTTAGCCGCCTACGGAGGCTGTATGTATATTGCTGGCGGCATATTTCCATAAGAAATCCTCCTGTAGGTGTAGCAGAATATTCAATAACTGTAAATATGGACCTTGCCCACGACACGCCACCGGGGATGTCTCTGGAGCTAGTTAGTCAAATAGGTGAGTAAAGACACAGTGTACTGGTAATTGGCACTTTTTTTTTTGTAGCTACAAGCCCACCACGCACGCCCATGATTGCAACTTTTATTAGCCAGGATCTACAATGATACCAAAATACCACTAAATCGCTTAAGCTCGGTGTGTCTCAGAGAAATGATTGTGTCTTAGAAAACACAATTAATACATGATGATAATAAATTAATCAGAAATTATAAAGGCCAAATAGGAAAAAGAAATATTATTCTTATCTAAGAGTATTTTTTTTATATCTATGAACATATGTTTTGGCCACATAATATTTATTCATAATGCAATAAATGGGTAGAGCGATGTTGTTACTAATAAGACACGGCCCTTAATTCTTACACTATGTGGATGACTTTTAAAGAATGAAAAATAAAGGTACTTACTTATCAAGTTTCGTGACAAAATAAAATGTCTCTTTTTCATATGTTTATAGGCATTTAAAGTGCTTTTAAAGCGCTAAGTTAATAAATATGTATGATTGAAGGCGACTATTAATTTGAATTGACACATAACTTGTAACATTGACTGCATGTAGTATAGTTTTCATGCATTTAAGGTAACTTTACATAATTTAGAGTTAAAAGTAAGATCAATTTCAAGTTGTTTTTAAAGTATAGTAATATGAATACCTTACTTATGTTACAAAATGTGTAGTCAACCTTTTGTATGTATATTAATGGCGATATAAGACATTAAAGAATATGCTTTCATATTTTCTCAGTCTCACGACCGTTGAGTCACAAGTTGGAGTTAAACTAAGTTCATGTGATGACCACGAGTAATTAAGACCAAGGGTTCCCATGAAATCTTATCGTTAAAAGCTTGCTTAGATTCTAATCTCGTAAATTAAAAACCGAGTACAAAACATCTTAGTTTTAACTTAGGAAGCATGCACTGATTCTGTATAGATAGTTTATCCTTTCATACGGAACCGTGACTTTCTTTGAGGCGATTTTATGTGCTTTAAAGTGATTTTTGTGGATAATACGTATAAAAATCTTACTTTTTACCTTCAAAGACATCGTTTGCCAGCTTTTGTCATACTCGTACTCGTAGTGGAACATGGCATAGCAGAGGAAACCAAATGAAACTTGCATAATATAGGTAATAATATACATAGGAAAAGTGTATGATAAACACTTATTGTAACTACTTCACTACATAAACAACTACAGTAAATTCTGTCGATTAAAAATAGAAATACTCGTACGAGTAGAAAAGATGAGAATCCGACACAACAATTTCCATTTTCCTGTAGATACAAGCCTCATTATCATAAAGAAATAAAGTGCTATAAGGATATATCGTAAAAATAGTAATAATGAGTGAAAATGCTTGATGCGGGCGCCCACACGAAGCGACGGAAGTACCTACTGTGCTGATATAAGTCTGCCTACATTGAACTAAATAAGTTCGTGCTACGCATTACAATTGCCTGCGTCTTTGTCTTTTGTTTGAAGTTTTGCGTGGAAAGAAAAGATAGATTGTTATTTACGTTTTTGTTGTAAATGTCACGCGAAGTTGTGTTGCGTGGTGTGAAATGATGTTTGATTTGATTAAATGGGAATAATCGCTTTCAATACAAATATTATGGATTGTAGACTTTAATTCTTAAAACATTCGTGCTATTCATAGCCTGAAAATTGCTGTTGTTTTTTAATTATCACACTTTGTTTTGCAATATGACGATACATAACCCACATGGGTGTGCATGTAAACATATATTATCAAGTCTTTTAAGCCTGGCTTAAGGTGAACACTTAACTTATTAATATAAAACCTTTAAGTGATATTAAGTTTATTTATCTTAAACTTACTCAGACAGACTCCTTTTACACAATATCAAGTTATTGACCAGTATTTTGGTGTTTAACGGTAAATAGAGTTATGAATCAGGAACAGTCATATATAACGCAGTTACTTAAGAGTATTTGCAAAAATAATTCTATCATTTATTTATAAAGCAGCAATTACTATAACATTTATAACCATTTCCCGATGTTTTCATTTGAATACGTTATAGTGTTAATTGGCAGCTCTTCGATCCTTGATTGTATCTGATTACCTCGCGAGCACACACAGCATAACTTGGCAACAGGCCATGATACTAACTGTAAACTGGACTTAGCCGGAGGATTGTAAAAACTTAATCGGTAACAACTGGAGCGAATCAGGTGAGCGTACTAATTGTGGAACGCCAATTAAGAAGCATATTGTGCAATATTCGATTGCCGATAGAGTCACGGAAAGATGAAGTCACTTACCCTAAATCGTTCATGACAGATGTTATTCACCGGAACATTAATTGTTAAAGATGCCCACATTGCCCACGCACACGAAACTAATGGCCACGGAATAACATAAGCGTATGAAAAACAAGACGTTTTTAATCCAGACACTTGATATTTTGATAACAGGAATTTATTGATCTTGTTTTTCATCGTTTTCGTTTATGAACATGCTACGTATGTACCTACGAAGAATTTGCGATGATAAAGATAGTCGTCATTTGAATATTCCCTAAGACAGTGACGACTGAATATGGTGTCATAGAAAAAAAATCGGAAATGATTTGTATCTACTAATACAGCGCCCTGTTTGCTTCCTATAATAATATTTTTTCCATAATGACCTAAATAAAAATATAATTTGTCAGTGATTGTAATTGCGTAGTTAAACTGTGTAAATAACTAAGTCAAAGTAAAGAAATTAAAATTGGACATCTAATTAAAATTAACAGTTCCCAAAACTCCTCCCACTGGTAAATAAGTCGAAAAATATCAAAGAAAAAGTTATGTGCGTATGACAATAATGATGTGTAATTTAGTGGCCATTACATGTTTAGATTTGTTTCGCTCAAATAAATTTGGAATAGAGCGAACGCCACACATTCTCTCGAGCTCATGTTAGATAAGGCTGCCATTGTCAGATGGTAGTTTGTTGTGTGGTCATTGTTGGCCGAAGTGAGCGTTTTGAAGTTGTTGGATTGTGGCAAAAAGAGGTCGTGGGGGGGACGGGGAGGGAGAGGCGGCCGTTGACCGACGACAACCTTATTGCGTCGAGCCGTGAGCCAATGTCTAGGGTAAGGTCCTCGGACCCGAAGTAGAGTGGACTTTTCATTGGTACGTTTCCGTAGGCGGCTCGACACGGTTCGATTTTTTCATCGTTTGCAAAAAGAGGTTGCATAATTTCAGTTTGCGAGTGTTTACTTTGCTGAATAATGTCACATATTCGTGACGTGGGTTATTGTTGTGTGTAGTTGATTGTATGATTTTTGAACATTGTATTTAATTAGATGAATTAATTATTTTTAATTGGATTAAATTTAGAAAATGTATTTCAAACAAACAAAATTCTATTTGCTCCACAAAAGAAAAAAAAAACTCTGCAACACATTATAATACGCAATAAGAAAGACATCATCATAATTATCAATATTAATAAAAATAGTGAAGTTTTTTTTCCTTATTTTGTTTTTATTTCGTGCCAACCATTTGCATCCAACAATTTTCAAATTAAATTATTAAAGCTCACGAGCTTTTTACACGATGGCGATAGTTTGGCCATTCGCCTCAAGGCTAGATGTTTCCATTCGAGAGTAAGAGAGGGTAATGCCCTCCAAAGTTGTTTGTGGCAAAAAATGGGGACACAGAGACCGGCTCATTTATTTTGGTTAAGTTATGAATCAGCGTGAGAAAAATAATACGAAATTAACAATTTGATTTTGTTATTTTGAGTGACTCCATAAAATTTTATAATTATTAAATCTCTATTAAGAGAGATGTAACATTATTTTTATATTACAGCTCTGATCTCATAATATAGAGCGAAAGAGAGGTCTTAATTCTATATAGGGCTTTTAATATGCTAAAAAAAGAATACATTTATTATTACACTGATCTATTCTGAAAATATGCACCTCTTTATTTGCATACATTCTCAGAAATTTGAAATTTGAGAATAAAAATGTAATACAACGTTGATAAAAGCGAGAGGCATTAAATGAAACCACATATTCTGTATATCATTATAAGGCTACACAACAAAAATCAAATCAATTTAAGCAATATTTTTATAATAACTTTCGTGAGGATGATTCATACTTAAAACGTTATAACGGTTTACTCACGCGTATTTATCGGGATAGCCCGACTAGTTTCGGACCCAACCGGAGCCAACTAGATAACTATGCCTATAAAACTTAGTCACCTAATCAGGAAGATACAGTATGTTCAAACTAAAAAAAAACAAAAAAAATATCCTGTGACTAAACTATTGCTTACATTGATTTGATTTTTGTTGTGTAGCCTTATAATGATATACAGAATATGTGGTTTCATTTAATGCCTCTCGCTTTTATCAACGTTGTATAAACATTTAAAAGTTTAAGTCAAAAATTAATGCGCCATAGGTACTCAGACTGAAACAGGAACACCAAAAGCAAGATTCAAAAACGTTTCGAATTACAAAACACGTCCCAGTTTGTGTCACTTCAGAATTCAAATTCCATAAAATATTCGTCTTCAGTGGATTCCCGGAAAGTTGCACAGGATTTTAATACTGGCCATCCGATATTGACATAAAACGTCATTTAATACGAATAAAGAAAAAAACGAGACAAAACTTTGACAGCTGTCAAATTCTTTTCTTCATAAGGGTTGCAAGCTCGATTGGCAATTGTTTATTGGCCCGAATTGAGATCGTTTAGACGACCAGTTATGAGATTACATATTCATAAAGCGACCTATTAATACAAGAGCCCGCCAACGACCTGGAAATTGTATTCAGAATGCAAACCAAAGCAAAGTTCCGAGATTGTTGTAAACAAGAACGTGCCAAAAACCTTGATTTTGTTTTCCGAAGTCAGGGGCGAGGTACACCCACCAGAAAATAGCTATAATATACGGCTCTTATTTTCAATGGAATAGAATTCAGTTTTGAATAATTGAAGAACTTACGAGCCAAAGGAGCATAAGTAATTTACCTACAAATTTAGTAAATTCTCTAGCTTATAACCTGATGTAATTTCAGTCAATCAATTTCAGTCAACTTACTTAATGACCATCACTATATGTAGTTTTGATTTAAATTCATGAGAACCAATGTAAAGGCTTACTTTAAACGGGCAAACGTATCTCATATTAATATGAACTCGATTAACTTTGACGTTACCAGTAATTTTGACGTCTGTTTAATCAATATTAAATTGTAATTCAAGATTTACATTTACATGCAATCTTTATCTCGTTAAATGGTTCACTATGTGAATTCATGTGATGTAGACCTCAATGTGATGTAAGATGTTTAGATATAAGCTAAAATGATTTACTAGTTTCTTGTCTACAATGCTGTTTAATAACAATAGTAAAAGTTACGGATTGGATTGAGTTATTGTCGCGTTGACATTTTAATCAGTTGACATTCTGCAGAACTATCTTAGAAGTTTTCGTTATCGAATCTAATAAACATTTATTATCTCTGAGTATAAAAGTAATGACGTCAAGGTGTACTAAGAAATCGATCGGTATAGGTATCAAAAGAGTAGATCAAGTGAAAATATTTTCTTTGTATATTTGAGCAATGCTCATGAAACTACAAGAGTATTAAAATGTATAGACGCAAAACAAAATTCCAACAATAGTAAACAATCTTACAAAAAGACATAAAAGCAAACAAAAGAAAAAGAAAGGAGGCCGCTTTATTAAACAATTAATACTATTGTCTGCACTAATCTCTTTCGTCTAAAACTTATTTTGCCTGGTTGAGTGGCCAGTACATACTTGAAAGAATTAAAAAAGTAGAGCCCTTTAATCCAATATTATTATTTAAATAAACATTTAATTTATCGATCGGACACAGCCGCTCTTTGTAAACATTAATTCAAAATATATTTTCATCAATCATACGAACCAGCAATATTTTTACTGTCATAACTTAAGATTATCAATCAGCAACCGTCAACTTATCATGTATTTTGTTTATTTTTGTAATATAATGAAATATGAATGTTTATTTTATTGTGTTTCTTGTCTTATGCAGGTGTTTTACCAAAAGTCTGAAATTTATAGAAAGGTGAGGTTCGTTCGTTTCATCATATAGGCAGATAATTATATCTTAAAATACTACTACCCTCCCCAAATTTGGATTTACAATCTCATAAAGAAACGTGCGTAGCTCAATTAAGCAAATATCTAATTCTATTACGACGAGCATATTAACTCTATATTTAAACTTAACAGTAACAAGATTCAAGGTAATCACATAAATTAATATTTATTTATAGAATCCATTCACAAGAAATATCATTATAACCGTTTTATTAACTAAAATCTTCATTGATATTGTTAATGAAATTCGGTTGACTACAAGAAAAATAACTGCGCAGGTAGGAAGATAAATACCTATTCCATTTATAAGGAAAACCTAAAAAAGAAACTGTATTGACGTGACACATAACATGATGGAACATATTATCGACGTCACATAAAGGTTTGTAGCGTGATAATATATTTAATATCGAAAGGTAAAAAATATATTGACGTAAACTAAACAAGGGACGTAGCTTGTAGCATTATGTCGAGTTTATACATTTGTCCTGTTGAATTGCTGCATATTTCGTTTTTCTATTATAACTAGTTGAAAAATGTTTGATAATACTGATTAATACTGAAATAATTGGGTAAGTGTTTGTACTATAGCCAATAGCTTATAAAATTGAAGGAAAGTAGTTCTTCAAAACTGGTGCTTTAAAAAATATCTTAGATTTTTTTTTTCTTGGGTCAATGTCGGATCATACAGGTTAACATACTATAAGATACAGTCATAATGGCCTAAAAACGCCAACACGGAATGAGTAAGCTCTTTAATTAAGTCCCGTCCCTTCGGCACAGCCTACGGCGTTGCCGCGTAATATTTCACTTACATTTTATTAAAAAGCCACGATGACGTGGTAACCAATTACTGACCATTATTTCCCCGTCGTTTTGATTTGGTTTATTGCAATAATAATAAGCGTCGTGTTGGTCCCATGAAATTAAACTAACGATACACTCATAACGAGCAAATTATCGATCATTATTTTTACAAAAATATGTATTTGATAATCGGTTTTCCACTTGCTGATGTGAAATAATTGAATAACGTTTTAAACAAGATCCATGAATCGATAATTGCTTTAGTAATAACATGCGATAAGAATAGTCTTAGTTAATATTGCGAGAGTATTATTTATATACATTTGCACACATGGACCTTTTAATGGCTTGTGTTGTAATTTCCTGGGTATTTACTGAGGTGTTAGCGAATCTGCTTAGTATTACTTTATTGTTCTAGTTACCTCTATAGTTCTATTAATAAACTCGGTTATATGTCGAATAAAGGTTGTCTTTAAGAAAATTTTCTAGTTAGCTTTTGTACAAATTTTCAATAAAAAAAAAATCATAGACTTTTAAAAAAGACACAATTATCATTCTGTCTATTAATTTTGATGCCTGTTATTATAGTTATAGTGCCTATAATTATTAAAAAAAAAACCACCATCCAAAGTTGGTCCCAATAGACACATTTGGGTTAACTATTTGCATAATGACTGTCCGACCTTGTCTTTTCCTCGTATTTTACTTAAAAAAACAAAGCCCCGAACAATATAAACGTCCACTAAAACTCCACTTGGAAATATTATTGAATAATATAAAAAAATATCTAATATGGGTCAAGATCAGAAAACAGTAAATTAATACAAATACGAATTATTTAAAAATACGATGAGTAATCAAAAATAATTAGATTATTTATTTCCTTTAGCATTTACATTAAATGGATTTTAAATTAGATAAAAATGCTTATCTATTAAGTAAGTTTACAAATAAAATTTAATGAGTTCCCGCTAACTGTAATTTATTTTTATAAAAAGCGAACAAAACTGTCTACTTCTCTACTGTTATGGATTTTTAATAGAAATAACACCATAAAACCGGGAGCATGCAGTTTTCTATTTTTTGCATCACTGGTTTAGATATCAAACTCTTTTTGGGTCTACTGAAAAGTTTCTTCTTTTAGCTATGACTTGCTTAGGCTCTTGAATTTTAAGATTACTTAAATTTTACTTGAAATCATGAAGGAAGTGTATTTTTTTAGTAAGTTTCTAATTTAAAGGAGACAGACATAAACTAAATCCTGAAAACGACCTTGTAAAGTGTAATTTTTGGTACACAGAGTATTTTTTTTGGGTCAAGTACGATGTTCAAAATTTACATAATGCAGACAAAAAACTATAAAACGATTTTGCTCAGTTTGTGAAAATCTTACGACAATAACAAATATAAAAACATACTTAAGAATATGCACTGTAAATTTTGCACAAACTATTATTTGGCACAATTTGAATGCAAAATATTTAGAACTAATATCTCTGGAAGGAAAACAAAACTACAAATCATGCTTCATGTTATACAGCAAAAAAAAACATAGATCTATTAGTATATACTTATGTAAATTATAAATTAATTAATTCATTTACACGTCTATAAATAAGTTGACTTCTAAACTTTTAGGTATATCCGAGAACAGAGTGCGAAAATAATATCTATATTAATATATTTCGCTTACAACTCGTTACTCAAGTATTGCCATAAATAGAAGTCATATTAAAATGGAACAAATTCAAGTTATTTCACACCTTTACGTGTGTTCACGTGAAATATGTTAATGTCTTTTTTAGTAACAATAAGTAGCTACAATTATAATAAATATCCAGGTTTTTATGTACAGTTGATAATGCAGGCTTATATATCTTGATAATTATTTCCTTCTTTAAGTAAAAACTTAATTGAACTGGATTTTTTTAAAAGAAATATAATTTATTCGTCGCCTCGTATTGAACCACTTAATTTTTCAAAGAAATGTTTTTGGAGCTTCCAAATCTCGGTCGCTTAAGGACATAAACAACATAGTTTATATGTTAGCGAATAAAAACTTATGCGATACCTACACACACATGCATAATTTATCAAGATCGAGGAATTTTAGACTTTATCTTTATGTGTATAACGTTGCAAATAACTATTCCAATTGAAAAACTACGGGAAATGTAGAGTTTGCAAAAGAGTTCCGTTATGTCTAATGGAAAATTCTAGAATACTATTTACGTAGCTATTATGAATCATTGTGTAAATTAAATTATACCGTGTGTAACACCCAGTGCTGGGCGAAGGTTTCTTTCGACATAGAAAAAGAGGCGAAAATGGAGTGTGATAAGATTTTTTACCAGATATAATATGCTTACTGCAAAAAAGGCAATTAAAAGAATCAATTTTTTTTTTTCTGACATAAGATGATAGCTATTAATCTAAATCAAAATATCAAACCGCAGAGTACTTTAAATAATTCCATTTAGACATTTCTCTAAGCAGAAAACATTAAATTTTTAATTTTCAATAAAACATTTCCTAAAGACTTTTTTGCCAACGCTACTATTTCACAGATTTTCCTTTCCATGTGTTTGAGGCCCTGGCGTGTGCAGGCTAACGGTATCGCTCACGTGTCTCCGCGAAGCCATCGACCCTCAGCGGCCTCCGCGCAATACCCACCAGCGCAATCCAAAACAACTTATAACACAAACCAGAACCATGCAAAATTGAACCGTATGTACAAGAAGATTGGGTCGAAATTGATTTGCAGTACAAGTGTGATTTATTGTGAATGTATTATTGAAAATACAGTCGCTTCAATTGATCGCTCGAATATAAAGCCTTACATAACCGATATTAAAATGTATTTCTCACATTATAAAGTTTAAATTCCTATAAACAGTTCGGTCTCAAGAGTAAGGATCAGTTAATCTAGTTATTCATACATTTATGTGTATTTGATTACACGCAAATGAAAACAATATGAAGTTATTTGTGAAATTTCCACAGTAAATATCTTTTTAGTGACGCAAGAAATATCAAGACTTGATTTTAATTTAAGGAATTGTTCACATTGTAATAGCATTTATCTATGTTAAATACTTAAATGATCTACTTTTGACCAAATACGTCTTTTTCTATAGAGAAAGATTGATGGCTCTTATGAATGGATCGGCCGCTTTTAGACATCTCCAATTTTTGCATTTCAAAATAAGTAATAACTTCTATACAATAAATTTATAAAATAATCATGAATACTAAACTAACCTATCAATTTTATCTAAATGCAACTTATCATGACATTATTAAAGAAATAAAACTAGTTTTTCAATTTATTTAAGTTTCAATTACCATCTTTACGGACATCCTTTTCCTTTGCTTTCCATAATAATATCTATGCGGGTAGATATACATTTATAAAGGCTTTCCGCTGTCATATTACCCATAAAATGTACTATTTTCTTTTTAATTACCGTCAATTGTATAATTTGAAGCTGTAAAGCTTCAAGTTTTGATTTCGCAATTGAGGAATTTTATTTTTCAGAAATTTACAGTAGAATTTAGGTTGAACAAAGTTATTAAGTGTTCGTAACTGTGGACGGTTGATTTTACTTCTTTCAACTCTAATTAAATGCTATTATTACACCTATCCATCCCTCCATTGCATTAACTAATCAAGCGTGTCTCTTAAGATATGAGCATATTTTAGCAATTATACTCGATGTAATTGTAACCGGCATTTACTTCCTCTGTAACAACTTTGCAACGATATTTCTTGTCTCACAAAAGCAGATTAACAGCGATTTTCAGCGAAAATTGCACGGTTTATTATATTTTGTATTAAGTTATTACGATAACCTAAACGATTACGATAATTTGATTTATCGATAATTTTTTTAGACGATAATAAGTCTACAAACAGGCCAAATAAAACATTAAATATGCATAAACATTTGCAAATCTACCTATTGTTGCCATAACCACCATGTTCTGTATTAAACAGGAAAATCAGATAGAATTTTCCTTTTATATACAAGACGATTATCCTTTATAAGGATACGGAATGCATGATTAAAGTATTACTTACGATTCCACTACAACTACCGTAAGTCAGGAAGTGGTATTGTAAAGAGGATTTATTCTTAGTCGAAGGCTGAATATGTAGCAATTTCTGAATTATTTAGATTTTGATGTATCGAAAAGGATTTGAAGACGTGTAAGTCAACTATTATTGCATAAAAAACGTCATACGTTGATTGATTGATACGATTATGCCACTTGTATGATAGGAGTGACAAGTTTGAATCTAACCTCCGGTTTCTGAAAGGCTGATCAATTGAATCTGCTGTCAAAGCGATTTATCCCGACTGTGATTGGTTGACGATAGAACTAACAATCAATCACATAGCTTAACATGAGATTTGAGTTTAAGAAATCAAGGGTAAGTTTTATAAAAAGTAATGACGTTTCCAAACCTTTTAGGTCAGTTTCTATACGTATTACGTGTAGAAATTGTCACTTGTCTACAGATACTAAAGTTCTATAGAAATATTTCTACATAAAAAGAACAGATATGTATTTCTACATGTAGTAGTCTTATAGTGGATGTAATGACTCCTCTACATTCCACACTTGGTATTTGTAAGAGGAAGGAAATTTATCATTTATGTAATGGATGTTACACGTGCAGAAATAAACGTAGACACAAACGTGACTATAAAGTAATTCTTTCTTATTCCAATTATTCATTATTCTGAGTCTCTTTTACTTTTCGACTATGTATTTTTAGCCTCATTATGTATGTGACTTGCAATTTTGCTAGGGAACGAAAACAAACAGGGCTATGGCAAAACTTTTTTAAAGAAAGTATTCAGTAAGAAAGTAAGTAAACTATGAGAAAGTAAATTAAGGAAAAATAATTCAAAAGAAAATGAAAATTCATAATTCTCTATTTTTAGTTTTGAATTAGGTTTTGTTTGTTGATGTGCTATTGGCAATATTCTTTAAAACAACATTTTTTTCATCTCATCAGACTATTAAGTGCTTATAATGATAACTCTATATCGTGTGCTTAAAGCCTAATACTTGAATATACTGATGAACAATCACACGAAAAACATTGACTTGATAAATTGTAGTTAATATAAAATTTCACCTCATTGCTTGACCAGAAGGTGAAATCAACAATTATAATGTTTTAACTTAGAATTTCTGATCTGTAAAAATATCGGCAACACTTTCGACTCACGTGTTTCACGTGCGACAGTCACAGGTCGTTAGGGCTTGCAACTTATAGAAAGTTTACCTTTTCGTTAATCTCCTATATGTCATTGTTTTATATATCCATCCTGTCTGAGATCCCGTCGCTTGGCAAAGGCCTCCCTAGATCGTCACCCACTGGACGCCAGAGGAAGGACTTCGTCGTCGAGGTTGTCCGCGGCAAAGGTGGTGCGATGGTTTTTGTCCACCGGTCAGACTTCGTCCTACGGACATCACATCTTCAAACAGATGATTGTTAATACGCTTCAACATATCTGATGACAACGGCAGATTGTCATTGACTTAGTGTAAGTTTCAACAAATAGATTTGTGTGTTTGCAAGACGATAAACTCGGTGTCTTATATTTACACCACGTTGTGTGAAAAGGTGATTTTTAATAGTCTCTCTATAAACTTTACCTTTATTTCCACTGGTTGCCTACAGGTATGTTGTTTACGTATAAAAAAAAGGTTGAATTTCACATAGCGACAACCCTATTCAAGGCCAGTGATCACGTTTCTCAGTGTCCAAAATTGTTTCTAGATTATCTCTATTTTTGTACTAAACTCGATTTAAAATTTAATTTAAGTAAATCTGAATGTTATGACGATATAGAACAGTTTAAAAAGTCGTGTTCTTGATATATTACAATTCTCTTTATTCAGTAAACGTGAAAAAGTTTATGCTGGATGTAGCAATGAAGTAGTATAACAATAAAATGATACTTTGATGTGATAATTTGATTTTATGCTTGCTTATTATATTTATTGCTTTTATAAAATATCCTAAACTAGATACATCTTAAAATTGTCAACAGAAAAGGTAATTAGTAGCAAAATTAATAATAAAAATCGTAAAAAATGTTTTTAATGACTATTTTTGAATAACTACCGCATTTACCTGTAAATTTAATATCAGCATCGGAAATTACGAGATTCAAAACTATGAATACGCGTTTACTAATTCAGACCAATTAATCACGAAATGAAAACCGATCACGATTAGCACACACTCACGTGAAACAATCGTGTTCGAAAGAAAGAGGATCTCGTTGTTCAAACGTGACTTTGTTTATATTTTTAATTTGTAGAACGTCGTCAAAATATACATGGAGGAGGCAGTAATAAGGCACTTCGTTAGCCATCTATATGGATCTAGTTTTAAACGATGAGTTTCGTTGGTATTTACATATCGAAAACAAAAGAAGTTTCGAGTAACGGAAAGTTTTATAGAGGTTTTATGCATGCAATTTGAATTATTCGTTATAATTAATAGCATTATTTAATGGCGTGTATCACTACGTAAATACAAAAGAAGTATATGAATTTAAACTTGTCCCAAGGTTCATTTTAAATTTTGTTCATGTCTTGTTAAAGGAAAAAAGTCTGTGTTTAAAAAAAACTGTTTTTGTTAAAGTAATCACTGCTAAGTACAGTGCTGGAAAACTCATCAGTCAGTAATTACAGTGTGTGACATTATTTTCAAAAAATGCAAGCTTTTCGTCCAAATCGAGAAAACATAAAATCTTTTATTTACACACCTACTTATATCATGAATGACGATCGAAATAATTTAAAGATTGACATTGACTCTACATTAGTTATAATAAAAACTTCACCTCATTGTTAAAACCTTGAATAGTTTGGTGAAAAGCAATATTAAAAATTCTAATAGTTTTAGAATTTATGATGTTAGCTAAACTTTCGTGTCACGTGCGTCACGTTTTTACAGCGGTGGTTAATAGGGCTTACAGCTAACAGAAAAAGAGATCATTCAGAAAAAATCCAGTGAGAATTCAATAAATATCCACCGATCTCTACATATATTAACAAATAAACTGTACCATTTGGATCCACTTATTTTTTCTTACAATCGAGTTGGTTTTCGTTGGCCATCAATTTTCATGCTTCTTCACTGCTATGTGTATAATAGCGTTACAAAGACATTGTCATAGGATTTATAATTAAGACACTGTTTAGCATTTGGATGTTTAAAATCTTTTTGTTTGTGCTACTGGATTTGGACTTTGACAATTCTGTTATTAATGTATCACTTCAACCAATGCTGTTGTTTTAGTTTAAAAACGGTAGAGTTTTCAACTTTAGCCAACTTTTTCTAGTTAACAGCCCTGCCGAAGGATATTCGGTCACGTTTCACTTTGCCCATATAAATATACCTCAGTTTCAGCATAACAACTGTTTGTTGAGCGTTTTCGTAACTGTTTTAGCTTAGACTGGAGGCCTTCTATTTCCGTCAGTTGTTGCGAAAATTTTCCGAACATTAGCTTGCGAGGTCTGGCAGAGTGTGGATAATTATTTTGGTTTCACCAGGGTTTAAAGAGCGATAGAATATCGTGAGAGAGAGGATGAGAGCACTTACTCTATCACAGCAAGAGATGCTTTTTTTAAATTATCTTCCTTTTTCGTAGATTTTTCCATTGGCCTCAACACTACTATGCTATATATGTGCTTGATGAAAACTCCACTTGGCTCTCTTTAGGGTCACAGGCAAAAAGAAAATCACATTTAAAATGATGGTGTCACTATGACTACTTTCAATTTTGGAAGCCTCAGAAAAACTTTTCGATTTTTGTGATAGTTTTGATCGACTGATCATCTAACTTATCAACTGTAATTCACATAACATTTAGTTAAAATTGATTCATACTAAGAAGTATATGCAGTGTTGTCGTATGTTAGTATGTTATTGTTACATGTCTGAACTCGTTTACTATGTAACTGTCACTCACGAGTTTTCCATACTGTGGAAATGACAGTTGGCTCCGCACGTGCAAGTTTACTATTGTTTTTATTTATTAGTAGAATAATTTGTGTTATGAAACAGCCTGTTTTGTGTTATAGACAGCGATGTTGTAATATTTTGATGGTATTGTCAATCGAAATAAACATATTGTTCAATGGAAAATTATTGTGCGTTTTCAGTTACATGAAAAATACTGATCTGATGTAAAATCGTTATTTACTGGTTTTGTTTACAGTGTTATATATAAAGTGCTCAGTTTTTGCTTTAATTATTACAAGTATTTTTGCATTTGCAAAAAAAGCTTCAACGATTTTTATTTATAAATTTTATATTTTTCTTTTTAATAAGTTAAATGCTTTCGTCTCTACACTCAATTTATAAAAATATTTATGTAAAAATATTATAAATTGTTAATAGCTTATGTTTTATAAATTCGAATATATTTCACATGAATTTTAAAACCATAACTTTAAAGTATTCGTATATGGCTCATGTTTTGCTAAACAGATAACGTAACCAGGGAATTGTAATTTTGTCGGCATCCTTGATTTAAAGTCTCAACCGCATGAATCCGAGTCGTATACATAATATTCTAAGACCTAGGCTGAAAGTAACTTTTTAATAAGTTTTAATTTTGGTTTCACCATCAATACTCGGTAATGTTTTGTGTTTTTAGTAATAAGCATGATTTAAAGCGATAGTCGTTTGAAAAATTAATTTATTGTAGTTAATATACGAGTATAAATTGGTTTCATTAGGATTTGTTATATTTAACTTCAAAGAGTAGTTCAAGCGTACTAAACGTTTCTAAAAATATTTACATTTTTATTTTACAAAGGCGGAATTACTAACCATTTATCATCATAAAATCCCTTAAAACAGAGGAACTTTAGCCATCTATTACGGTATAAATCAGAATAATACTATTTTCCATCGAATATAATTGAGCAAGCTTTAACGTAAACAGCATTCCTACATTAAGATTATTAGGCTAGTCACGTGTATATTACTGGCCCCATTTGTATTGATTTCGTCTATGAATACTTACGAGTATGTTATAAATTCGGAGAACAGACAGAGTACTAAGTGAACTCGTGATAGGATTATATGGTGGCCGGTTGGTTCTGTGATTATCTACAAATTATTCACCTATATTATTGATCAATTTATTATATAAGTTTTGAAGAACAAAAGGTGAAATCTATAAATAGGGGTGCCTTAAATGATGGGTAAAATTATTCTGAATGATCTATTACGTAGCTAACAATAAACCATTTAAATCATGTCGGAAATTTGTTGCCTTAGTACTGCAAAAAATAGTTTTTAAAGAGCAAAATATAACACCTATATTCCTTGTACTGGTGGTTATGTTTTCTTTATGTTCTATTTATATAATGAAATGAATGAATAAACTACAAACGACCTACGGCAGGAAACAAACGGCATTAATTTTATGATTTAGCAAAAGTGTTCTAATATATTTTTTATTATAATAGGATTTACATTAACCTCACGGCTATAATTATTGTTAATGTAGCGAAATTTTTGTAATTGAGAACCGGTTTTAATAGGAAAATCCCTCATTATCGAGGATCATTTGCTAAACGATCGAAGTTGGTAATTAATTAATTTTAATGTAATTGATTTTATGATCTATTGTTTATTCTTTTATTGTTATTACTTTTAATACTTGGTATAAGGCGAAGGTTCCGCTCGCGTAGTGTACTCAGTCATACCGTTCCTTGGACTGCCACAAATGAAAACCAAGATTTCAATCAGTCCAACCGTTTTTGAGTTTCAGCAAGATTTACGAATAAAAAATCAATTTTACAAAAGAGTGAAAAAAATTCTTGGGTCAGCTAGAATTTGTACTATTAATACTTAACTTATCCAATATTTCTGTTTGTAGAGCTTTAACTTATAATTTAAATCTATCTACTAATTAGTGTAAATATCGCGTAGACATTCATGACATTGTCAGCACTTTGGTCTGAAAACTCACATGAATAATGTTACCAAAACCAACGCAATGACGACATCCTTAATTTATAACTTTCATACTCCATATTAAATACCTTCAAATTGACTTGCAGAGTATAAGTGACACGTGATTGATGTTATACAGGGGAACATGTGACGTTCGAATGTTATTACATCACAAACATATTTGTTACCCAAATTCATGAAGCGGCCGATTTATGTTGATTTCACTTTTCGTCCGTATTCATGGAAATAACCCAAGGGACTGTTGCGCCATTCCTGGGGCCTACTGGCTACCACGACATGTTAAAGTAATGTTATTGCACTAGTAAGAGCGAGAGGGAGTACTACAGGGCGTAGAGTGGCGTCTCTTTTTCACAACTGCATTAACATTATTTTAAGATGTCATGGTAGGTTTAAAAGCGGTAACCAAGTAAACACCGCGAATGTGAGGCTTCCATTACTTTCTCGTACATTGTTGTGATTTAATATTTATCTTACTTTACATATGTTTGGAGATTTTTCGTTTTAAGTTTTCGGCAAGCGAATTTCAAGGTTCGATCGAGAATACTGTATGATGGTAGATCGAAGTTTCAAGGTTATTGTAGCCGATGACGAACTTTGTCATTGTCTGTTAGGCTGTATACCATGTTAGAAATGATGTTCAATTGTTTTTTGATTTTAAACACAGACTAAAAAAATACAGTTTTTACGTAAATGACTTCTATAAGAATCTATAATACTTCTAATAAGAAGTAAGCAAAAAGTATTTAAAACAATTTAAACTTACATATAAAGAAAATGAGTTTAGAAAATGAAGTATACAAGAACGAGGTAGTACAAATTAAAACCGTACCAATACACGGTAGGTTTGTAGCACTATCGATTAGTCGGTTTAAGGTCACGGAGCAACTAATTACAATTCTAATTGGTTATTCAGTGAACGTGTAAGGGCGGAACTAATTTGGTGTAGGTTTAGAAAGTATCCCGCGTTTTATGGAATTCCTGTTCCTTTCTGATGAAGTATGATTTGATGGTTGGCAGAATATTTAGAGGTAAATTAGTGTAGGTATATTTTGATGATTAATTAACACTTGCAGAATCGTGAAAGGTACTAAAACTTGTTTGCTGCTATGTCTCATGCTGCCTCTATGAGCTAAAGCTACTAAATGTTTACTTGAAGATGTGTCGTAGCTATAGATAAATAAAATATCTATAAGTTTGGTTGTTTTTCTGTATGGGGCTGAGGTTTGAGGCTCACGTAGACAACTAGGCAATAGGTTAATTTCTTTTAAACTTTTTATCTTATGTAATATGCACGTGGCCTTTGCCCAGCAGGGGGCATACATTATATTACAGGGGGCATATCTTATATAGGCTACATAAAATAAGCACGTCTTTCTCATGTGTCAAGTGTAATATGTATATAACCAGACAGAAACTCCATTTCAGTCCAAAATCGTCCTTCTCTCAAATCATTGACCTATTTAACGAGAACCTACAAAAACTCTAAAACTACAAGGACAGTTGTAAACCCACTATCGAAAATCAGCACCTGTAAAACTAGATTAAACATTAAACCGTACTAACAAGCTTGCTTCTAAATAGAGCAAAATAACTTCATACACAAACCATTGTTCATATTTTACACAATCGATAGTGAATGTCGATACAGATAAAATCTTGTAGGTTAATATCATAGCAGGCGTGTTTTTGTGTTGAGTTTGACAGGCTATTTAGTGGATTGAAATAATTGTTAAGTTCTATCTTAGTTCTAAAGTGTTATTTTATATTAGTCTTTATTTATTAACATTTCTGTACAATGGCGGACTTAGTGCCAGAGTCATTCTCTATAAGTCACCTATAAGGAGCAGAGATTGCAAGAATAAAAAATACTACAAATAGATAATATCCTCAATTTAGACATAAAGTTTAGCCCAAAATAACCTAGAAGTCATTATTTGTTTATTTAGATACAAAACATTAGCTAACTGGCAGAAATAATACTCTAAAATGTAGAAATAAACTGCCTACCTATTGCAATTCTTTTTTTCAGCCTTGTTTCGACATGTATAAAAATATCGATATAACTGTTAAAACTATGCTCAACCAAAAAAAAATATTACCATTTTACCAAAACAAAACATAAAGCAAAATATTCCAGGTTTTAGTAAATATTAGTGTTTGAGGAGTAGACTAGTATTTCCATACACGTCTTACATAACGTGATTTTAAATTCACCCCGAGGTATAAAAACATTGGCCTTGGTTTAAGAACTACTGACGCAGGTCGCAGACAACAACATAACATACTATAGCCAAAAAAAAAAAACACCGTAACACAGGCCATATTGACTTGCAAATATTTTTTTATTAGTAACTGAAAAGTAAGGACGCCTGTGGCTGTGTTTATTTTGCAGCATAGAAACTCTTTGGTCGTTAAATTGTTTTTTTTTTTGCAAAAACAGATTGACATATTTTTGAATTCTTCATTTGAAATGAACGTAAACTATGCTAAAAAGAACTATTTTTATTTATTTTTTTTTATTTAAAGACATGTTCTGGTATTTAGGTCCTTACGAATGATATTGGATAAAATCTATAGCTATATCTAAATTAAGAATACTTTTTATGGAATATCAAGCAAAATATTACATTATTTTTGATACTAGAAGTATCCACAAACTTTATTAATTTAACCGTCTAATAATTAGATAAAGAGATAACATTAAACCGAACGTTAGTTAAACAGAGCCTATTAAGGCTGGGTTCACACGACGACACAGGTGTTACGCTTCCATTCATCCAATCTTTCCCACGGCCGACTTATATTCACCTATTGTGAACATCCCCCGCAATTCATAAACCATTCAAAAGGTTGGGGGTGAATCTCGTACAGGTAGTCCCTACAAGGTGTAAGAAATACGTTATGACCGTTGATACTGGCACAATATAGTCAGCACTTATGCGTGGAGGTTTAGATGAAAAGTTTTTATTGTCCATTTGAACTTTGAAGGATGGTGAACGGTAGCCAACGGTTGACGGTGCCTGAATAGATTTTTTTTTTGAAAATAGAAGTGTTGAGATGATTTTGTTTCCTTAAAGATTTGTGGGCAAAGATACCGTTGACATATTTTTGTAGGCTTTTATGGTAGGATTTAATGCGCATTTAGAACTAGGCTACACTTATTTTCTTCTGGATAAAACTGTATGTCGAATAAAGGGACATTAACACTAGTTTTAATTAAACCTGACGTAATGGATGCACGTTGAGAACATAACAACAACTTTACAATTAAATTACTTCTATTTTTTCCACTCATAAACTCAAAGTAATTTAATTAAATGTGTCTTTAACATAAAACGCGATGCATACGTCACAAAAATCCGACCACGTGTCTGCAAACCGGTAAATATCTGAATTATTTTTTCATATATGCAGTTTTCGATAAATATTCATGTTTTATGCTATTCATATTAATTAAAATTGTATATAATTAAGTACGTTATGGAGTACAGCATTCTTGGTTTATTCAAAGCACAAGGAAGTTCGTAACAATGGCTTGTAAAAACGGAAGTGTATCGGAGCTAACGGGCGCCGACCATTAACAGCCTTTTTAGTAAAATGTACGCGCCTAACATTTATTCGTAAATAAATTGACCTCGAACATAATTATGTCTGTTCTGACTGTTTGATGGACGTTGCCGAAATAGCAAATCAATTTTGTAGGTTTTTTGTATGCGCATTTTTAGGTATATGTTATGAATATAGGAGTATGATAAATCTATCAAACTAATTCCATGAAATTTTTACTCTCATTGGCAGCTCCTATGCCTGAATTTCGAAATTAAAGCTGAGAGAGCTGAATGTGAGAAAGATTATCAAATATCTGAATTAGAATGAGTCAAAAAATACGTCTAATTAACTCATACAGACAAATATGAATCATATCCACTAAAACTAGACGTCAATAAACTCTTCAACCACTAAAAAGGCAGTTTAAAACTTCAACAGTACGGAGGCGTGACATAAATTCAACGTCGAGTAAATATGATCCAACAATTATTGTTTACGCACTATAAATCTCCCGAGGACCTACCACGACCTCTAAAAGTAACATCATTGGAGTTGTAAAAGAGAGATGACGCTCTATGGCATATAGTGTTATCCCGTTTCCACAATTGTAAGAATATAAGTTTAAGATGTGGTGGTAGAGCAGAGCATCCATGTTGTTTTGCGGCCGAAACGCCATAAATCCATATGTATCGTAAACTTTAATTTAATAATTATGAACGTCATGACGCGGAAATCATGTAGCCGGTCGTGATATATAAAATGGGAATGATTCGCGTTGAACAATGGTTACAATGGCACGGGTTATCGAACTGCAATAACATTTCGGTGAAGGTCCCTAGACGCCGAGGTCATTGCTAGATGCTGCCTCGATGAGTGATTTCATTCTAACGAATATTTAAGCCATGCATTTAGTTTAGTTTTAGAAGCTGCTTTTGTTGATAAACAGTTGATAGCCTTGATGCTTAGATAAATACAGTCATTGTTTTAAATTAATTAACTGCAAAACGTCATCTGCGATATAGGTATTCCAGGTTTGAGTAAAATAATTACCATACAATTATATTAAAATGTGTTTTTGTTTTTACTATTCCATTCCAAAAAACATATTTTGTGAACTATGCAATGTCTAAAATATTCTTTAAAATTTTACTTGCTTACATTTGCTTTTTTATTTATCTCAAGTAGGTAATATTCACTGAATATTATTGTCATTTTAATAAGAAAATATTCTTAATTGGCACTGATACAAAATGAAGTAATTAATGCAAATGTATGTGTATTCTTAGCGGTTTAATTACTTAACCTACCTTGTACGTAATTATATTGTGCACTTATAAAAACGCTGATTTTAATACGGTTAACAAAAACAAGGAACAGACTAACTACAGTCGTCAGGCAACGATTCCTACCCAAGTGTAATATAGATTGAAGTCGCAATGTTTCCTAGGAAAGGGGAAAAAAAGATATTATAAAAAAAGGTCCTATAATTTGGTCATATATTTAAGTAACTGACATTTCAATTTGCTTCTTTAGGCACGAGGTATTAATGAATAAGAAAGGACATCCAATGGCCGCGGCAGGTGCAGATAATTCGAGTAATTGTGATCGATCTTCAGCGCCGAAGACAGAGTAATCGATATTTAAAATCGATATTCAAATACTTCGAAAACAATTTATAACGATATATTGATGGCTTTATTTAGAATTCGATGCAAATCGATTGTTGTCTTATGCACGTGCCCCTCATTGGACCTAGCGTGTTCTGTGTTCTAGCATGGGGCGTTTAATTTTTCACTATAATTCTTACAGTTTATACAGAGACAAATATATTTTATCTCTTTTTTAACCTAATTACTACAATCTAGTAATACGAAACACTTGATAAATACTCCTTGTCACCTCAGATATACGTCTACAACACATAACAGTTTAGAACGCAAATAGCATAAAACGCAAATAGGTGAGCAAAATGATATACACCGCAAATAAAGCTCAAATTATATATTATAGTAATTAAATATAAATGCTTATAACTCCACAGATCAAAGGTAAACAGGTTCGGTGGTATATTGCTGTCCTGTTTCATGGAAAGCAATATTTATTGCTGTACGTGGCATTATGAGCACCTCAGCCCCCTACTACGACATCTCAAAGGAGTATTATTGCGGATGTGAAAGAGAGACGGCATTCTACGTCGTGTAGAGCGCTGTCACGCTTTTACAACTATCTTAATGTTACTTTTAAAGGTATTGGTAGAGTCTCTGGTCTCTACCCTAATTGATATACATATGTGTTCCTGGCTGGTTGTGGTTTGCATTATTAATGCTAGCTTATAATTATATTGTAAATGTTTAATGTCAAGCTTGTAAAGGTTTCGGTTAAGCAGTCAATTTTTTGTTCTGTTTTTCGTGGAGATGGTTTCAGGTTTTGTTTTATTATAAGATAAATGCAAGTAATGCAGTCGTTGAAATTATATCAGTTATGTTTTTTTTTTCATTATCCTTGCTTATGGCAATAATTTTTAGATTTTATGAGACGCTTACATGTTTTATGTATATTTTTCACTTAAGCCACTGACTTTTTAACCGACTTCAAAAATAGAAGGACGTTCTAAATTTGTCAAAATCTTATATTCTATTTTTTAATCATTTTTACCATAGCAATAATGTCTTAGAGCTTAACAATGATTCCTACATAACAAGCAAAACCAAAAGACTGTCAAACGTACCGAACATCTCAGTTCACATTAATGCGCATTTAAAAAGCCTCAGGAAGTGGTACCCAAAGATAATAACGTAATTATGTTACATGGCAGCGTTTAACCTCTAAAGGTGAACTTACATATGCAGGACAGAGCCATAAAACATGTATGTATGTAGGTAGGTATAGTCGGGTGTACCTATTTCAACTTGGCCTGTCAAACGTGCACTCCCACTTAATAGCATTCAAAGTTATCTTAGAGGTCGTTTTTGAATACTTTTTGGATAAAATTTTGGTATGTTTTACGTAATTTATCCTCAAATACGTAATAGCCTATCTTTATTTGGGTAAGATGGATTTCCAAGTGTATTTTCTTTTAAGGAGGTTCAATCTAAGTTACAAACTAAGTCGGTACCTTTCTTGTACCTATAGAGATAAAAAATTGGATACACTGTTCCTATGTAAGTCTTTTCAAGGTGGTCTGAATAAAGAGTCAAAAGGTGGCCAATACAGCCATAAAAACTTTATAGTAATTTAAGAAAAAGATACATTGTATGCAGTTCTAAAACTGTCAAAGCTAGCAGATGATGATATCTCCTTAAAGTACTTGTTAAAGTAATTAAAAGACAAAGTTGTAGCCATTCAGTAAATGTTAATTAAATTGGAACGTGTTTATAACCGTGCAATTTAACGAGTCCAGGGTAAAGGTCTTTTATAAGAGGCACGCCTATTTAATAACCTAATTTAATAAGTTTCTTTAGTAAAGCGTACTCAGCTGTGGGTTTGCTTTATTTTTTTTTTAAAGCTCTAATAGCTATAAAACTGTAAGTATTAATCGTGCAGCTATCAAATTGTTTAGTGCTCTTCTTTCATACATTTCTTAAGAGACTATTTTTATATAAAACGATTGGTGCTATGAATGGCTGACGTGCTTGCCTGTTTATGATGTTCCTTTATGACTTGTGTAGAAAGGTTTGTCGCTAAGTGTCCCGTATGATTTGATGGATAATAAAGACTAAGAACAGATCGCTGCGGTTGGTCTGGCTAGTTATGCCACGGAAAGCACGGTATCCTGTTGCTATGGCTGTCCAGGCTGTCATACTCTCCGGCTGTCATTAGGTTATGACTATTGTGACCTGTAGTCTTTTTATAGGGCGTAGGCTGCAATCTTATCAAGTAAAATAGGATGTGGAGGGGATAGGCTATGTCTATGTAAAATATTGTATTTAGCTGAAGTCAGAAAGACTAAATTGATACAGACTTAAAAACAAGAGCTAGGCTGATAAAAACTTAAGAAAATCTAAATTTAGGATAATTCTCGCAATGTTGTCTGTGTAGTCAATGCCAATTTTCTTAAGAATTGGAGAGCAAAACATACCTATAATACTCATATATTTTACATAAAATTAACCCGCAAGAAGAAACAGTTACATACCTACGTAGTACAAATACGTTGATCAGATAATACCAAGAAATAAGATCGCAAACGTCCTTAGCATAACTTTTGTTAATCTGGATTAGGTCAAATTTGTACTACCACTGCTTCTTAATAGGCAACTATTACAGTGGAAGAAAAGAGACAGAACTCTTCAGTGTAGAGTTTTATAGAGCGGTGTCTCTTTTACACAATTGTAGTAGTCTTATATTATGAGTTGATGGTAGGTATTTAGATGTTTCAAGGTTTGTGGTTGAAGTAGGCGTATAATTACTATATTGAATATAAGGTGCTATTGTTTTGACGTGACATTTTGAAACGACCTCAATTATATAAACAATACGGGGTTCGATTCTGACATGCTTTTACTGGATGTGTGCGTGATTAATTGTAGATATGACCTAGGGCTAAACGTTTTTTTTATCTATCAAGATTTCTGCTCCATGAGTAGAGGTTTAAAGGTAGAAACTGATTTTAGATTGCGTTGCATGAGATTACACTCATTCTCTTTTAAGTTTTTCGTGTAAAAGCTAGATAATCAAAAATTCAGTATAGATTAACAGGAGTTCGGTTATAAAAATACTTTCCATGCCTTTTGTAACTGCAATCAATCTGTCTTCAACTTTATTCATACATTAACTTTTAGACTTAAGCTTTATTCACGCCATAATGAAAGTCAAAATGTTATCTTAGAACTAAAACAAATAACTAAGGAACATAATGCCAATAAAGTATATTCAGACTTACATTTATTTATAGCAAATTCAAAGAAAATTCTGACGTTAAGAACAAAGTTCTTTACTAAACTACTACGTATGTATTCGTATTAACTGTTTTAAATGCATGGCTCTATTTTAATGACTTGTAATTTAATCTCCGTAATATGCACTGACTTTGAGACGAGTCTAGGAAATAGTATCCTCGAGTACGCTTGAATTTATACGTCTGTGCACTTAATTGAAACGTGATGAGATGAATTCAACCTATTTTCTCTATTTGCTTTACTTATGTCTTATTTTTAGATTGATATACAGATGTTTACACGTAGGTTTCTTAAGTTCGTGGAACATGGTAGTCGGACTTTTCTAAAACTGCGGGGCGTTTGATTGTAGACTTTTTATAATATCTCCGAAACTGCAGTTAGATTGGAAATTCATAAATTTATCCACAAACTAATTATTTTTAATGAATGAACTTGAGAATAACTCACAGTTTCCAAAGATATTGTCTAGATTTTAAATAAGACAACGCTTTGAAAAGCAAATAAACGCAGTGCCTTAATTTACAAGTACGAAATTATAAGTGTCGTTTTTGTAAAATTAAAGATTAAAATGAACCCCTTTCACAAAGTAATGCAAATAAATTTGTATTGAAGATACTGCCAATTAAAATTAATGTCAAGTGGAAAAGCACCTCCATTGAACTACAGACGGGGGTGATACTAAATAGGCTGACTAAGGGACACCTGCATAGTTTATTACAGCTACCATTTTGCACTGTATTTACAATTCAGAGAAAACCAGAAAGTATTCAGCTCTACATCTTTCTAAAAGCGAATGTAAAATCGAATAAATAAACAGTGACTTTGTATCATTACATAATCAAAAATTGACATTCGTTATTTGAATGTAAAATACTGGCTATCTGCCAGTGCCATGTTTGATATTTGCAAGAAATAAAAAAAAAATAATTTATGAAGATATCCGTATAAAGAATAATTTCTTATGCATGTTTAAACAGATGTATAGACTACTTAGTGTATTTTTTATTTATTGTTTTAATTGAAACAGGTAAAGCATGTGTTACATGATTTAATTATATAATGTCAAGTAATATAATAAAACTGTTTTGCAAGTGAAATTTGACAATCACAGTATTGTAAGGAATTTAGTTTAATACAAATTGAACAAAAGAAAAATAGTTTCATAAATATTATGCTGTTTCTTTAGTGCATAATAAAAGCATTTTGAATATTAAACTTTTGCAAATGTCGAACGTTAACCTCACTTAGAAATTTTCTTTTATACTGATACCTAACAAAATGAATCAATTTTTATTTAAAATTTAATCATTTTAGAAGTTCAGCTATTTTTATTATTCATATTTCATAAATAGTATTCAGAACGTCTGGGTACCTATATAATTTCTATTTTTGGTGTAGAATGTTTGCAATAAAGTAAAAAAGATATAATACAAAATTTTGTATCTACTGTTTATTTTGTATATTTTATAGAAATAAAGGAAGTGTTGTGTAACCATTGTAAATTTGCCGTATCTGTTTTTATTGATATTGAAAACAGTTGTTTAAATTTATCACGTGCGTTCTCACGTTGTATGCAATATATTTTAAAACTACGAATAAGAAAAACAAGTTCTTGAAATCATTGGTTATTCACCCTAAAATTGTCAATTTATAGCTATTTATAGAAGCTTTTTGTACACAAAGTACAATTTGTAAGTAAAAATAAAATTACGAAACAGCAAACGGCTCAATAACTATAAAGTAACGCCACCTAGAGCCTACAAAGTTAAACAAAACCCGACACGCAAGCTTACAGCACACAACAAAATTAATGTGCGGATGTATGCGTCTACATTCAATTCTAATCACGCACACAAATGCAAAGACATAGAAAAACGAGCATTACGTACACACACAAACACGAATCATTACAGCCTCTTACGTGAAGAACGTAAGCGACTGCGGAACTCAAGATGGCTGACATTGGCAATGGCAGGTCGTTGACCCGGCGCTCGCGCAGCCTTCAAAGCTTAGATCTAGCATTAGAGTGGTTGTTATTTTCTGTCATGTTTTTATTTTATTATTGGACTGTTTGGTGCGCCGAATGTTTTTTGTCGATGCAAACAGTGAACAATGATATTTAATTTGATCAATAATTGCTTACTTATTGGTTTGTAAGTAAGTCGAAATTGTCTATGCTTATGTTCATATTAAACAGCCGTTCACTTTACGGGCATCATAAGTTATTATATTAATTTATCAGCGTAGTAAATTGACGTTATTTAAAAGTATGTTATCGTTTCAATTCACGCACGATTTCGTCTAAAACTCCTGATAACTATAATTTACTTGCAATAATAAAATGAGTTTTAACAGGTAGGTGTGTTATATATAATGTGACAATTGATTTAATTTTATTTATGGCAAACCAAATTGATCAATTCATGATATTACGGTTTCGCGAAACAATATTTTCCGGTTGCAATGATCATTAAATTCACGATAACATACATTATTGCATGGAATCGTAAAGTTGAACTATTTTGCGAAAACATAATTGTAATAAGAAACTGTACTTTTTTATATTTAAGAATTTATTTACAAGCAAATAAAGAAGTGATAATATCAAACCGCAAACAGAAACATTGTTACAAAACCAAATATCCGGATGCAAAAATGCAAAATTAGAAATAGCAGAATAGATAGCTCTACCATTTTACATCGAACGTTGATGGCTGCGGTAGTGGCGCCGCGGTGTGGCAGGCCGGCGCAACCGCGGAATGTAGCTCAAACTAACGGTGCGTGCTCGCCGCGAAAAAACTCAAGTTCACTATCACGGAAGATTGCGCCGCGTCGCCATTACGCGGTTACGTTGTCGCGTCGCTACCAGGTATTATGCCACTATGTAACTATGCATTCATTGCATAACGCGTGCTATTTAATATAACACGCATTTTACATCGAATCTGCACAAGTTGGCGATGTATTACTACCAGATATAGTATAGTTTGAGTTGAGTGCTGACGTAGATGTTTAACTTAGTTTAAATTCTTTCGTATTCACAACAGCAAGCGCTATACTTAAAAGTTTCATTAAAACAAGATTTAAGGAGCTACTTTATTACTTTTTTTAACGCATTAAGCAGTATAATCTGAATGAAACGCCTCATATCTCTAATTAAATACATTAACAAAGTCAAAGAGTTCTTTACAACCTCTTTGCTGATTTTATCTTTATCTTAAGTAAATTCGAGTACATTAATGAAGTTACAGAACCTTTTTGCTGTTCACCGTTATCGGGAACAGAGGCGGCATATAAAATGCTAATTGTATGGGTAATAACAATGAGTATTATACAGTTCACATTGACATTAGATTCGCTCTCGTAACGACTGGCTCTTAGTTACGAGAAGCATCCGGTGGGCTTATGATTCATGGAAATCGTTTTTGAAAAAATGTTAGGGTCCCTTAGAAGGTTCTGAAGATTTAGTACCTCATTTTATGGTGCGTTAACTTACACGTATGGTAGAGTTAATTATAATCTGTATAATTGCTTGCCTTACTTGTTCTGGATGGTAAACGTAAATAGACCTAATAAGTAAGTAGTAATATAACTGATTTAAATGTGGTATGCAAGCTCATAGCATGCCATGTTGCAGCATAAATCACTTTCATGTAGGTAGTTACTAGCCACAAACTTCAGTAAAGTGGGCAACAATCATACATACGGTTTTAAGGCATAATACTTGGCTGAAAAGATTAAATGATTAGAATGCTGCTCACAAAAGAAGAAAAAATAAAAAAGAGTCTTTTTTCTGTGGTTATGTTTCACACACCTTTTTGTACCTAAATATAAATTCAAACTATTTTCATCCCCGTGACCCAAGGAACCTCACATCAATGTAGAGTCGCTCTTGACTGTGAACATTATCTTTCATCTTCTATTACCACAGTTATGACGTGGGAACCCGATTGTTTCGACTGCTGTGGGTAAATCGACGTTTACTTTTAATGTTAATCAAGCCTACTTTGTATACGATTATGTTACCTTCCTTAGTACACTGTACGAGTAATTTCGCATATGTTTAATGAGAAAGAAGACTAAATAAGTATTGCAACATTTTGCTCATTAGATTTTAAACAGTAACTATATATTTTCTTACATTATTATTTTCTTCCTGATTTAGAATATTTGCGAAGAACCTATTATATTATGATATTTGGAATGGTCCAAATAGTTAATACAGAAGGTTTGCACCTTTATATACTTAGCTTCTGATAGTTTATGATTATTTAGTTTTGGTCAAAATCTTTTGTGCCTGCGAAAGCTGGTAAATTAGATCCTGCCTATGACAATTTTCACTTTGTCCAGTCTAGTATAATGTATTACCAAAATTTAGTTTTAAAGCAGCCAGCCACCAGATCCACCAACCAGAGCTCAGTCAGACAGTATTTCTATATAAAATACAGCAAAACATTTAATAATTAATCATTTTTCATCTAAATCCGTTGAGATTACAGATTATTAACAAAGTAAAGTTTATATAATCCTACTAGCAAACTTAAGAAGGTAGATGAGGTACGTTAACCTCCAAGAGTACCTTGTTTTCGAACTATTGCATATAATTTTATTATTTAATTTGTCAGTGATGTCAAGCTCAATATTTACTCAGCTGACTCTACAATTTCCGATTACGTACTCTTTTATGTTTTATAACTGTATTTATATTATTAATTGGACATCGATTCATCGGCCTAAAACCGTACTTAAAGTATGTCTAGGGCAAAAATACGATTGTTATTATATTACGTAACGATTACTAACAATACGGTATTGTTCCGAAAATAGTTTGGCAGTGTATTTTCAGTTTAACATAATGACAATAATATGTGCTGTATAAATTATATGTTTTGGTGGCTTGAAAATTGAAGGTCCTCTAGCTTGCGAATTTTAATCTGTTTAAATTTTCGAATGCTTACAAGTATTTTTAAATGGGTGACACAAACTATCTTAGACCAGAAAATAAGCAGTATAAGTTAAAATAATATTAAGAAGCTTTAGTAGGCGCTACATTTTAGATTTTTCCGTTCCATATAGTCCAACATAAAGTCTTGAATCGCATCTTTACCACGTAAAGGTATAAGGTCATCAATACGGTGAAAACGCCAAGTTAATAGACGTTTCAGTATTTAGGGATTCATCTACTAAGGATATCATTACTCACAACGTCACATATTGTTAAATGACGCGATATCAGCTCATAGCAACAACTAAATTAAATACACAAAATAAACTATTCAGTCCAATAATATTCTGACGTATGCTGAACTTGAATTCACAAAACTGATTTATTATAATAAATTATGCTATTCCTATTAAAATACATAAATAAATAATCTCGCATGTATCGATCTAGGTATGTGTTGACATGCCGTTAGGTGTTAATGCGTTTTACATTCATATTAAAGATTCTGAGAGATTTGTTCTGTGAAATTCCTAAAAACATTTATCGCGGAAATAAATTGGTACGAAAATTTTAAATATAAATAAAATTTTTGTCTTAATTAATTTTGTGACAAGAAAAATACATGGCGTAGTATAATGACATAATTTAATCCAGTTCCTGTCATGATCTAAGCAGAGTTAGAAGACATCCTATTAATTTAAACTCGAACATTTCTCGTTATAATGTGATTGGCATTCGATAATGATAGCGATTTACTTGAATAATGATAGACTTTACACAATCATTAAAAAAGGATCAGATAAAAAATAATTGAAAAACAATCACTTCAATATGAATACTCGAATAATAACTCAATGCAGAGTTCCAATCCCTTTTAACAAATGACTGTTGCGATCACCTGCACCTGTCACCAATTTACAACCATAAAATAATACAAATCAGGTGCCTTGTTTTAGAAGATTCATTACCACTGTCCAATTTCGTGATACCACTTTTTGGGGATAGCTGTTGCTGCTCAAAAATCGACCTAAATTTTAGAAAAGGAGAGTCTGTTATTGTGTATCAGGTCTCGATCTAATGACCTATATTTGTAACATATGGGTCGACTAGGCAGCTGATGGTAGGTCAGGAATGGGTTACTAAGGCAATAATTTCGGATGCTATTATTGAATATCGGTTTGCTTTATTTTTGGGAGTGAAGGGATTGCTTCGGGCACAATGCTAATAAGGTGTTCGGTTTCTCAAACTTTTGCACCTTGTGTTATCAAATCATGGCATCTAAGAATAAGTTTATTGAAAAAACAGGTTCAACAGGTGTGGGGAAGGGTTTTGCCGATTTTTGTTCACGTATTTTTTTGGGAGCGTTGCTTTGGCAGTGTGTAGAAATTATATTGATTTTCCAAGCGCGATGAGAGTAAATCAGAATTATAAATAGAAATAAACTATACGATTAAAATAAAAGGATATACCTATGTATGTAAAAAACCGCCTAAGCCAAAAAAGAAAAACCATAATCTGTCGTGTAAGTACTGTTTATTTTTTATGTAACAAGCATTTAATCAATAAAACTAATTAAATTCTCCATCAATATACGAGCGACAATATATCATTATTTATAAGGTAATGCCCATTACAGTTCTCGTGTCTAACGCTCTATCTAGCAAAAAACCTGTGTTACCCATAGCCCTACGACGTGTAGACGCGGCATGATTTATTAAATCAATAAACTTGCCTATAAATGATTTGGTAGTTAATATTACAAGCCATTTGTCAATATACTATATTGGTATGCCTACTTGATGGATAAACTAAGATTGATTATAAATGATTGAAACTTACATAAACGGTATGTTTGTTTTAGTTTATGTTGTATAATTGGATAGTGTTTTTTTTGCTGGATAAAGGCCTTCTTTTTTTTTCTTACCGCTTCTTGGCGATTTCAGATTATTCTTTATTTTTATTCTTTACTGACCTATTATTTATAGTCACTCTGTATACTGGCCTGAAAATTTGCAGTTTAGATACTTTTTACAGTAAATGGGCATGCTATACCTGTTTAGAACTAATCAAATTGAAATATTGTAAAATTATGCGACCTAAAACCATTATTCAAAATAACTCTACCATCACAAAGTCTCAAAAACAAAAGAGAGTCACTCTCTCACACCTCTTTTCTTTGAAACTTACATGTAACTAGTTTTCTATAACACCATCTCTATTACAACTAAGCAATATTACGTCTCATCTAATACATAGAGCCAGCATCTGCGTCGTAGGAAACGCATCGCCATCACGACTCCACACCTGCGGCGAAATCCCACGCTCGTGCACTATTACTGTACACGACTGTACCTGACTGCAACCGCCTGTACCTACTGTTTGACTTTTTGCCTTTGTCTAGACTCGGTATCCCACGATGTGTGTGTCAGAAATAGGGCAGGACTGGTTATTGGGAAAAGTTAAAGAGTTAGTTCATATTTAAGTGATTATTTCTTAAATTTTCCTTGGCCTGATCCTCTTTTAATGATTGTGTAAAGTCTATCATCATTCAAGTAAATCGTCATCATTATCAAATGTCAATCACATTAGAGTACGGAAAAATTAATAACCGAACCAACGGTAAGTTAAAAGATTTGCTATCTAAAAGTTAATCCATATTTTAGTAAAAATGTTAAAATATTGTACGTTATATTTTTTAACATTTATGCGTATTTAATTATAACTGGGACAGTTTTACAGACAGACATAAAACACTTATCAGATTCTCTAAAATAATATATGTAAAGTGTATATTATATATTTATAAAGCATTAATAAATACTTAAATTCTGTTACATACTACGAGAGAATAAAAGTTAGCTAAAAGAAAAGTGAATAACTAACACAATTAAAAACTAAATACAGTAGCAAAGGTTATAAGGTATTATCAAGTTACATAAATGTTCACTTAAGTATTGACAATATTAAAACACACTACAATACTAGAATTAAATGATAATTGTTTAAGCTTCTTGTAAAATAAATAAAGCCTAATTGATAGGTAGTAGTCAATAGGCACAATGGTATCGCGCAAGGTGCATGTATTAATAGGCTGACATTTACAAGGTAGGTGGTGCGCATGCGTCTCGTTTATTAACAGATCCACAGGAAATTGAAGTTCAAATATTCAGCGGGTGTGTCGATAGCCCAAGTATAGTCATTTAAGACTGAATAATTGGTTACAATTTGAAAAATTGAACTCGTTTACAGATGCAATTGCTAAGTAACCATTTTTGTATTCATAAATACCTTTTTTTTCAATTAATGAACCAACATTTTTTTAATGTAAATGTTTTAATCTTATCTAATGCTACAAAACCATGTCTATTCTGGATAAGAATCAAAAGGCTTTTGTTATTTTAATGACTACCAAAATTAATAATTATTAGTGGCGATACGCCCTTCGGAATTCGTGACAAATCCCTACTAGGGAGCTGAAGATATAAATTAATTTAATGACAAGCACCGTGATCAAAGATTTATATCACAAAGTGGATTGCCGTGCTTCAATATACTTTTATACTTTATTACTCTACGGGACCACCTTGTAAAGATAAAAGATGGAAGATAATACATTAATTGTTTCACTTAAAAGTATTCTCGAAAAGGTAACTGCACTTGTATCGCAAAAATAATTTTAAATTGAAGGAAGTCCAATTCAGCCACGTTTTTGAATGGTCTTTTAAACCGCCGACACCTCTGGCTTATGGCTTATATTACTTGCAATATGTTATTGATAGGAATCTTTTTTATTGAAATAGAACCTCAAGTTTTTTGGAGATGTATTTTTCTCACGGTCATATCATCAGGCGCTTTCACTGCGGTTAGGGATCCGTAGTGGATTGGCAAACGATAAATTCAGAACTCTACAATTAACTTTAAAATGGTCATGATTAAGAAATATGGAGTTTGTTTATTTGTTTTTATAGGCCATAAAGTTAGACCTGTAAGTATCTGTTTATGTAGGATACTGTCTTTTAATTAAACTTAGATATTTATTACTTCCTAAGTGCTCGATTTATTTAAAGCTGCTTTATCACAATTTAAAATGTATCAAAATATTTATATAAAAAAAATTATGGTTTGGTTATTGCACATTTATACGTTCAAGTTTTAATTACAGAACTGAACCAAGTCAAGTCCGGCACACACTTGACCCGTTTTTTATTCATATCCTTCATAGGTTTTTGCTTTCAATATTAAACAAAAAACTTATAAAAAATCCCTTTCGATTTCCGCCCGGCGCCAGCTGCTATTCTTGTCATGTGTTTGTTTAGATTAGTTTTTTTTCTCCTGTCCTGATTTCACCGGAACTTGGTCCTCAATGAATGTGGTTTAACATTTAATTTTGTACATTATAAGTGGGCTTTTTATTCACATATTACGTGAATGGGATGGGACGACTATGATGCAAAAAAAACAAACGAAATTATGGCTTAGGAGTAAATAATGTGTTAGTTTTTGATTTGATTTTGAAATGTATATTCAACGCGTATATTGACACTGGTTATTTATTTGAAAAGATCTATGCTATTATGATTTTGCTCAACTGGACTTTAAAGGGCTTAGTTTAAAAAAAAGATAGAGTTTTAAACAACAATTTTGCGTAGATGCGTATAACCTCCGTTGTCGGGTTAGTTTATTAATTATCTCCTCGTCGATAATAGCTCGCAAAATGTTATGGTAGCATTATTGGAAACGTAAGAGAAAAAATGAAAAGCAGCTGAAGAAGCCAATTAAAACTATTATTACCTTTTTAATTACGTCCCGTTATTAATCGCCACGCCTTATTGGCATAAAAACAATTTGTTTGAAACCACTGATAATCAAACTCTAAAAAGTCGAGAAAGGAGTTCATCAATTATGTTGTTAGGCAATTTTACACGTCATCCCTACGATCACGCATTTTATTTTTGTTAAATCCAAGTTACATGTATGTTTGGTATAACAGGTAACTTTCGTCTGGGCTTGGTTTAAAAATGTTCAAATAACTACAATATGCGTGAGTTCCATTGAGGGAAAGAAATTAACAAACACTTAATTTAACTTAGGAATAGAGATACATCGTACTAATTTTAGTAAGTTTTAAAGAACATTGTATAGACAAAACTGAAAAAAAAATTGCAAAGTATAAATTACCGGTTGTGTGTTCTCATTGTCTGATCGAGTAATCAAAGCCTTTTTTTCTGATAAGGCAAGGGGATCCTCAAGAACACCCACCTCCTTAGGAGAGTCAGGTGGTGTCAGACATTAACAGAATAAACCTGAACCATCATGCAACGTCTCCTGCGTTTAATGGACGCATGGTAAGCAGTCCAAGATTGTGTTTAGGTCAGGATTTATAATAAAAACTTTTTGCAATTCTAAATTGTTTTTACATACCTACCTTAAGAAATACCGTTTGTTTGTTGTCAAGAAAATATCGGCTAAATTGCACCGGGATATGCGTATTTCCAGATATCGGGGAACGTGATCTAATTACGGAACTAATTAGTTTTTCGCTATTGTTGTATTATAACATTAAGTGCTAATTACAGACATGTTTACTCATTGTTCTCTGATTTAATTTTACACGTATTAGGTACACGATTGTGTCGCTACTAAACAATATACGTACTGAAAGTCGGAATGTTACGAATATTAGGAATAATTGTAGATATAAATTGGTATCGACAACATAATTAATAGTGCTTTTTAATTATAAATAATTTCAATGCATTTTTTCAATGCTCGGAGATATTTACTCTTATGTAATTTATCTCTACATTAAAGAACTATTAAAGTACTATAGTACTGTATCCATTTCATCTTATTTAATTACCAAAAACCTATGACCAACTATGGGATCTAAGGAAGGCTAGAAAAATTACTGAGAACAAAAAGAAATAGTATTTTATTTTACGAAAATACACAATAACGTCTAAGTTGAACGACTACACGATCCCAAGAATCAATAAAAACGTTATCACGTTAAAATTACAAGAACTACAAACATTGAACATTCAAGATAAAACACAAAAAGGATTATCTCTGAAATAATAAACATTATGTATTGGAACATGCAATAAAGATAATACGTAAAACATTTACCGATACAGTTTACCAAGCGGTGCATAGGTTCTAAAACTTGTAGCAGAATACAAAGCCAAGCGCCTAACGCCGGTTCCTTTGTCCCTTTTCACCCTTTATCGTAACAGTTTCAAAGAAAGTTTTACGACTCTACATAGTATATAATAGAATGGACTCTTTGCGTAAACAGGTAAATATTTTTATTGTTGTAAGAACGTTATCATCAAAGCCTTTGCCGGCGGTTTTAACTTTCTTCGGCATTGTGTAGATAATATTGTGTAAGTATTTTTGTGATCCTGTTCGGCCGTTTGATCTTATTTTGTTTTATGTTAGTTGTAACATTTAAAGAATTATTTTAGATTCTAGGCATGTGTTTCACTGTTGTGTACTAAGATTTTTTCTAGTTTATTTGCATTTTTTTCTTCAATGATTTACAAATGTCATTTTAAATCTACATATATTATTTCAACTCTTAATGTGTCCAGATACAAGATAGTTTTCTTTAGGTTAAGAAACATTTTCAAAATATGCAAAGCGGCATATATAGGTACTATGAAATAAAAATCAAATACTTACTTAGCTCTTTCCAACTGACCTAAACTCTGTAATATCATACTTAAACAGTGCTCGTATACAATAGCATTTCAAACTCAAATCTATCTCATCTTCAGTAGGTCGTGACGTAGATATTAACAAGTAAGCAAGAAGCGACTTAAACTGGTTACTCTTGCCAACTTACTGTACAATAGTGCATATAGTTATGATGATTCTGTGATAGTGTGAATTACGTTGGAGAATTTAACATACAATGATTTTTTAGGTAGTGGCTCTATCGGTTATGCATGAAAATAACTGTTTTTCTATATAATATACAATGAATTTTAATTAATTCGTTCTGAAAATTTTGTTTTACCTATATTTTTACTAGTCATTGTTAAATTTTTTCCTAACAGCCAGCAAGAAATCATATTACATTTATTGTTATTTGTATACCTTGTAAACTAAAAATAACCTTAAGAAACCGTATTTAAATCATGTTTATTTTTCCATCCAGCGTGCAGACATACCGGCGCCATCTGTGATGTCGGCCGCCAATTACAAATGCGTAAAGAATAAAATATGCGATCATAAAACTAGCGGTGGTTTATATTGTAAGAAATATGGTACAAGGTCACTGTGACTGTGACAGACAGAGGTCATGTGCACAATGGGTTGTGAGTTCAAGTCCAGTTTGAGTATTTTGTAGTCTAATTTTCGTAAGTACTAATGAGTACGAGTTTAATAAGTATGAATTTAGTTTCTTTCAGAATACCACTAGATTTCTTTGCTTTTATTCAATGGATTACTGTTTTCAAATATCTGAAAAAATGTGTCAAAAAAAATAGAGGTAAAAGGAATGGTGCAGAATGTTAAAAACATTCTGCACCATTCCTTTTACCATTTCTTTAAAAAAAAAAAAAATTACAAAATCATAACAAATGAAGAAAATTACTACCGTCAGTCTTGCAAATAATTGTGCCCATCCGCCATTCATTAGGGTCGGAAATTGCATTTTTTTTTTCAAGTGACCTTTTCCAACCTCAGCGATGCGAATTCGTGAATATGACGAGTCACACAAATATCACATCACCGGATACAATATAACCCTTACACACAAAAACGGAAAAAATGAGGTTTACAATAAACGAAGTGTTTCCGAAAAAGTGTGTAACTTAGAGAGTTGTTTCCCATTGATCAAAATAATGTGTGTAGGGTGGCCATGGCGAGAATATGGCAGAGTGATCCAGGAATAAAGGTATTACTGCACTGAAATTGAAATTTTGTTTTTTAATTTAAAATTGTGTTTATTACTTTTTAGTGTACAAAACTAAAGATGAATGTATATTTCATTATTCCAAATTTCTCCAATTCCGTCGAAAAAACAGTTGAAAAAACAATAAGATGTCTACCCCAAGAAAGCTAATGAAATGACGTAAATTTTTATTTTCGAATTTAAATTAAATGTGGAAATCCTTTTAAGAAACAGTTCTTGTACATTTTAATTGTGCAATACAAAAGTAACCTTTTCAATCTCGAATACTACGGATAAACACTACAACACATTTAAATAAAAGATAACTCAACATCATAAACAAATATTTATGAGACGGATTTACATTCATAATAGGACATTTACATTATGCATGCAAACGCAAAATGTACAATTATGGTACATTTGACTTGCATTTATCATGAGAATACCAATCTTGTTATGAAATGGTAGTAACAAGTACACATAAACTAACAATAACTACACAACTAACTAATATTTATTAAGTCTTGCATCGTAAATTGTAATAATACTCATACTCATACTCATACAAATATGTATTTTGATATTTTAGAACTTTTTGCGCGGAATTATGGTCACCCTACAAATAAGGTTATAGAAAAAAGGTTTGTTGTTGCTAGGAGCGCATCTGTCGAGATTCCCACGGAGGCTTGTAGGAAAGGATTGCACCCTGCGATGCCTCAAGTGATCATAAGATACACTATAACTTACCTGCATCCGCTAAGGTTTTACCTTCATGACTTGGCGTATTATTTTACTATTAAGACACACATAAAACTTTATTACAACATTTTAAATAGCACAGTAACGTAATTATTAACTGTAAATGATGGTTTAATGCTAAAAATTGAAGAACAATTTCTTCGTAGAAATTCCCTTAGAAAAGACATCAACGCGTACTAGACGATGATTAACTTTTCAGTACCTACTTCATAAGGTAAGCTTTAAGGTTACGAAAGCTCGATACTGTTATCAATTTGCATTCATATAAATCTAAAGCTATACAAGGTAAAGCTCTTATTTATTTTTGTTATAGTGGAACAGACTAAAATAAGGCCAGACAATCTAATGGTCAGTGTCATTTTGGAAAAAAGAAACAAAACCGAGAATTCTCTCGAACCAGTTTTCCCAAAATTATTTGCATCTGCTTTTTAAATACCGGATGGCACGAACAAGAGCATTAAAATTGCTTTTTATTATACTTAACCACTATCTTCGTAAGTTTAGGAAATGACTGCGGTACGTAAAACATGGCAACATTGTTATCTTACTGGCATTAACTAAAATGCGTCATCTTGGCATTAAAATTTGTTTTAGAACACGGTTTGCAGATGTAGGTAATAATACGCCTTGAAATAAGGTAACGTATAAACGTTTGTTTTTTTAGCAAGCTGACAGAATCGTTCTGTTATACTAACACATTTTGTTACACTTTTAAAGTATGATTTGGTTAAATATCAAATAGTGTATCGGTAAATATATACAAGGCTAATTATAGACACAAAAATACACAGTAGGCAGGTTGTTATATCCGCTTAAATCAGTGCGTGGTTAAGCTTAAAAAACTTGTATGAATAGAGTAGCACGTACGCATTTCATTTAGATTTATCGTTGAATAAAAATTTTACACCAATGCAATTAATTCCCCTCGAATGCTTGACTACATTAGCCATAACTTTATATTTGTGGTACAAATCCAACAATTTTCAAAATACAACATGCAAAATGCTTGGCAGTTGGTCTTAAGCTTCACATGTCATGTCCGCATCAAACATTTGCGCCGCTCTTGTGCACATTGTCTGGTACAATGGCTAACCCTTCAGTGGTTTGTGCAAGCCACATGACTTGCACTGCTTGCATTATCTCGTAAACCGCAGACGCAGATTGCACAGATTGGTCACAAATGTAATGCTTGTGCTTTTTTTGTGTAAAGGCAGATGATTTTGGTAATACGTGCTCTTTGATCTGTTGTGCTTAGGGTTCAGTGAGCGATTGTTAAAATATCAATTTTAAATGGTAAAAGTGCTAAACCTCTTAGTTTGCATGACTCATGGATGTAACATGGGTTAAAGTTACAAGACTCTTTTTATAGGTTACAAGTAACTTAGTTTTTTTTTTATAATAATGCATATTTTTAATAACAGCTACAGTAACGTAATTGTACTGGCACGTTCTACGCTTGTAAATCAACTACATAAAAAAAGCTATATGTTGATGTAATGTTTATGGAACTGATCCCCGCTGGAAGGACGTCGAACTTTCTGCTCAAGATCAAAATCTTCTGCGAGGTTGTGCCTTATGTCCCTGATGAGGGATAAAAGGACGACATCATCATCTTTCTACGGTTAACAACTTATATGTATGCTACTAAACTCATCTATGAAATTAAACCGAATATAATATACGGAACCAAAATCTACGTTTCCGCGTCAAACTATTATTGTGTCATAATCAATAGTTTTGCAATTGACAGGAGCACATTGCGTATTTATTTTGAGTGAAACGCAAATGTCCTCAAGGTGCAAAACATGAATTGACACTTTTAAATGATCAATCATTATTTGCTTTTATCTTCACAGTGTATTCAAATGAACACATCTGTATCTGTGAATACATTGGCTGACGTTAAGCAAACAGTTTTGTTTGGACACTTGAATAATCTACTTAATCGGAGTTTGAATTAGTCCCATTTGGAATCATGATACCATATTTCATTTCTTGGTATCTGTTATTGCCTTACGCGTCGATACATTCAACTTTAGGATGTTATAAGCTTAATATCTACAACTTACAATGTATAAATGTTGATTGTCGCAACCTTATAAAATAATTATGAAACATTTCTTAACATTGATACTATAAGTATCAAATGAAAGACAATTCTCAGTCGGACGTTAAAATATTTGGTATGTTTTAAAAGGTAAAAAAAGTATAAAACCCCAATATTCTATAAAGATTTATGAAAGTCATTATTCATCAGCAACAGATCATTTAATTACTGTAAGAATAAAAATAACATAATATTTATGAGAATTTTGGCCATTTACATGACTGCAAAACTCTACAGGAAACATAGGTGTGATAACTTTAATTAAATTTTTCATTACGTCCGATCGAAACTACAAAACAATAAATATTTTTTTAATTAAATTCATTAAGTTTGTCAAACAAGCGAAAGATAAATGTTTATCTATATTTTATTGTGCGCAGATTTTATCTGAATCGTGTTTGTGTAATGTGAGGCGGGTAAAACCGGCTGCGGCATTAGTCTAATAGGCAATTACGTTTTCGGTAATAAAGAACATTCGTAATGTTCTAGTTGATGTTCCGGTGGGACGCTTGACCGACTCGTTCATTCTGAATTCAGAAGCAGGATTAACTGGAGATTAAAGCTTAGTTCTTATCTCACCGCTATAATTTAAATTTTATTTATTTATTATGTTTTTATAACAAAATGCTCTTAAATTTTGTCTGCTAATTTGATTGGACATTTCAAGTCGTTGCTAATTGGTCGGATTTTTATGTTGGCGATCAAAGATTATCCTGATCGTCGTGCTTAAAACTCTTGATAAAATGTAGAGTCAGTGTTTTTTTCAAATTCTATGTAAGTCAACAACCTTCTAAAACATGTGGAAAACATCGTATATTCCCTAAGCTTTGTTTTGGTTTTAATTATTTGGTGTAAAACTCGATATACCTATGCTCATCTTCTGGGATTAGGCCCATAATTTAATACTGTCCAAATTCATTAACTGACCATTCTAGGGTAAACAGTGTACTCAGGTACCGCACTTACGTCAAGTTGAAAGACCGATTAAGATGTTTGTGTAGCCTTAATTACCGGGCAAATACTCCATCAGCATGTACTGAGTATTGCAATATGTTTGTCGTTGAACTACGTCTGTGGGCCTCTTAGTGCGTGCAAACATATGTTTTGGTATTTAGTCTGAAAGAATAAAAGGTACTGGATTTTTACGTGATGACTAACTTGTTTATAGCTCGGTACTGAATTTTAATCATCTTGTTATATGCTAGTAATATTAACAGTAATCAAAATCCTTTCATCGCTTGGGTGGCGTGATGAAGTCATCAATTTGTCGATAACTACAGTTTGTTTGTTTTAATAAATTAAAAATGCTTTTCTTTCCACACTAACGACGTATGTAGAGCGCTAAGACAATTTTACATAGCTTGGAAACTATACAAGAATGAAATTTAACTTTGACAAGAGACGAGGCTTTCAGTTGTTTCTTCACATAAACACCAAGGTAGAATGAAATGTTCCTCAAAAAATTGGTCACGATTCATCACCAAAATTGTGATTAAGATTAGATCTGAAAAAATAATGGACAATACTTGCAAAAAGCTGTGCTATCCAAATAAATCTACAATTTGAATTCTATTAGTCATGGGTGTGACCAAGCATCGAATAGCCGCACCGAAAATAGTACTTTAAACATTTATCTCATTTGAATAGTAAAAACAGCGAAGAGGAACATCAATCGAGTGCTGTCTAGAAGTTGTTTCAATGATGTTTTTTGCCGTACACAATTTCCGCGACTTGACTTTGTCCTTTGCAGTGAACAGGTGCCTCTAAGTAGCGCTGAGAGTTACGTGGATACGCTAGAAGTAAATTTTTGCATTATTTGTAAAGCATTCCAAAAAATAAATGTTTTTGTCTTATTATTCTTATGTTACATAGTAGTATGTAAACGTTTTCTATTCATTTATTTCGCTATTAGTTTAAAGGCATAACAAATCTATTTTATATGTAGTTAATAGCAATGTGAGTGTTTATCGAATTCCATTTTACACTAAGGTACAAAGCATTCGTTTAAATCTAATTGAATACGTCTTCCAACACTACAACAACTTTTCTTATCTGCAAGAATACGACTACTAACTTACAGCGCACTTGAAATACGAAAATAATTATTTTAATAAACAAGAAGTATGAAGTATATATTATTATGTTACGGCCATATCCACATTATATCTACGTCTACGGCTTCGGGGTGAATGGCCTCCCTTGTCCTCTACGAGAGCTATAAGTCTTAGAGGCCTCTCGCAAAGACCACAGTTTACTTTGTTTCTTTACTGCCGCACTTTGAACCAAGATACTTTCAGACGTGAAACTATTCAATACAAGACGTAAGAACGAATAATATACCGAGAAAATTATATTGTATAACATGTTAGCTTATAGAAGAATCTTTGCAATGTTACAATGTCTTCTTTAGAATCTAGATTACATGGCCATTCAATGGAATAGTATTTATATTTAGCGCTAAAAAAAGGTTTATTTCTTTGTCCTTCTCTGCAACTGAGTTATGCCTGTGGTGTAGATAAAAAAACTGGATTTCCAAAACCGTTTTTTGGAAATTCCGTTTTAGCTACGAACGTGATTTTGAGTATAAAACTAAAATCTTAAGCATGTAGAATATATACATATGTCTCTTTAAGTCACTTCTTACATATTAATATAACTATACGATTCTTGAAATGCACCTATTTTATTTTGATGATGCTACAAAACACGCTATTCTTATAAACATAGGCGAGATAGGTGAGATTGAAGCCGACCTCAAAATAACTTTTGTAAATACTAGGCAGATTGATCATACTTCTGTTAATTAATATTTTTTATTCTAAAAAAAAATCGTTCGAAATGAAATCATTAATAAAATTAATTACAAAAATATTGGTTGCCTTTAATAGTCACCCGTTACCGTACCCGTTTCCTAATTATTAATCATAAGTAATTATTTTAAGTATATGTGCAACATTAAATGACATGCCATATTTGTATTAATATGCCATACAAATTATATTGCCATACGACTTGTGCTATGAAGTACTTGTCAACACTTAACAATATAATAATATAAATAGTTATTAGCGGTTAGTTTGAGTTTATTTTTATGAGGCTGTAAACGACAAATTCTTGTGCTATAGTGAGCTGTCTGTACCTATTGCAAATAACTTTAACAACCATATCTTGCAATTAAATGTAATATTGCAGCATAATATCATTAACGGCTTAGTAAATGTTTCTCTGAAACGTAAACCGATGTATTTTTTTATTTGAACGTCTCATTTCTGAAACTATTACTGAAGAAAAATTGCGTATTTGCGCGGGTATTTCATTCTTAAAAATGATCGTCTTGCTGCTGTCGGATATTCTAACTATGAAAAGGTGTGAAACGAAAACATTGTGATGCAAATTGTTTACTAAAGCTACATTTAACACTATCCATCAGATCTCTGTAAAAGAAAACGAAAAGTAAAATGCAAAACGAGCGTTTATTTCTACGAACTCAAAAATGTGGAAAATTGCATCACCCTTTATAGAACCCATAACTCCAATTCCAAAATAAACGCTTTACCCTTTCACATAATTCGCCAAATTATGTCATCTCCGAAAAGCACATTCCCGATTCTCGATTCTTCATCGATAAGTAATCGATTCGTACGATCGCTGATCGTTTTTTAATCATGGATGCTGGAAAATGAGTAAAGGCTTTGGCGCGCCCTGGGACTGGTCTCCGGGCCTCTCCGGCAACCCATTGCTGACCTACTGGCGGAGTATTGACCCCTACGACGTTCAGTCAAACAATTTTACGTATCATTCATACGTATGTTTTGTTACCAAAATATTTATTACACATCACACTTATTGTGTGTCAGCGAGTGTGCTCTTTGCAACGGTTGAATGAGTTTCAATAGAGTTAGGTACGCTATCCTATTAGGTTAGGTAAGCTAGGTAATATATGGAGCCGGCGAAATGTCTTAACATATTTTAAGCAAAATTGCCATGTTTAAGTATGTATTTCATTTAATTACATATTATATGCTAATATGTCAAGTTTATTTGATATTTTTAAGGATTTTTTTTTCAGATATCCTTTTCTATTCCAATAAACATAATAATATGCATCATAGAACAAACAGTGTCACACTTTCGAATATATTATTTACTTTGTGAGCAATCGTTTAGGTATCGTTGTTATTAAGAATTCTCAGGCAGATCATCAACCTTTTAGATTTCCTGCCATGATGAAATAGGTGATTGCCTTCTATGTGGAAAAATGAGGTTGCTTTATATTATAATGACTAGTATAATCTATTTTTGTCTTTTACCAAATAATACTTTCTGTACCAATGAATTTGCGTTATAATGAGAAAATAAAGGAAAATCTTTAATATCTTCAGCATTGAGTTTCACATAAAAATGTATATATATTATTCGTGTAAGGAAAAATACTGTTTCGTGTTTGGGAATTCCTCACCTTGCAACGACCTCAATCCGTTTAATACGTTTTCTTGTAATCGCTAACATTTCAATAAAGATCTTGATTTGCTTATAACCTAACAAGGCACATAAACCTGGATTTGTTAATATTATTTATTATTATTATTTTTACTCAATGTGACATATGACGTTATATAATCGTAATTCAATCAATGAACACTGCTTGTGTCTACACCGGCATCTCAAGTTAACAACTTAATATTTATTTTATAAAAAAAGGAAGTCTATAAACGATGCTTGCTGGTTTATTCTGTAAAATAAACGTTAAGTCGAATTACCGGTAAGTTAACTATTAAAGATAGTAGAAGATGGACATTCTTTAAAGAGAGTTTTGTTGCAGAACATGACTGCTAAAGTAATGACTATTAAGTAAAGCATACTTTTTTATATGATTTATTGAAGTAATCTTTACGAACTGTTGCTAAAAGTAATTACACATAATTCTAATATACTTTCATAATAATCAGTTACACATAATAATTAATCTTGTTATGCAGTCATTACTCCCAAGCACATCGGAAACAAAAACTTCTCAAGAATAGCGTGACTCGCAGTGGGTGCTTCATTTAATGTATGAGGTATATCAGCATAATTATAGTTTCATTAAGCTTCGCGTTTTTCCCTCTCGCTATAATGAGTGGCCACATCTGAGGGCCTCATCGTGACCTACATTTATACCAGAGTATTGACCCCCGATCTCAATGTACAACCTATAATAATACCAGGGGGCCTACCGCCACTATTAAAAGTAACTTTTTTACATTCGCGAAAGCGAGACAGCGCATATTTCGGTGTAGAGTCACCTCTCTCTCTCACAACTGCGATAGCATTACTTTAAGACATGATGGTAGGTTGCCAGATTCTGTAGTAAGTACATTTTTATGAAACCCTGAGGAAGTAATTGTATGTATGCTAATAATAGCCTATGTGGTACGAGTTTTCATTCCAGAGCAAAACGAGTTACAGACATTAATTTAAAATCAAAATGCTGGTTATAAAAATTGATGGCAGTGTTTTTGTTCTTGGTGAATATTTGTCTCCATATCTAAGGTTAGTTACAAATGACAATTAGATTGAAATTGAGAGTAGAAGTATAGGTATTATCAACTTACTTTATATAGGTAAACTATATAGTATTACTTTCTATTAGATGAATTATAATTAAACAAGAGAGTTCGAATTTAAAAAGAGAGGTAATAAAGAATCTTTTCATTTGTATATTAAGAATTTTGTCTAGTAAAAAAATTACAATAATATTTGAATACCCAATGTTTTCAAACAGAAATAGAAATAAATTGTTGTATATTTTTAGTTATAACTCAACAAACCACTCCGTAAAGTCTTCGTGTCTTAATTGATTTGTTAAAGTTCTGTAATAAATCAATTATTTTTAATGTAATGTGTAATTCTTCGCGTGCTCTACTGCATTTTAAAAGCAAGATTTAACATCAATTATTTTTACTGAGAATATAAAATGTTAAAAAGAATTTTACTTAATGTTTGCCTTTGTGCAATTTTAGCATTCAGTTTATACTTAACGTAATTACTTGTAACTTAATTTCACGAATACTTTAGAATAGTTTAATTGTAATTATCACGCTTAGAACCAGCTTAATTCTAGTGTGGGAACTACCATAGATCTTGGAAACGATAAAAACTGATTTCTTTTGGTCCAAAATAGGAATAACGAACTTAGTCACGGCCACGTAAACAGCCTCATCTATTTAGACGTTCCAGTTTTTGTGATGACATTACATATTTGTGGTAACTATTGCCGGTAGGTGTTTCATGTACAAACAGTTTAAACAGCGAGACCTCTTACCATTATATCTTAAATAATGTCATAGTAACTGTGGAAGTGAGATAGCGCTCTACGTGGTGTAGAGCGGCGTCTTTCTTCCACGACTATAGTAATGTTACTTTAAGACGTGGTGATAGGTTCTCTGATAGTGGTTTGTCACGTTGAGTTTGTCTTGGTTCGACGAATTTAGCACATTTCTGTGTCGTCGTGACGGCGGGATCGAAGACATCTGTCTCTTTGCTTTCTCATTAGAGCGTTACAATTCCAAGTGTAATGTAACGTCTGTATTGGATTTTATGTATTGTGCTGCGTTTCAACGCTAATGTTTTAAAAGAATATATTTACATTTAGCACGTTATGATTCGAGTTAGTGGGTAAACTCTAGTCTGTGGACAAATCAATTTGTGTATGTGTTTATTATGTAGAGTCATATATATTAAGAGTAAATACACGTTGTACATTGGTATTATTTTACGTTACCGTAATACAGGTACTGTAGTTACTTTAAATAGTATGTAGGTACATGAGTTACATGTTCAAACATTCTGCATATGAAGTTTTTACGCTAACTGTATGATTTGTGAACATTTTTGCTATGTGTATTGTGCGTAATACGAATGAAACATTTGGTAATTTGGTATGGAGGAGGAAACCCGGAAAAACATGATGCATTTTTAAACCTTTGCCCACTTGATAAGTTGTCAGAGATGTGTATCATGATATGTAGATATTTAAACCTTTAGCCGACTGTGTCTCCTTTAAACATGAACAAGAATTCTTTATCTTAAAAAATCAGAAAATAACTTAATTAATTTCAACAGGCACATGTGTTAACTATAGGTACTCATTAAAATCGACCTAAAGTTTTAATGTACTGCACGTGCTATTAAAAGGAACTTGTTACAGGCAATACATGGGCGCTGGCATTTACAAAGGTACTTGTAAACCAACAATGTAGTAAGGCTAGTATTTGCGGGCTAGCAGGATGCGAACCGGTCCTGGAGAGCTACTACGACATCTTGAAAAAAGCCTCTTACAGTTGTGTAAGCGAGACATTGCTCTACATTGTAGAGCATCATCTCTCTTTCACATCTCTGCCAGTCTTAGTTTAAGAGGTGATGGTAGGTAGTCAGTGCAGTGTGCAGCCCTCCCGGTAAAAACTAACATCCTACCCGCTATTACGGGCTGTTCCTTTAGGCTGTTACCTTGCTGTATGATAGGTTCAAACGTTTTTCTTTGATATTTTCCAGGATACATCTTCTTGATATATTTTTTTGAACTCATTTCTTGGGCTAGTTGGTGTGTATCGAAAATGACTTGGTTTTTGAACGGTTCAAAATTAAATTTGAAAAAGTAACTCTGGATGTTTATCTGATTATTAGGCATTCGCGACTTAACCACAGAACAAATTCTATAAAATTTTGCCACCGTTAACTATGCAATTACGATTATAATTGAAAAATTGCATCAACAAGCAAAAATATAGGCACACATAAAGTACATTTACCATTATGTCAATCACACGTCTTTTTAAGAGTTAATAATTTAAAGTTAAAGACGTTTATTGACAAGATGTTTTAAAGCAATCTACTGCCTACTGCATGTTCCCTGTCAATAAACTTTTATTAAATAAAACTATTGACTTAACGAACTAACCACGTTGATTCAATAATATTAATGCACAAAACTGTAGAACAATAACTCCGGAATACATTTGTTTCAATATGTATCACAGAAACATTTATCATCGAATATGTTTTATTTATTCATGAATACGTAATTTATCTTATTGAATATTTATTTTAATTATTCTTTATCCTTTGAGTTCACACCTGATACATTCACATTATCTTAACTAGGCAGGCTGATTGATTGTTAAAGTTCGTAAGTAATGAGACTCTACTATCTTGCTTAAGGACATCAATATTTATGAGGGCTTTCTAAAACTATTTTTAAATTGGATATTCAACCTCTTTCGAGATTAAAATAAATAAAGGTTACATTTTAAAGTGGTAAACCATTTACTAATAGTTATTGAGATATATATTGAATGCGTTATTGCATCTATCTTGCGGTTTGAATTGGTTTTCCCATTGCGCTATTTTCTTGGATTTGTTTTCTACCTAAACCGCTCTTACATTGACTTGATTATAGGTATATCGTATAGTCTGTTACCCTTGACTATCATAAAAGGTCTTCACAAAGTCTAAAATCACCTACGTTCAGAAAACAAGAGCGCTGATCAACGCTAACTCTCCTTATTCAGTCCTAAGGCTTTATACAATCAGACAGTAACAGACTGATATCATTATACATGCATAGAGCCAAGAATGACATAAACAGTCCACAATCCGAGGTAGGAAGCAGGTTCCTTAAACAATTGATGACTGTAATAGAAATGATAAATGGCGGCTGTGTAATAACAGCGCAAACGACATCGAATCACAAAGTAATATAACATTGCGCGGCATTACACAAGCGACGGTAATTTTGCGACGTAGATCGCGGCCAAGCGCGCCGCTTGCGTACTTACAAACATAGAGTAAGTTTCGCACAGTTGGGTCAAGCTGCACTAAAGAATTCAGGTAGATTGTTGGACATGAGAGGAAGAGAGTAAGCTAAATTACAAAATACCTAAACGTCATAATAGAGTACGGTAGAATTACAAAATGGTAGTGTAACTTAGATAAAGCACTAGAAGAGAGTCACGACAGCTTAATCCACAGTTTAATCTTCAGCGTGCTCTGCATGACTGTCTATGAATACGCTAAGTAATATTTTAAAACTGACGAATACAAGGTAAGTACCTAAAATATAACTTGCATTAAAGTGTAAAAGAAAATTACAAACAAGTTGTTAAGCTATCCTACCAGTAGTTAAAAAAATAATATTCAATTACATAATAATTTTATTTAATAAATTGTATTTGTATAAGAATATACTTGTATGGCAGTAGTTACGTCAAAGCAGTGTTTCACAATTTCAACTTACATCCTTTTATCAACAAACTGAAAAAGAGTGTTTTTACAGTTAGAAGCGTAACATTTTCTGCCTACACGCGTACATACCTACGTACTCTTTGGTTGTGGAGGCGCGGCGGGCGGCGCGGCGCGAGGCGGGAAGTGCGCGGGAGTGGAGCGAACCGCTGCGTTGTCACGGTCAAGGACAGTATTAGCAGCAATGGACACTATTATGATTACACTTGTGTACTGTTTTATACTACAGTTATGTCCATATGCTGCTCATACCTTATTTTATAGCTACGATACGTATTTTATACAGAAACGTAAATACGTGGGTGGTGTTGTAGGTATATATTATGTTAGCATGTGTAGGTATGTATGTTGTTGTTTAAAGCCGGCAAATTTTATGTTAAGTTAGGTATGACACGCTGTTTATAAATGAAATTTAATTTATAATAGACTATTCCAGTAACGCCTGGAACGGAATGTATTTTTCTGAGTAAATGACTAAATTGCATTATTTTTTAAATTTGAAGTCTATGGAATCGCGTTATTTTCTATAATGAAAACCTTTACTTTTACTGGCTACTTTACCCATGGTGTGGTTTGAATCACATCTAGACGTTTAATAACGTTAAACTTAATTAAATTGTGGCCATAAATTAAGGTCTTCGGTACAATTTATAGTTTTCTTGACTTAGTAATCTTTAGATTTTTTTTCCTCAACGCAACTTTACTTAGGTATTTTAGAAGGTATTTAACGATTCAGTTTCAAAGACTGTATTAATAAGTTGCGGTTTTCCTGTCATGTTTTTACTGTTATTTTTCTTAGAAAATAGTTATAAAGTTATTAATTCAACGTTACGCAATAAAACGACATCTATAACGTCTCTACAATTTAATAAAGGAAGATATTTTTTTATGTTGTAAGTCAATTGTTTTTTCAGTCTATTAAACGGCTAATACATATAATTATGATAGCATTAAGGCTTTCGTTAAAGTTTTGAAAGTGTGAAAATGCTGCCTAAATTTGTCGATGCTTATATTGTTTGCACCAGAGGTAGATTGTTAAGCCTGCTTCCTTTTATTTAGCCCCTTCTAAAGCTTTCTGCTATGGCGTTACCTAGGGTCAACTCATACTTTGTGTTTTATTTATGTTAAATAGGTATTACATATTTCAAGTCTCAGCGTTTAAATGGCCGACAAACTAATCTAACGAAGATGTTACACCATAAATTGCATGCTATTAATACATATCTAAATACGTACCGTATCATTTATTTTGCAATTTAATGCAAAAGTACCGCTAATATGTATTGATCTTAGATCTATTATCTGAGAATCTTTTCTTACAAAATCATCTTAAAGCCATGTAATGGACACTATTGATTACGCTGTGATAAATCTTCTTTGATTGATAACAAAACTCTAAGTCATACCTTCTTGTATAGTACTTTTATAGTCCACTGAGATTTATCTAAATAAGGCAACCGGCGACCAGTCCCATAAATAGACAGCTTTGAATTGAAATACATTAAAGTGTAACTATTCATAAGCTTACTTAAAGAAAAGTATTCCGATTTGAAATCCAATCATTAACGCATTCCCCGATCTCGGGCATGCCATCGATCAAACCAATGATTTGGTACGATAGCTGGAGATAAATATCTGACTATCACTCGTCTAATCGCCATCGGACTCCCGACCGTTTGGAACGATTAGCTAATACGCTGCGATCGGAAAAAGCCGTCGGCACTAGTCGGCAGACGCAGTTGCAATAGAATTCTTGAAGTCAAGCGGTCCAATTATACTCTTTATGGGCAAGTCCAAAGTTGTGTGGCTGTGCTCATCCTGAAACGGTAAACATCCATCAGCATTGTAAATTCTTGGTTTTTGTATGGATTGACGTCATTAGATGACGGCTTGATTACAGCTGTTGCTCAATGATTTGTAAATGACAACTGAATTTCCTTATTGCATGACGCATAAGTGTTATTTTTGTACACGCCATTTGGACTTTGGACATGTAATTATGCTGTATAAAGCTTCTTGCATAAGCCGGTTATTTGTTAAAAAAGAGGACCTCCAGGATATTTTTATTAACAAAAGAACGGATAACTCTTACGCATCTCAACTGTATAATATCGCGGTGTACCTGCTTATTCCTTTTAAGGGAAAACCAAGAAGAATAGTGCCTTAAGTAGATATACCTACTCTACAGTATCTTAGTAAGTTTTTCGTTACAGGCTTTAAGGATAAAGAATTGAATTGATTTACGTATTTAAAATCTAGGTAGAGTTTCCTAACTCCGAATTTTAAAAACATTTCACCATCATAATTAGAGATGGATATTTCTATCTTCATGACATTCAATCACGCGGTGTCTTGCAAGTGTATGAACCTGTTTCGAATGGCTGTGACCGATAGAATTAACATTTGACGGTAATCGTTACGTAGTCTGGGAACTTCAGAGTTCATTGTTATTATTCATACACATAGCGCTTAACTGTTAACTAGATTTTTTACGGCGTTCACATACATTCTTTGGCTGTTTTTTTTTTTGGTAAATTAATCTATGTTGGGTTGTCCTTTGTTCATTTAAAAGATATCTTTTGACGTAGGTTACGTTTTATGATACAGATACAAAATATTAAAAAAAAACCGGTGGAACCAATTGTGGCACTGAATATTTAGATCCCTACAAGCCAATATTTAAAAGAATAAGATACTTCTACTGCCATGTCTCTATATTCTTGAAATCTGTTTATTGTTGAGACATCATTGTTTATTCCCAATAAAAGAGCATGTGCCTAAAATAATTCAAGATAGAGTCCCAAACCTTCTAATAGCATTTTGCCAAAGAATCCAACTATATAGTCATAATTCCCACTGTATGGCAATAAATTTATTTAACAAACTGCTACTACAGATTAGACAGCTGACTGGAGGTAACCGTGATATATTTTCTTGGCTTTTATAATAGAGATGTGGACATGGACTGAAATATTTTTTATTCTATTCTATACTATTCCATATACATATTATGTATAGTGCAGACTTAAATATCTGCGCTGTTTGTAAAAAAACTTGCTCTTACAACAGCCAAATAATACCTACTCATAAGTATTAAACAAGACAACACGAAAGCTTCTGATACCGAGTAAACATTCATTGTTTGTACCGTCTCCACAAGGTCTTAAAATCCAAAAAAAAAATATAATTTGTTTTACAAAGACTTTTGAACTGATATTTAATTTACATGACTGAAACAGTGCCTAGACAAAGTTTAAACTGATGCAATTCTTCATGCTTTAGTGACAATAAGCTCACCGCACAATTTTCAATGAACCGCTACAGTCGACCACAAATCTTCGTGAGATGAACTTAACTTTGGTAACCATTGTTTCACAATAGGAATATTCGTACTTCATAGTTACAATTGAATGGATTTTGGTCTAGAAGTTACTTCCACTACTAATTTTAGAAACAAAAAATAAGGAGTAATAGAGTAAAGCAATATTTTATTCAATTATATGATCACTTCAGAGAGGCTTTTAGGTTATTGTGTTCGTGATAGAAAAATAATCTTTTGACACGAGACGATAGACACTTTCCAATCGAAGACCATCAAATCAATCGATAAAATTATGATCAAAGTTTAAACAAATTAGGCATCCATGTAGACTAAAACCCTCCATATACCAACAGACTGATTTGATAGAAGTGTTGAACTTACTCTTGCTAAATATATATAAAAGGAGAAACAATTTAGGACAACAAGTAACACACTGTAAGAAATTCGACAGTGATTAAGTAGCCACAAAGTTACAAATCCACACATTATTTTTATTCTAGAAGTTTTGTAACTACACGGCAACATGTGAACAACATCTACAGTAAGTGACAATATTTTATGCAGTCTGTTTTTGTACATTATTATATTCAGTTTATTCAATATAAATTCTGTTTATTTCTACTAAGTTGTGGCCGTGAACTTGCGTAGAGTTCGAAACGTCGAGAGACAAGAATTGGTATTGCATGTAATAATTTTAAACGATGCACGTTATATTTGCATGATTGTAACTATTGATACCTACTTCCTACAGAATCCACAATAAATGGAAAATATAGGTACTTTTATATTTGGTTACATTAGTCCATACGTGTTAATTTTTTGGATATAGGGAAGATTTTGCAATTAAAATGTGGTCTGAATTTCTTAGACCTTTGTTTTGATAGTTAAATTATTTTTGCATTTTAATTCCTGTTCCCTTATGCCTAATTGTCTATGAAGCTTATACGGTATTTTCATGGACTACCTACCTACCTATCTGACCTCTACAACCTATTCCTACGCTAAACGATCAAAGTACAACAATCAAAAACAACGGTTGAACGTGCTTTTTGTGGCACGGAGACACAAATAGACATGGCTTTACGTATGTTCATCCATTCTGGTACCCAGTAACACGGAAAGTGCGAATTAATCTTTTTAATCGGTCAAACCGCACCTTCAAACTAAAACAGGGATGGCGAATCTATATTTACGAGTAACTAGTTGCCATTTTTCAAGCCTTAATCAATACTAAATTTAGTGATCAGTGACAACACATTTTTCCACGTGCTATAATATTGGTTCCCCATCTCTACACTCACAAATACTATAGTTCCAGAAAGTTTCATTTTCACATATTATTTTCCTTGGGACTGAATTTATTGTTAACCACAACATGTACTCCAAATGGGAAGCCATCACAGGAAATGAACCATTCTTTATTAGGCCTTAGTGACGTTTATTGGAAGACTATAGTTATGGTATAGTATGGAAACCGGCCTCACCAACGTAAAGATGTTTTGTATAATGAATTTCCGAAATACATAAATGCTGAATAGCATTTACTTTTAATCACATAACTACTTTGGTGGCAAAATCATTCTTAAAAATTAACTTTTATAGCCTTATTACATATTTTATTACCTACATAATTATTATGAATGGGTGACCCGGGCTAATTCGTTGGGCAGTATTTTATGACCAATGTGTAGCCAAAGACTGTATGACAAATAACGTTGATTTTTATTAGTAAAAGAATTTCCGAAATTAGTTGAGAAGATTGTGGCCTTCATAATACAAAAATTGGATACTTAAAAAAAGGTAAAACATACTTTTACGTAGGTTTAAACATTCAGTTTATTGCAAATTTTATTTCTTACCAGACTCCGCATAATTCATTTTACGTCGGTACTTTTCCACTCAACTTGAATTAGTACATAAAATATTAATTTCCATAAGACAAACTGTTACAATGTATGAGTCCTTGTTTGTAAGGACTTGTAAACAGACATCGTTGTAATGAATTGTCGGTAGTCATTCTTCAAGAGTCGCTGTAGGCGTTGAGTGATGAATCTTTGTACAGCGCTATGAAAAACGTCCCAAAAAGAAGAGTTATAAATATTTACAAGAATTAAATGTATGGGACTTTATAAAGACGGAAATATAAATATTTCATAATTGTATAAATAATAAACAGAAATCTTTCCTATTTCTAAATATAGAAAAAAGGAGAGTCGTTCTCAAAAACTAGGAACTGGCTTTTTTATCTTTACATAAATCCAGGGCATAAAACGAAATTCTGTTTTAATGCTCTCAATTCCGTATTAACTTAATGGCATACAAGTCTCATTTTTGTTGCGACCGCAAAACCCGTAATCGTGCCTTTGAACTTAACATCGTTAAGTACCACAGTTCAATTTTAAACAGTTTTATTCACAATCGGAGTTTATAAATACGTCGTAATTATGCGAGTGCTCCGACCCCGTTTAGGAGAGATAAAGGCAAGTCCACGCACGGGATACGATTTGTCAGCCATCCATCAGGCCGTTTTTGTTTCCATTCAAACTTGCCGTGAAGGCGGCCCCACAAATAGGTTTGCACAATACCCAACCTTGAGTTTGAAGTTCATTAATCGTACAAACACTTGATCCATATTTAAACTGAGCCTTTTACAAAGAGCACGATAACACGGAAATTTTGTTCAACCATATTGTTCATGTTAATTGCGTTAGCATGACGCGGAAGTTTTATGTTGCACAAATAAAAATTCATCTTCACATAAAGTTGTATTCAAAGCAATCTTTTTAACATCTCTTATGGGCAACGGCGTAAAATGCAAGGCGTTTAAAATGATTTCAATCAATGAATTTAATCAAACTATGGAATGTATATTTGTTAATTTGATTTTTGCATATAGGAAGCCAATAAAGCTACATACGGCCGTGGTCGTAACATAAACTTTAAGGTGAAATTGATAGCTTCTACAGTTAGTCGGTTTATAGATCTATCGCTTCATCATAAAGTTTTCTAGTCAGCGTTAATAAGTATCGCCGCTAACTCACATATATTCTTAATTAACTGCAATATAATATCCAGTACTCACGCCGGCGTGTAGAACTAAGTTTGTAGTGATCAGTGGATTTATGATGCGGTCCGCAACTCGTTTCATCAGTTTCCATGTTCAACATTATATATGGGCTTATACATTATGGAACACAAGGTTTCAGCGGTCATTATAAAATTATTGGAATCGACGGACCATATATTTGTTACCTTAGAATTTACCTGGAAGTGGCAAGGAATACGACAAGGTTACATAGATGTAACGTTACAAGTATAATATGTATTTGCAAATGTCAGTCAATATCTAGTGTACAATTAATATATGCATCTCTAAAAGGAAAGGATCAGATAAAATAGAAACGTATTAATTAAATCACAGGCTACAAAATCCTAAAAGGAATGTTTCGTCTTCTCGCCAGTTCGATTAGATTAGCCTTCCTACATATGTTTATTTCCTTTAACGAAGTTTCATTTTATTATTTGAATCAGACAGTATTAATTGGCAGAATTGATACCGATGCAAATTTGGCGAAGGAGTCGGATACTATGAGGCCAATTGGCAGTAGTCCTATTCCATTTCATGGCAAGTTTATTTTGGATAATGTTTTTTAGCTTAACATGTTCTGACGACATGGCTGTGCACAAGGATCTTAAAAATAATATTTATATAGGCTTGCTTAATTAGTACTGAATCAAGTTTTGATATTCTGAATATTCGTAACACAAGTAATTTTACGGGTATGATAACATAGTTTGCGAAGTCATGGTGACAATTATAATTGCACGATAACACATCATATTACACAATATTATATTCGAACTATTTACACACGTAGGATGAGGTTTCAGTATAATTTAATCACATATAAATAAAGGCCGGTTTGATATTACGAGTAGAGTTCTCGATTTCCTTTATAAAACTTACTTTTTTTTATACTCTCTTTATATTTTTATTCTTTTAATTTATTTTTATTAAGCTAAGTATAGCAATGTAGACTGACGTGGGCCTACTACTACCTTTTAAAGGTAATACATACTGTTACAGTTGTAGAGTCGATACAAAGCTACACGGCGTAAAGAACCATCTCTCTTCTGCAACTGCAGTAGTCTGTTCTAAGCCTTAGTATTTTTTATCTTTTTCTCTTCCTTACTCTTCTATCTTATGCTGTGCTAAAGGACCTTCAGGTAGAAAGTTAGTTGATCTCACATTAGTCTTATAAAGTTCCTTGTCATCGCAATATGAAGCCTTCCCACCACATATATCTCTGATCACGATGTTTTCCCAGCGTCGAGGCGGGTCCAGTCACGATTCAGATTATGCGTAAGAGCAAAGCGATGATAGCATACTATACTGATAACCAAAACTTCATTTGAGTACAATGTTTTACTACTAGTACTAACCGGAATATTAGAAATACAAAGAAAAACTATGGTAAAAAGGTATTTGGTCATTAGCTGGTAACGAAAGAGACGGACAGATTTCATTTCATGAAAAATTTCATCAGAAACTCGAAGTCATTGTCGACGGTATTGTTTTTTTTGTGCAAACCAGAGTACAACGAACTTGTTGATTGCACAACGTTTTACGTTGCTAGCTGAAATTACAGCCTTACTGTTCGTTTTAAACGTCTGTCTATGTGAACTTTCTAATACTTGTAATTCCCATATAGGTACTGTACTAAACCCGATTTCAACTGACACAAAAATATTTAAACACATAAATTTATTTTTCAATTTCAAAATTCATAAGTATTTCAAAACGAACCGGTACTACAGCAGTATTTCTCGTCAAAAACATAAATTATCGCGTTCAGTTTTAAATAAGAAAATAAGACTTCTGTTAAGTTATTACGGCTGGCGTTAAGCCGTTGCACGATTTATTATGAGCAGATAAATGTTGGTAATTTGCACAGCTGCAGATGCGGTACTGGAGGCTTCCGTCCATGTATTCGTAGGCAAACGATGGACGGACGAGCCATCGTTCGCGTTTACACATGTGTTCTTAATTGACTGGAAACTATCAGCTATGCTAATTTCCTCGGATACATTTATCGTGCATATTAATTTGTTGTTTTTTTTCTGGTGTATTTGCTGCCGATGTTTAATTACAATGTGCGAAAACATATGTGTATGTTTGAGTTACTGTATTGCATGATATACGTACGTTACAAGAAAAATAACTATATATTCGCAAATGTCAGTCAATATCTAGTGTTCTTTATTTATTGTTCTGCGGATATTTAAATATAAAAAAAATATGTGATCGAGTACCCAATGTCGTTTTTACAGATGATATCGATTACACAGGGAAAAGATATTTATTTGAACTCTTTTTTTCAATATTATTATAAAAGCTTTGTTACATGATGGTTGGTTACCAGCTGCAGTAATGTATGAATCTGTCTTTTGAGACATAAATCGGTGTCAGTATCAGCATCTTTCAAGTTGCAAAGTTGCGACTTATTTCTGAACAATACGCAACCAATATTCATAAATCGCAATCGCACTTATAGAACACATTACTGAATAATAAAAAAGAACGAATGTTCTAGAAGAATGTAATTGCAGGTTATCAAAGATTAAATGTAGATGGGAATATTTACGAAGATATCTCGTCTAGTTTACGATATCAGTATGCATCTTTTAAGTATGCCGCATAAATATGTGCATGTATTACACAAATTATGCGTAAAACGTACATATTAAATTACAATGTACATTTTATATTACACATTTTACATGTAGTAATACTTCAGTCGTTTCAATACACTTGTACTGTAGTTGGAAATGTTCGAATTGTAATTTACTCACAATTTACATTATTGTTGTTATGTTTTACAACTTTAAAAGAACATATGGTTGGGATGTAAAGCCAGTGTAAATGTTCATAGAGTTTACTCGCGACTTCACCTGCGTGAATATTGGTTATAGCTGCAAAAGCATTACCCCTTCGGATTCAGTTGGTTAAAAAGTTGCTTATGTGTGAGTCCAGGGTGTTACCTAACTTCATCAAAATTGATCTGGTTGTTTGAGTGTAAAAGAGTAACAAACATTCATTCATACTTACAAAATATTAGTGGGATAATTAATGTTCTACGTCAAAAATAATTGCGAGCACAATTTTTTGTTTCTTTCGCATGTATGATCTATGTAATTAAATATCACAGAACAGTTTAAGGTGCCAGTTTTAGAACACTGAAAAATCTAAGGAAGTGTGTTACGGTAGCAAGAAACCAGCGCCCCATAATACTTACCGAGAACATAAAATCACGCAAAGCTTTAAAGAACCACTGCTTTACAAGTTGACTATAAGATGAGATTTCTCTAAAAGGTTATATGTAAAGGACGACATTGTTTCAGCTTCAAAACTAATCTGAACGTGTACATTTGGTTCAAGCAACCACCCTTGTGCGTTCAAAATATTCCTGTTTATGTCAACATTATATTTAAGACATATTCTACTTATATCAATCAAATTTTTGTTGTTAGCCTTGCTACTTAAACAGTTATTTTAGGGTAACAGAAAGACATTTTTCAGTACAACCACAAATTACAATTCAACCCATTTCCGCCCTTGAAAACGTGACCTTGAAAGCGGTATAGGAAACAAAACGGCATATCTATTCTGAATGAAGGCGGTCCGTTGGCAATGTTGTAACGCGAACGCTAGGCCAAGGCCGTGTGACATAACGCCTTACGTGTCGCTCCGTTAGCTGCGCGCGCGCACCGCTACGCTGCTGCCGCCGACGGCGACTGCGACTAACGACGATCCGCGCTTTTTATGCGTATGCAATTCTGCTTTAGTGTTTTTTTTTAGAAGGATATGGACTAGGGATGTTGTTCTTTCAAGAGATAAAATTAATAGGAAGTATAATTTAACATTTTGAAATTTTTCAGTAGAATGGAAATTTCGATTGCACAAATTTTATTAGGAACAGGTGGAAAAAAAAATATTTTAAGTTATTTTTGTGGAAGTTACATAACGAGTAAAAAATCCTTATCTTTTTAAAGAAGCTATAACGATTCCATAAGTGTTATCTATTAATTAACGAGAAACTATAAATAAGACTCGTTTGTAACTGTTTATGAATCTGTTTCGTAAGATTACACGGAAGTTTCTAGTTTGAATGCATCCGTAATTATGCGTCATCCAGTCATACATCTCGCCTACCACTTCTTCTCAAAGTAATAGAATTGCAGTTGTGGAAGCAGTACAGCGCTCTATATGGCGTAGAGTGGCGTCTCTTTCCCTCAACAGCTATCATATTACTTTTAAGATATAGTGGTAGGTTTTTAGGCATTGGCATGCAAATTTATCCGCTATTTTAATCCTTTCATAAAGCTATAATAGAACTTTTATGCACCATTTATATTGATTTGTTCATAATTTTATTACTACATTTTCTCGTAAACTTTTACAGCTTTAGTGCGTATCATTTCAGATATGTTTTAATTTGTACTTAAAATGTGTTTTCATGATCTCTGTTGACGACAGTATTCATTGAGGTCTGACGATATAATATTTGCATTCAGTTAAAATTAATTTGCAATAAACGGTTCAGTTTATTACTTGCTCTTGCTCTTGCTTGAATCACGAGCTTAAATACGAGAGATATTGAAAGAAACTTTTATAAGTAGATGTAATTTACTAACAGTAAAATAAAAATGCTTAAAATTCGCTAAACTAATAAATAATTACAAATACAATGCTTCGATTATGCAATCATTTTATTGAACATTAAATGCTAATATTAAATGCGTTTAAAATTTTGATAATTTTCATTAGATTTTTGAACCAAACATAAAATACATACTTTAATAATATATTAAGATTTATTCTATATCTGTAGGTATATTAATCTTTAATCATAATTCATAACCTTTAAAGGATTAATAGGCATATAATAACTTATATACTAGGAAAATTGGGTCAGTGCGCAATAAACGATTAACTTATATACTAGATTGCTAATATAAAGATAGAATGACGCAAATAGCATAAATACGCTGTATTTACCGCTCTCCGTAAGAGGAAAACTCAGCGATTTATACCTACACGTTAACGGTAAAAATGTAAGGTAAATAATTATGTTACATGTGTAGCATTACGCTGCCTGTAGTCATAAGAACTAGTAATTAGTGATGATACGCCAACATGATATACGCATTTACTATTATAGCATTTATTTACATCATATATTATATTTGATTGCATGGATAGCCGAGTGGAAAATAGAAGAAAACATGGTATGGAGTTAGCGGACACTGAATAAACCTAGTCAAAACTAAGCTAGAAAAATTAAAAAAAAATCTCTTCCAGAATAAATAAATATGACGGCTGTTACTAACTTATTTAGATTAATTCATAAGTTTTTCATTATGTTCCTAATAATTAATATTTTTTTAAATAAACTACCCGCTCTCTTAGCTGTGATTTAAGCTCGTTATTTCCTTATTATATAGGTAAATGGTTTACCTCTAGTAATGTGACATTTACAGACAGATACCATTTAACATTTCCGCTAGGGGGCTAAAATAAAAGAGATATTTCAGAAAATCATTTACAATAACACTGAAAAACAACATTAAGTAGCTAATTCCATAACAGGACAACTTTATCACTTTAGTGATGGACAATAAAGAACATTCCACCTAGTAACATTTAATTTACATCCTGCTTCAACTACACAAGCATAAAACATCTTTAAGCCCCAAACTCGTCTTTAGCCAAGTACTTACTACATAGTAAAACCTATAAAAAGCTGTGGGAACGTTCATACACCCGAGCTAGTTGCAGTAGTGCTAATAAATCTTCATAATAAACCGCAAACACATTACGTTGTCGTTACGTCTCCGTGTGGTGTACTGCGGGATACAACGGGACCGCCAATCACAGATTACGCGGAAAATAGCGTATCTTCAACATCGCAAATAGAGAAAAAGTTGTATTCGTATCACACATACAAATTAAGACGGGAATGTAACGTTGCGCCTAACGAAAATGTTATCTCTTGACTTGCAAGCTTTTTTAACTACCGCAAAATATTAAAAAAGAAAAACATTTTTTATTTACATCTTTATTTGAATATGTTAAGGTTGATATTTGCAACTATTTTTACGTCTGACACTGGCGTTAGTATAATCAGCAACAAAATACACACAATTAGATTGTCAAATCACTCGCAAACAAACAAATTGAGTAGTACGTGTCTTAAAAAACCTATGCGGTGGTAGTTTGTGCGCAGGCCTTATCTGTTTTCATGGTCTATAACAATAAGTAGTTTTAATAGGATAAAAATTAGGCTTGACACCAAAACCCGCACCACGATATTTCCAAATGTCACCGAGTATTTCTGGTAGTTATTTAATTTAATTCTAGGTACCCGACCGTTGTAGCTGTCTGTACATATCCAATGCAACAATTTAGCGGCTAGGAATTTCTATACGGTATTGTTTACCAGAATCTGCTATTATATTTTCCTGTTATCTTAGTGAGGATCTGTTTTACAACAATGTTAGCAGAACGGTTAGAGAGCCGCTTCCTTTTAATGTTATTGTCTCTTTCCTTAGAAACAAACTTTTAAAATGAGAGAATAAAATTAACTGTGTCTGTAAATGTTTGGGATTTTTTGGTGAATTCTATGAAGAATTTGCAAATTAGTAGCAATTAAGTCTCCAGAATGTACAAATACCTAGATAATATGTGTTTTATTTTTACACAATTTCATTATTGGCAAAGGTAATAAAATACATAGAAAATCTATGTTGCCAATTTATTCTACACTTCACAAGCTCGTGTTTAGTAGTCCTTAAAGTTTAATATAGGCATACCCATTTTAAAACATTATTAAATTGCATAAAATCTAATCATACACTCAATTCTTTTGTTCCTTCCTCATATTTATCTCACCTTCGCAGTCACGAACTGAATGATCGTATTAATGTTCTCATTTCGCACCAACCTTGTAACAATGGTTTATATCATATAATCGCGTAGGCCGTGTGAGTAATACTCATGGCTTTATTATGGCTCCTCCTTGAAGGCCTTTTAAAGTACCACTTACTAACCTTGCTGTAACACTTAAGTTCGTTAAATTACATCAAGATCGAAATGGTAATTTTGTACGTAGATTAAGCTGCGAATGTTAATTTGAGTTAAGATTAATAGTATTGTTAGTGATTGGAGTAAATTGCTAATGCATTTCGAACAGGTTGCATGCGAGGAGAGAAGAAAGAAGTCTAAGTCATAAGGAGTGAAACAAATTCAAATAGGTTTAAAAGAAAATTAAAAGGCATATTATTTAGAAATTGTTTAAGTTTATATGTATTATTTATAAAAGTTTAAATAATATTTTTAATATAAAATATGTAACTATAAGTTTTTTGTAATTTGTAATTGTTAATTGTAATTTAATAGAGACTCATTGACCCAAAAGTCAAACCATTGCTACGGTTTTGTGGGGCTTAGTTTATAAGAACCTTACTTGTCAGAAGTAAAGATAAATAAATAATAATAAGTAGTATTATCCGGTAGATCAGAAGGCCTACTACATGTAGGATAGTTTTAGAAGCGACACGACGATTGACAAGCCGTAGAGCGGCTTATGTACCAGGGCAACTTAATTTTGACCCCCAGAAGAGTGGCAAGTGCCTTTTCCAGGGCACAAAAAGTTATTCGGAAGCTCCAACGACAGTCTCGCAGGTAAATAGTATCTCCGATGCATACTTTATAAATGGTCATTTTAAAAACGTCAATAGGTACTTCAATTGAAAATAAATTATTTTCTGTTAATAAATTATCTATCAATAACCATTACTGTTTCTTCTAATATGAAAGCTGTATAGTAGCTGTTAATTTATTATATAGATAAATTAATATCAGTTATATTACAAACTAGTAGTATTTTTAACCGTTGACAAATCACTGAAGTGTATTCAATAGAGTCATGAATATTTGACGACGTATGAGAATTATTATCGATATAAAATCGACAGTTAAGGCTTCATAACTTGCCACTCAATATAACCAATTAGATTTTATGAGTGTCTTTCCATACATAAAAGAGATTTTCATTGAGTAACATTTACAACATATGCATTACACTGAATTCTAATAAATTCTCATGATGTTGTGAACATAAAGTTATGTTATCAATCTAAGATACTACGAGTTAACTCGGTGACTTGCTGCATGCTAGTCTGGGATTAGTCTAGAACATACGGTACATACGATAATATATGGTGGATAAAACGAGGCTACATATACCTATTATACTGCAGCACTTTTTGCCTTATATTCATATATTTGTTATTTTTTCAGGTAATTCGACATGGTAGAATTACATGATGCATAAAAATTAGCTAGTGCAAGACTTCATCCAAAACAGTTTTTTGAGTAAGTTTACAATCCCAATATGTTATTTTACATAATGTATTGAGAAAGATGGAGAACTACCTGTTAGAGTGCTCGTTGGAGTCGCTCGGATCATGAGCGAGCGACTCCTCGACTGGGTGAGTAGATGGAGATAGAATACTGCGCTTTAGCGTGCGTTGAAATCTTTAACTACACACCCCGTTGGAAAAGTGTTCGGGAGTTGCTAGGGAGAGATATGAAACAGATGACCAGTGGAATAAGGAGTGAAATTAGTGTATTGTCATTAAATTAACATTGCATTTGTACATAATTATATAAATGCATAAACTACAAAAAAGTTCATGTCAATTGTATTTATTTGTGTAATACAGCAGGTAAGTATTCGAAAATAACATTTTAATCTGGGCAATCATTAAACGTGTAATTGAATGAACGTCTCATCTCTATCATCTCAAATTACATTAACAACAACCTTAATTACGTTCGTTATCCGGGTTGCACTCGTAATAATACTTAACATCCAGAATCGACAAGCCGGTTATCCGTCCGGTCAAACCTGTACCTTTCCGGTACAACTACGGCTATTCCTTTATCCGTTCTTTGAAAAGATTAGAATCTGAATGGCTGTCTTAATTTTCTGAATATAAAAACGTATAAAAAAGTTATTCTTTGCATTTTTAACACTTCGCATGCATTTGAATTGGTATGACGTCATCACGTTTTTTGTTTTGCAAGTGAGTATGCATCGTCATACGAAATTAGGTTTATATTGTTCAAAATGACGTATTGGAATTTTTATGCTTTTTTCGAACGGAATGTTTAATGAAGTCAGCTTGTTTTTGGAGTGCTAAACCGACTGCATTAATTTGTTACGGAAAAACCGAATCATCAAAATAACAGTTGCTCCCGATTCTATTACAAAAATTAAATCACGCCTACGCATTAATTATTTAGTGTAACATGACACCAAGGAGATCTAATAACTAAGGGATTACGGTAGCCGTATCTACTGCTATAAAGACTAATGTAATCGCGATAAGAGTACTGATAAAGATGCAGCATCAGCCCTCCTACTACGAACTATTAACACAGGACTGTTGCTCTTGTTAAAGCGGGACATGACTACATAATGTAGAGTGTCATCTCGCTTTCTCTATTTCAAAAGATCTGGTTCAAGATCTCATAGTACAGGAGGAGATGTCTTCAGATTGCGGCAACACTATCCATTACGCGTTGCTTTATTACCTCGAACAGTTGCTACTCACTAAACAGTTAATTTGTGACCGCTTTACTTGATGTGCATTCGCAACTAAATGTTTGCAGTGCGGAATGAATATGCATTTTCTTAGGTTATTCTCAAGTCTGTTATATGGAGACGGGTCTAGAATATTCAGATTTATCATGTGTCATGATTACTTGATAGAACGATCTTGTCAACATAATTCGCCGTTACTTAGATTTTATCAAGACCAGACCGTCTCATGAGTTTTAATTTTCTAGCGAACTTTATACAAAGAAATCATTGATTAAACTTTTATAGCAAAGATTGCGGTTTTGACACTTCATTTGGGAAAAACCGCAAATTGTTCCATTGCAAACTTTAAAAACATACTAATGTAACATTACCTAAATGATGGATATGGATGGATACTAATGTAACATTACCTACCGTTCAAATATGTATACAAGTATGGACAGAGGTGTCAAAATGGTCTAAATTGTTTTTACATTTTAGAATTTATCGTCCTAACGTTAAAATAAACATAAAAAATATCTGTCAATAACATAAGCTTTGCATATATCCCAATCTATAGTTAAAGTTGCTATTTGACATGCGACAGTCGTTGCAAGAATGTAAACAACAAACAAATATACAATTAAGTCTCCTCCAGACGCTTAAGACGCACTTGTGGTTTCTGAAGACGACTGGCCGAAGGTAAATGGGCAGTCATTAGCCCCGTTTAGCGCCAGAATACGACTTTGTAAACAGTTCTAGCTACCGCAACATGCTTGTTAAGTTTACTCTGAAAATAGGCCGATCATATACACTTTATTCAAGTCTGTTACCTTAAGAACTCAATTATAGAACCTTCATACATAATACAGTTCAAAAATAAAAGTAATTTGAATTTAAAGTCTTGATTCATTTGTTTTTTGGCATGCAAAGCATTTCAATTCCAAGACATAAGGGATTCCATCCTTGAAATTAACTTCAACGATTGTCACTTGTCTTCAAAAGTCGTTTGTCCTTGTAGTTTCAGTCACGGTAGCGACTGGGTTGATATTTGGCGATAAGAACAGTTAGTTATCGATTCGGCATTGTCTCGTCCTGGCATTCGAAGGCACCACGCCGCGCGTGCTTCGAATTTCGTTGCATCAGTCGTGAGAACCGTCGGTGAAGTAACGCCTGTAATGGTAATGAGGGTCTCAACGTAGTCCCATACCAGGGAACATAAGTCACGCTATTATGTTTCAATTACAAATTCTACAAACACTTTCGACACTAACACCGTTTTATGTCGCTGAATATTAAATCAAGAAAAACAACAATCATATTTCTCTGAAAACACTTTTACCGTTACAAATTAGCAAATCAGTATGCTTAAAGATTTGCTTTATTGCTTACATGATTTATACTGATGTATACAATTTCCATTCATACATAGTGTAAAATTAAAATGAGAATTAAGAATGCGAGTCTGCTCTAGATTCAGATAGCGTCAGAATACCTTCCTACAAGGCCCTGGCCTAAAAATGTACGCTATCGAATTCATGAATTTAACAAACGAGCCAAGGCTTGTAGAACACGTGCAGTGTGGCAGCAGGAGTCGCATCCACCACAACGTGACCATTCACGCGTCTAGAATGCTGAAGAAATCCACCTTTAAGTCTCTGACCTATTTAATTAATCAGAACAATAATAATTAATTTATCAATACAGGAGCTCCCTTAGTTATTGAAGATCGTTGAAGCGTGTGATACAACACGAGTCTTTTGGCTTGAAAGTCACATGCCGACTATTGACGTAAGGTAGCACACAAATTATGGAAGAATGTTAAACGTGATTGAAATTATAAGTAAAAGTAGGTATGTTCTAGTCATTAGTACCCTGAAAGGACATAAGTTTTGCTTTTGTACGTGGTGGCATTGCGAATTTGGCTACCGATGTTGAACTTCACACAGGTCCGCTGCGGAAGCTGCGATCAGATCCAGTACGTACCTTTGTTCAGGCCTATTCATAGTTCATACTTTTTTATGTGAATACAATACTCAGTCTATTGTTACAATACTATCGCTTTTGAAGGCCACTTCAAATGTTTGAGTATTTGTAACAATGGAAAAACACAATATCACGTACGAAATAATGCCATCATTTATTTTAATTCATTCATTGACATTGGCAATGATACCATCTTATCACATAACAGTGCAGGTTTTATGGCCACATACAGGATATGGTGTTATTTATTTTTATTTTAGTCGAGTTTCATGTAACGCCACTTCCCTATTTAAATGTTGGTGAATTTAAATAAAACCTTCGGGTTCTAGTGACTTTTATCGGTATTTGTTTTGTTATTTCAGAAATTGTGTGTACATATAATTGAATTACTTGGTTAAGTTAAGACGTGTCGTGCCACATAAGATTGTATGCAAAGCTCTTTATATGAATGGTAAACATGAGAAACTAAGAGCTCGAAATAAGAGGCTGTCTCTGAAAAACTGTCTTGTTGTTGACATCAATCTTCATTAAAAAAAGTTGTTGATTATTACAGTATGAAATTAAAAACAAAACCTATCCCTATCGTATCACATTAACGCAAAATAGACGATTTTCGACCAAATTCAGAGAAACTTCGCCGCTTACGTTACATCAATATAGTAACAAGAAAAATAATAAAACTACCTAATAAACTGCTATTCATTTGTTAACTGACGAAAGTAAAAACCCTTCGTACGTTTATGCAAAATACTCTAAATTACTGCAATTTCGTGCAACGTTCTTTTGTATGAAACAAATAGGTTTACAAACGGTAGGCCCGTTTCGGTTTCAAGGTATTGTCCAACTAACTTCATTTGTCCCTTTAAACAAAAGGGTGGAATCCAAAGGAATACTTTTGCTTAACTTTCTATTTCACTTTACAATATTTTATTGCGTCTGAACTGTTACAAATGTGGACAAAAGTGGTGCATTTGAGTACATTCAATAGTTAAGAGATTTTTTTTTTGTCATGTCTAAATTCGTACCGGTTGAATTGTTTTGAAAATAAATGGTTTGAAACGGTATTGGATAACGTATTTGTTTGTTTCATGTTATTTATAACTTTCTCTGTATTTTTTTGTAAAACTCCAGAATAAATTTATTGTTAGAAATATTTTTTGGAAACGATACATTTCTTTCAACTCTTATATATTTCTGTCTATTACTATTCTTATTAAATTAAATGGAGTTTGATGGAAAATGGACAGTCATCACAATATAGTCGCTTTTCGCTGTCTATCTATCTGTGCCTGTTATGTATGCTTAAATCTTTAAAACGAAGCAATGGATATTGATGCTGTTTTTATAGACAAAATGTATTAAGAGGAAACCTTATACGTAAAATCCATCAGTATTGTAATCCGTGTGAAGCTGGGGCGGGTCGCTAGTTACAATATAATTTCAAATCTGTGCCATCTCCAAGCTAGGCTAAGCTTGTCGACTATACATCACTGAATGCAACATTATGGCTATTTTGTTATAGTATTAAGGTAAAAAAAGACTACAAACTTACCTGTATAGAACAGCATAACAATTTATCATAATTATTTAATCCTAAAGTTTTATTAATGACTTTATTAGAACCAAACCTCCTAAAAAAGGTAAAAGGTCGTGGAATCAAGAAAGTTAAGCTTAAACATTTCACACGTACGGAAGAGATCTAATCTTCTAAATTCTTGCGTTCTTTCAATATAAAATTCTGCCTCATATCCATAACTTTACATAATGCAATCAGTTCGTGCCTTGTTTGCTCGATAACTGAACGACGGGACCACGCTGTAGTTTATAGATTACAAAAATTAGTGAAGATAAACATCTCCCAAGCCTTGTACGGTCCACCCACGCGGGAAACACGCAAAACTTAAATCCCTCGCAGACATTCGTGAACTTATACATGAATAGCTTCAAGATTCAAGAGGCCCAGTAGGTATCGTCACGTACATAAGTCTACAAGGGAATATCTTGAAAATAGCCAGTGATAAGTCATCTCTGTCACACCCGCAACACTCTCTACGGGTGAAAGGAGATAGGTGATAAAACCGGCTCTCACATAAGTTGGCCAAAGTGAAATGACCGCTGCTGACCATTTTGGAGGTTGCGTCATCCATCGAGGTTTGAATTCAAAGTTTTTTATTACAATACATGACACGAATAAAGAAAGAGATTAGATGAAAAGCAAATTAAAGGTTCTAATGGATAATGTAAAAAGATTGAATGTGAATTAGTGAAAAGATTTCTATACAGCAATAGCAATTAGATAAACAGTGAAGAAAAATAATGATAAGTAATTCACAGCGTACGTGGGCACTTGAGAAACGTATTACCCAAAAAATACTCATTAGAGTGAGTATAGGCGGGACAAAAAATATCAAAGAGTATAGTATGTACAATGCTAAAAGGTTTAATCTAGGTAGCTGACAATGGTCACATTTGAATACTTTGCCATAAAACCGTGTTTAGCTACGAATACGTTCAAGTTCAACAGCAAACGCGCTCTAGACGCGGTTAAGGAAGGATGAAGCCGACCTACTTGTGGTTCCCTGACCTCCGCCGCAGCCTAGCACAGCGTGCCCTCTCGCTCTCACATACATCCTGACAGATCGCACCATCTCTGTCACTCCCGGAATATTTTCGCAAACGCATTTGGAAAATGGCGCAGCGCAGAAGCGCGGAGGCAAGTTGACGAGTTGCGTGACAATGAGATTTTATGGGTTAAAGCTATGACTGTTTTGTATTCGAAATGGACTCGTGTTATTTTATTTATCAAGATAACAAATACTTTGGGACGATTGAGTCATAAATTATTCAGACCAAAGAAATATGTCAAAGCCGAAAATGTTGTAACAGATTTGCCAAGCCTGTCTGAAAAAAAAGATAACCAAGGTTAAATTGTAAATAAAAATTCGCAAACAAGTTTTGATGATGTAATTTTAAAAGTACCGTTTTCAGTGTTCATTCTAACATGCAATCAACGCGATGAGCAAGATGATTATGAGACTTTTTATATCTCTACATTTTTAGTTTTGTACTAGTCTGAAATATCAAAGTAGATTTTAATATTGTTGTATGATACATTCAAACTTGATAAGAATTTGGACCTTTGTCAGATTTTTCTTTGAGCTCAAATTCTACTCAGATTTTACTTAAACATTGTATGTACCTAATATTAAAAAAGCCTGTATTGTTAATTTCTTTTTTACCCACAGGTATATTTTTTAAACAAGCTTATTTTTGAATGTGAATTAATTTTGAAGATATAATCTAGCTAAAAGTTGGTAACGTTTTCATTGAAATAACATTAAAAAAGAAATGGAAAAAATCGATAATTTAGGTAACATCATTAACAAAAAAGGACTCCGAATTCTAGACTAATAAAACCAGTTCTAACAGCTCCGAACAACATTAGAACAGGTGTCTATAAAATAACGAGATTGAATTCCAATAGAACTGATAAATACCTTGTTAAATTACTATGAAGGTGAATGACACTTCTAGTTCAAGATCTGCGAATTGCCTACCGTCTGTATTAACTAATAAGACAGCCTACATCCGGCAGTCTTTGAATGAAATGTATTAATATCGGAAATCAATGTATAAACATTTTGATTTGAATTACAAAATGGATAAAATTGCGAACCGTGTGTCGGCTCCTGAATACGATTGTGTCACGGTCATGTAATATTTATAGAAATGCAATTTAATTAATTTATTTTAATACAATTTGTTCCAGATTTTGCTTGTTTGCGTTTCCTCTTAAATCTGTTGTGTAAGTATTTTCTTTATAATCCATTTTGTAATTCTAACCACATTTTACCATATTGTGGTCAAAACCCGTAGGTACTGCTGTAATATTGCGTATTGTGTAACTGAGGTCAGAGTGGATGAGCCAAGTTCGGTTTGGTGTTAGGTTACATTTAAGCTTATGTAAAACACAATTGATTGTAACTACATTACGAACATAAGGAACATACAAAATATACAATAATTTTAAGCTCAGTGTCATCCAAGAGTAGGAACCTGGCATAAAATGTTAGCATATTTTTTGAGCATATTCGTTTCCTATTGTAGTCCTATTTCGTCGTGGTTATTCACAATAATATTATAAAGTACTGTTTTTTAGTGTAGGTACATATTTAAATTCGCATTTGTTTCTTTCAGAGAAAATTGGATCTTGTGGAAAATTTAGTACCCTTATTAGAAGTCAATATCGACAAAAATGTAAATGACTTTTTTCTGAATGTAGATAATAATGACACGATCAATGAAACATTTTTCAATTATTGACTGTATACAATCATGTTCTGAAGATAAGCAAATTATTCTTCGTTACTTTACAAATACCAGTTTCTAAAGAAGGCATAAGAAATAATGGCTTGCGAATTTATTCGACGTGTTTTCAATCAAAGCTCGGATTAAGGTGACGCAAACGTCTTACGCCTACCTCAGCCTAACCGCAAACGGGGCAAAGGCTAAAAGAACATAACTTAGCCATATAAAGAAGTACACGAGCGCACTGAATTTCATTTTCTAAAACCCGATTACACGGGCGAGGTGACGCAAGGCAGCAGAGGTCGGCCGCGACACAACACTCGAAAACGAAAGGTGTTCGAAACTGAAATCGAAGGGAGTGATCCCGTTATCCTGTGCCGGACGGCGGAGATGGAAAGCTCCCGTTAAAGCGTTAACGTCATGCGATGCAATCATGCAACAATGACTCACGCCCCATGGTACACTCGCACCGCCGGGTCCCCGTGCCTCTGCTAGGCACTCCTCAACTCTTGAGATAACTGTACTCCCTTACGTCACTCTCAAGGACGTTTTGACTTAACCCACATCGCATGTGGGCTGGTATTAAGTGGATTTGTAGGAACAATATCATTTTCTGACAGTTACGTATTTCCGATTATAACGGTAGCTTCCTCGTTGGTCGTAAAGTTGTTATTGTTGCGATTAGGTCATACGTCGAGGTAAGTAATCGCTTCAGAGGAAAAATGTAAAAACAAGTTAGTTAACAAATAGGTACTTTGTTCTCATTCCATGGTAAAATAGGTACGTTTTTAAACATCATCATCTTCCTGCCCTTATCCCATTTCACTTGGGGTCGGCGCAACACGTCTTCTAGACATGTTGCTTAAAGATTTGGCTATGGTTTTATAGTCGGCCGCCTGCCTGACACTAACCCTCTTTGGGAATGCGTTTGTTGATAACTTACCCGCCACCATTCGGGTGACCCAAGGTGCTTGGTACAGTGCACTGGGTCTTAAGGTCCATTAGTCGCCTTTTACGACACCCAGTGGAGGATATGGGGTGGTGCTATTCTTTATATCCGGACACCACACGGTCGTGGTACGTTTTTAAACATTCTGAGTAAATACGTTTTACACTTTGAATGGACATGTTGGACTTATCTTAACTGGTCGTTATTACGAATAATAAATTGGGTAAAGAAGAAATAACACTTAAAATAAAATAAATAGTTTTTATCGAGTACTTCTCAGATAAGCGACTGCTATCTGAGGCATAATGATACTTTATTCGAAGGCTACAGTTGGCGTTAAAACCAAAATCAGAATAAAGCATGAGACAGGATTAACTTGTAACCTATGAATGTAATTTATTATGAGTCTCTCGTATAAACTTCAAGACGAGCTAATAATACAGTGGAAAAGGATGTCTGGATATTAAATATAATATTGGTAGTACCAATTTCTGCTTTACTCAGTGAATACCGAGTCTGATTGATATCATATTAAAGGACTCCTGATGGAAGAAAGAATTACTGGTTCGTGATAACCGACAACTTCTCAACTTTTGTGGACACATGTAATCTTAAAGTATAAGCCTACCCACCACTTCTGGTTTCGCAACAAAACAAAAACATGATTTTTACAGTTCTGTAAATGCGAGCTAAACCATCAAAGCATAGATAGATTTAAACCTTTTGAGCATCCATAAAAAGATGCGCGTATACACGGATTTTTATAGAATAGACTATAAAAATCAAGGATTTATTTCGCACAGACCTTCCACCATAAACCTGACCCACACATTACCCAATCGTTACACCAAACTTGAACGTGTATACAATAGTATGATTCACATACGCATAACACGTAAACCATTCTAGTAACATCTAAACAGCGGAATAGATTCGCGTTGTCCACACAATTCTTTCTCCACACCGATGGCATTGAGTCGTGTGTCCCACTTTAAAGTAACGGTACTCGGCAAGTCCTGACCAAAACACAGCGACGCAGCCGAACGCGAATATATCCGCTAATTAACCTGTTTCACACTCGGAAACTCATTACGAGGGCTTTGACCTTCATAGTTTTTCACATAATAGGTAATTAAATCGTGTAACAAACCGGCCGGCGTCTAGTCTGTTATTATAAGAGTGCCTTGGAGGTGAACAATGAGGAGTTCTAGGTTATGCGGTGCTTGTGTGATGCAGAGTTACCCAATAATTCTTTAATTCTATTTCTTATTATTTATCCTTTAAGCGAGTTTTTGAGTTAGCAAAGGGTGTTGAAAAATGGTGCAATAGATAGATTATTTCGAATCGGAAATCAATGTGTTTTACCAAAAGACCTAAAGCCTGAATGAACGAATTAAAAACAATATTTTGCGCCTTGGTTTTTTATTCCTTACCACGATAGATTTTGTGTATGACAACATGACATGATCACAAATATGTTACTTTTGTTTCTAACTTCAAGTGCATTATTCATGAAAAATATGTGTCTATTGATTTAATAGAACGATAGATTTAGTTAAACGCGTTTCATAAATATTTGATTCGTCACACAGTTTATATAAATAACTCTTTAGTTGGGCATTCACCTGTCCCTAAAAGGGGCGTAGGTAATGTCCGAAACCACGTAGAGTAAGGTCATTGACCGCAGACTCAGTGACGCGGCGTAGCATGGTTTTCCCGGCAATTTGGACCTGTCAAGAGATGGTGATGCAAAGAAAATTTGGAACGCTAACCATGAACTTTTGTTTGTGAATTGTTTTGTATCATTATATTTCAAGCTAAGAGGCACATCAAACATATTACTATATTATGTACTTTTAGAAGATTATTGTTCTTGTTTTTTTTTTTGAGATTTTAAACTCTTGCAAAACGTGTATTTCAAGGTGCAAATGAACGAACCCTTTGACATAAAGATCATAATTTAGACACCTAATGTTTAGATATGTTTTTTAAATCATTTGTCTAAAAAAATATCTAGTAATCTAAGCTTAGTTTTTAATTCAATACATACTTATATAGAGCACTAGTGCAAAAGTAGAAGAACCATTGTTTCGAACTAAGACTATGAAATGAGTATTTGATAAAGTTTTCTTTTAAAGTGCCTGACTGTTAAACATTTCTACATGCCAGATGTATATTTTGCTCAAACCATTTTAACCGGCGCTACCTGTCGTCATACTAAGTAGTTCTATTTATATTCATCAAAAACAATAGACATTCTTATAGAAATTTGATGAACAAAAAGTTACTTTAATTTAGTAGACTTTTTTAAATAGAACGAATAAATATATTTTTTAACTACTTAATTTATATTCATACTAGGATTTTTTCTCTCTCTGCGTACAGCGCCATCTACAATTTCAGTCCAGTACTAACAGCCATGCAATAGCTTTACTCAATGTACCTCTATCATTCTATGCTGAAATGACGCACGTAGTATTTGTATTGTACGATAGATGTCGCTACTAGATATTTGAAACTAGACTATTCAACGTACAAAGGTTATTAGGATCTATCACATTTTTTTAAGAACTTCGTACATTCCTAAGTGTAATTCAATGATCTAAAAAACTTGATTTAAACCATATTTCACGTCACCACGAGTCTTTTTTAATTATAATACGGGTATTGCTTTTTAGTTCTAGATTCATCTGTACTTACTTATATTATAAACGTGAAAGTTTGTAAGTATGCTTTCACGCTCAAACGGCTAAATCAATTTTGATGAAATTTGGTATGAAGTTAACTGGCGCCGTGGAATAACACATAGGCTACTTTTTAACCGACTGCGTCAGAGAGGGGTTATGCTTTTGCCATTAAATCTGATATTTGCGCGAGCGAAGTCGCGGGCAACAGCTAGTATAACATTTTAATTATTGTTGTCGAATTCGCCTTAAATTTGGCACTCTTAATAGTAGGAAATAAAAAACCGTACTGCCAATAGACTCAACCGTTTAATCCTGTGTTCAATTGTCAGGATTCAGTGCGATATAAGTCTTTAAATCTACTACCAACTCGAAGTAAGACCAGCAGTCGCGGAAGAGAGACGCCGCTATACACCATGTAGAGCACCATCTCGCTTCCACAACTGCAAAAGTGATTCTTTAAGAGATGGAGGTAGGTCCCATGCACTTCTACACGTTAATATAATATACGGATATATCTCTTTATCGATACATATTTAGTAATTTTCCAGTAAGTCATAATATGCATACAGAACTGCGTTTATATCGTACGCGTGTTATACAGGTTTTGCTAGATTTCTTGAACTTAAAGCGTGAGGTACTGTCATGATAAAGGTACGGACTTATTGATTCCACATACGCAATATATGCAACGCGATGGGATTTTTCACTCTTAATTTTGTACGAAAACTGTAGTATCATTAATATGACGTTATGAATTTGGGATAGATATGACTCTACCTTAAAATTTTTGAAAAAACGCATTCAGAACTACGATACACAATGTCTTATTTATTAGAGTAAAGAGTAGGTACTTTAAGTTAGTGGAGTCCACGTTCATAAGAGTGCACATAAGAACTGAAACAAATCGTTTTCTCTCTTAAAAATATGATCTTCAAGTTTTGTTTTAGTATTCTAGCTAATTGATGGGCAACAGAGAAAAAGGAGGACAAAAACGTACTTAATAGTCATACGACATTAACACTAAGTTATTTTATTTCCATTTATTTTAAGTAAACACGATCATATTTAGGTAATACCAGGTCTTAATTACACCCTAAATTCGAACTACAGATATTATCGACTGACATAACGGTAGACCAAACTACAAATTATGTTATTCGAGTTACGTAAGTATAGTTTTTGGCCCGGTATTTAGCACAAAGTAGGGTTCAAGTGAAAAGCTGTTATGAAATCTTCAAGGCAAACACCATACAGTCATGATATTACGTGGAACTTGTTTAATTTGTTTATTTACTTTGTAACTAAAGGTTTATTGTCCAGAGGAAAAATATAGCGAAGAAATCTCCATTGATTAATAGTAATTACATTATTATAGGTATAGGCTGTCACGATAGTAGCTACTGATATAATATTATTAAGATCATCATTTTGTTTTACAAGTCGAAGTCTTAGTGATCATTCAAAAAATATTAATTTCTTCATCGCATGTCTTTGTTTGTTTTGAACATTGCACTTTTTCAGTATACTGAAATAGTGTTTTAATAAAGCTTTGAACAAAGTCTAAGTTGTCCATGACAAGCTGGTAGTTTTAGGTTTCGAGGAACAAAATATGTCCTTATTCTGGGAAGCACTTGTACCAACATCCAATGATAGATCAGATTACATTGTCATTGCCCTTTGCAATACCTATAGGCACTTGCATTTACTTAAGCCTACTTTAATGTCTGCTTAAAAAGGTTTTAACTATTACCTACCCATATAAGAGGTATATGTAATGGAAATTTTAAAATTATCTAAAGTTGTTTTGAGTGAATGTCGTCGGTCGTCGATGACCTATAAGAAACAATCTCGATAACTGCATTTTGTGAGCAATATTCAATTGTACTCAGTCTGACAAATTTATTGCTCCGGATTGTATCTTTGAAGATAAGAGTTATTGTGATCGTACTTAACACAGCAAGGACTTTAAGGAACTAGACAATAACCAGCTGCCATCTCTTAGAGAATGTAATATTGTAGTTGTGGAACCATAAGAGTGCTCTACAAAGCGTTTAAGTATTCAAAAGTCAAATTATTTTTGCATAATGTAGAAGTACTTTAGAACATTGTTAACATATTAAATTATTTCATTAATTCAATTCAAATTTCATTAATTTGTTCTTAAATTATTCGTAGAGTTCAGGAAAAGTCCCTAGATAGTAGTAAGGTAAGGACTTAAGGGAGACATTTACATATTCGAAGAGTTTCAGTGCGTTTCAGCGTTCTTGTAGGCTATCTAGACAGTCTAAATCTTTTTTATTGCGGTTCTGAGACGGTATCCCTAAAGTATATGGACGAAAGTCTTAGACGAATATCGACTGCGGAATACTGCGTATTACCCACAGATTAAAATAACATAATAAATAATTATATTTTCAGACGGTACAAAAATACGCTTTGGTTTAAATACTAAAATTAACAAAAAATTGTAGGTATGCGTAGTGGCGTCGCATTACAATTGCGTAATTGTCATTCCTATGGGAATACGAGAATGAAATGTAGAGTAGGTTATTTGCTGGTAGTAGCTTTCAATTAATTAAATGATTATTGAAAATTTCAAATCTATTTAGTGATTTATGCATAAAAGCGTTGCCAAAAGCACATGCTTTTTTTCAGTAGTAGTTATAATCACACGTGGAATTGTGGAAAAAACTCTCCTTTTTATTCGATTAAAAGATGATGAATAAAAACAAACACATGTTTACAATCAGAACATACTAAAGGCATGCATATTATGTTAACTCCAATCGCCTAATAAGCCGCTAAGTAAGGTCTACTCGTTGGAAGACAAAGATAAATTACGGTTATAATTATCTTACTCAGAATAGATATTACCAGTAAGTAATATGACGTCAATCGGAATATCACCTTTTTCCTGCGTCAGGCGCACGTAGGACTGCTCGATTTCTTTATTTTTAATCTCGAACCTTTTATTTTTATATAGGCTTTAGTACTTTTTAAGATCTTGTCACGCAATCTGGATTCATGTAATTTTCCGATGTTTGTTTAAAAATTAAATTTGAGGCGTGTAATTTTTTGTAGGTTTAATTATTGTAGAGTCATAAATACGAGTAAGGATGAACGACTGTGGTAAAAAAAGTCTGGTAGAAAATTGGTCTGGTAGAAAACTCAATACGAGTAAGGAAATACAGAAAAAAAAAACTAATAAGTTTATGTAGTGTTGAACCACTATATTTTATTTAGTGTTGGATATCAGATAACTTATTATATTTTATTTTGGTTCAACTAATATTTGATGGTAGACAGCATTTTCAATAATAATACAACCTTGAACTGGATGCCGTTAATGGAATTCTGACGACGTCGACGCAACGTGGAATATTTCCCGGAAAACTTAGGGCCGGAGTCCTTTTGTCTCTTTAGAGTGAAATTACAAGACGAGTTATGCTCGAAATTTAGAACTTATAATTGACCTATCCATCTTTACGGCCTTCTAAAGATAGGAATTTAACATTGTTTGTAAGTATCTACTTCTACTAAAGCCTGAGGACCTACTACGACCTCTTAAAACAGTTGTGGAAACAAGTCACCGCTCTATGTCGTGTAAAGCACCGTCTTCCTTCTACAATTGCGTCAGTACTGCCAAAAAGTAGTTGTTGGACCCCCGTGCTGAATAATTACAGAAATAAGAAACTGAAAGTTAAATAAATCATCAGTTAAAAACTTACCGTTTCTAATATTTTTCATAAACAACCTTCAGAAAGTAAAAACGTGTAACGTCTTGGCGTGTCTCAAATAATTACATTCAAATGAATTTTAAGCAAATTACCATAAGACAATTTGTCATAATGTATACAATAGTGTACATTTTTGTTTAATTTAACGCAGCTGTCAGGGTTAATTGAAGTCTCAAATTTTCACTTCTTTAATGTACCTAAAAGATATGTAGAGATGTAATATTTAAGTTTACTATTTGAACAAGTTTCAGGCCACGTGTTCACTATAAGGATGTCAAGCGAGAGATGTGTTTTCAACGTAGACGACTATGGTTACAAAAACCAATAATTTCATTTACATATACTCGAATACTTCCCTTTTTTAATTACTTAAGGAAGCGGTGAAGGAAATGAGATAAAAATTTGTAACCTTTTATTTAAATAAAGGTTTCAAAATTTGAATTTTATTGATAAACCGCTTTTATTGGCTTATCAAACACATTCCTCGCTACGCCTCTCTGGAAACGAGCATTAAAGTCTAGACAGTTGATTATGCACGGAAATTACCTATTTAATAAGTCACTCACGAAACACGAAATAGGGGAGTTCAAATTACATGCAGTCTCAGATTGTTGAAATTTCAAGAAAGATTTTGCGTCTAAATTACGTAACTATGACTTTTTCAGTATTCACTGGCTAAATTCAACATGTTTATCCAAAGATGATTCAAAAGAGATTAAATAAAAACAAAAAAGCCGTTTAATGAATGTCGCATCACGTATCTTATTAGCAATGATGACCCAAATTTAAAACAAACACTTATATGGGTTTGTATATTTTGCTAACGAATAACAATGGTTGACTTCAATGGTTGATGTTTAAATTCAAATTAAAATAAAAATAGTACATTATTGTTAGTATTTTGGGCGTATATTCTTGTAATCGACAGTGCTTAAAACGATGATTTGACGAATTTCAAACGAAATTATAATGTTTTATCACTTTATTAGTCACAGATGTTAACCTTTTTACAGAATACTGATTCACTGTTGGCTAAAAAAAGCAATTTGAGACACTCTCCGAACCAAAATTAACATACCAATATGCACTACATCACACGTGTTTTCAAATAAATCAATTATGAGGGCAAACGAATTTTTTGCGCATCAATATTTAACTCAACTTCACATATTTGGTAACAGGGAGTCGATGTTTTTCTCGAAGCAACAAATATCATTTTTGCATTTTCTGATGGTTTTTCATTCACATCGTCGTACACAAACGTTAGGTTAAAGGACAGGCCCGGGGGAATCCTCTTACACCGAGATAGAGACAAGTTTGTAAACCTTATTTGCTCCACATCAGGGACGATTTTGAACAGTCTTAAGTAAACAGGTTCCAAAGTAATGTTGTTGAATTTTAAATGCTCTGTTGTCACAACCCCTCGTCTATATTCGACCCTAAATATGGCCGGGTATGATACAAGCCGATTTTCGCATATGTAAGATGCAGTTTTGCGAAGTGGGCTGGAGTAGTACTTGGATATCTCTATGAATCTTTCCACTTCGGACTTGAAGGCATCGTTGGGCTCATATCGTTCTGGGGGGTCTTCAACGAGTTCAGCTTTTGTTTCCTCCTTCACGGGCTGCAGGTTAGCGATGACCGACTCAGATGGCAAGAGGGTCTGGAGCGCCTGGAGTGGACGCCCTTTTCTATAGGGCGGAGATTTCAATTTTCTTCTTTGTGTTTTATGCATTGCGACGACGATTGACCTAAACGACGGACTTTTAATGTTCACAAAAATTTTGTTCGCGGCACGGCGACATTAAATTTGATTTCTGATGAAATAAATGTCGGTCGAAAAACGTCAGATAATGTTAGCTTTGAAAAGAGGTGTTCACGTTTTAGTTTTACCTAAGATTTTTTTTAGACTATGCAAATCCGTTCATCCGTATCTATGGTTTACCATGACTTATTGTAAAGTCGTACATTCTCGGTAGGATGATAATAATAATTATGTCCGGACTGATTTCGGCCACAGCGGCTAGGGTTACTTTGACACCAGCCAACTACGCGAGAGATATTATAGAACACAAGTATGTGCGCAAAGACAGGTGCACTCACTGTTCCCTTATTTTCATAGCCCGATGGGACGGCAATCCGACACGGCCTGAGACAGATCAGGCGCAGGACCTACATTTTTACGTGCCTACTAAAACACGCAAGTAGTGATATTTATTTCTAAAACGCACGCAACATTCGAAAAATCGGTGCGCGCAGTGGGATCGCGGGATCGAACTCCAGACCTTTGATTTGATAGTCCTGAAGTTTCACCACTAGGTTAGGATAGTTTCAAGTAGGATACATTTATTGAAATAAAATAATAATACAAATGCTACATTTTAATTTCAATTACGATTCTATGTGCCAGACATTTATTTAACTAACTGTTTTGTTATTAAGCATACTTTTATTAGATGTAACGTAGTAAGAATATGTTAAACAAATATTGGCACAAAAGTAATAGTATGATGTCAAACATGTCAACCAAAAATTATCCTCAATATCTCTATAATATGTATATCTCTCTCGGCTAACAAATAACAGATATTCGATTATTTTCCTTGAGTATATCTGGGTCTTGACTGCTATCAGACTAATAAGTATGTATGTATGATTCAATAATAATTACAATAACCAGTAGGTATGCTGATCATAGTTCTACTATGTAAAATTGAATACTACACGTGTCTTGCTTACCTTTAGCAAAATACTGAGCTAGTGATGATTAATTAAGTGGTTGATATACATATATTATTGTAAGAAATTCAACACAATATTTTCGAGCTAAATTATAAAAAAGTGGTATAAAAAGCCTTTGACTCACATTTGGGTATGTCAAAAGAGTAAACAAATCATTTGAAATGTAGCTCAGCGTTTGGGGAGTTTCTTTGATTTTCTTGAAGCTAGTTTTTTTTTTCTAATTTCTTTAAATCTCTTCGATAATGTACAAATACAATATGTTATTTTAAATCAAAGAGCAATCCGAGACCTTTTTCCGATTACATTTAGATTTCTTTAATGGAAGAAAATCTAAGATTATGAAAATATGTGGAATTAACTTTGATTTTATAAATAATATTTGTTAAATTATTGATTGATTTGCGTATACAAGTAAGTGTTTTATTCTTTATTGTCGAATCTGCTGGCTAAATCGTATATTTTTTGTATGCTATAGGCATATCGTTTTATATACATTTGTTTAGATTTTAATCTATTAATTTTAATCCTTGGTTCTATTTCCGTATCCGGCTTAAAATCATGGCCTCGAGAGTTTCTGCTCCAAATCTGGATGGCCACATGTTTAGTTTGGAAACTTCGTTACGTATGCACGCCTCGTTTAAGGAGGTTGTATACATCCAATATGTCAGCAGCAATAAAAATTACCTACTTGTACGTCAAAAGTTTATGATCTGTGTTTTCGTGATACATTTAGTTTTTGTTTTAAGAAATCAGTAATTAGAGTATTATTTTTATACATGACAAATTATATGTATAAGACGTAAAAATATTCGTGTCTTAATATAGAAAACATTTGAATTAATTTTGTATATTATGGTCAAAGACCATATGCGAAGTATTTAATTGTGTGTTAATTGCGGGAAAATTACAATTTTAGACTACGTGATATCTCTATTAAAATATTAAAAATTCATTTTACAACAAATTTTAAAATGTCCTACTAAATACGAGGATTAGTGCTATTTGTAACTGAAGTATGACAATTAGATTCCTTGTAAATGTCTGTATTATTCAACATCTCGATCGTAAGATGTTAATTATGTATTACCTGGACTAGTATCAATCTGCAATGCAAATCATTTAGCAAAGCGTTTAGTAGGTATGAAGTATATAACTGGTATTATGGGGCTTTTGTCACGTCATTACATCATAAATCATCATTTCTTTTTAAACAGAATCTTTAGAAGAACCCTACAATACTATTAAAATTTTGAAGTGGTAGGTAACTAAACTTCTGACAAACCATATAGTTCTGCATTGATAAGCATACTGTAAACTGTAGGCACGCGAAAGTTCAATTAAAATTATATCAAATCATTAGTCCACTTTTCCTTAAAACATGAAATTTAAACGTCATAATATAGGTACCTATAGTTTGCATCGGCGCAACCAGTCATATTTTAACTAGGTGTAACTATTGAGGCACAGAGATATTTAAGTGACACAGAAACGGTATGCGATATACGATTTTGCTTACACAGGTGCCTAGTATAAGGTATAAGGCATCGGGTGGTAATATCAAAGCCTACAAGTACCTAAACGTACTGAAAGTGAACTCAATAAATCATTCCACCTGTAACATATGGGCTCATAATTTCCTTTCGAACCGCAGTGCGGTGCTAACCTGCCTACATATTTTAACAGGTGATATTATCGATTTTTAGAACTCAACAAGTGAAAACTTTTCACTTCTTTTTGTGTCTGTTGTATACTAAACGCATAATAGAGCATAATGGCGAAACACAAATTCTAAGGATTAAAATCATTTTCAGGAGACCAAATGAATTCCCAATAATTATAATTGGGTGCAGGATTTCTTGCCTTGCAGTGCCTGATCCACAGCAAAAAATACTTTAAAATATTTTCTGCTAACAAAAGCTTCATACAGAAAAGCTAAGGATTTTTATATGACATTTATCACTTGCTGGTTGACAATATCTGATCCCACTGTTGTAATTGTCTCTGGCTTACAAAAAATAAAATTAATATTCTTTGCCCAGGACAGGATATTTATACTAAAAGATTCCGATCATACAGTGTACCGATTATATCGTTAAACAGATAATATATACATAAACATGAGCCCATCGACAAACAGCCATTAGCCACCATAAAATACTTACCAGTCTAGCCATAAACTAAAGAGGTTATGCCAATCATAACTAGTTTCATGTATTATGTACTAGTGGCGCGATGAATTCAATTATAAAAGGGTATTAAGTAAACTAGTACAATGGTTTTAAGCGTAGTAGTTGTAACAGAAAGAGATAGAAAATGTAAAAGGTTGGTTACAAAAAGAGAAAACAATATATTTACTTATAAGTCTTCAGTACTTTTTATAAAAATGACATTTGCCTAATGAACTGATTTACTTGAAGCCAAGTAATGACTAAAGTGACATGTCTTTACATGTACGGTGTATAATTATTCAAAGTCACTACTAATGTATAATTTGTAGAAGAAAACTTTGTTAGAATAGCGAGATTTGGAAATCAAGATTAAAATTGTTTCACTATTGTAGTTGTGGAAAAAAAACATTGCTCTACGTAGTGTTGCATGATTTTACAATCCTTGTATATGACGTATTTTACGACTAATATCATTGCTGAAGAACCTTCGAAATTATGTGACTTTCAAATGGGTTTTTACAAGTTTTCTTTTACTGGGCCAATTATACATATAACACAATCTAATAGCGAGAATCCCCGAAGATTGAAGTATTAAAGTAGGAAATATAATTTATTTTTATAAATTACTTATGGAAACCTGATTGATTACATCCATATAACATCGCTTGACAGAAATTTTAAAACTTTTGCGTTCGCTTCGAGATTTGTTTCTTCTAAAAAAAATATTAATCTTTACCTGTTTGAAATTTGAAAATCATATTCTGATTCCACTTTAATCCAGATAGTGGAAATATTACACTATTACTTTCTTTGATTACGTAAATTATTGTTATATTTTTTTAAGAAAGCGTAAAAAAATAATTCCGTTTGAGAAGCTCTGAAGATATGTTGTCTGGACTGCGGTAAGAGAATACATTTATTATGAAAAGAGGTCGATAATTTCAGCAATTCTACCCTTTATTATCGAAAACGTATACTACAGACACAACACGTGAAAACCCCGAATTTTCAGGCCTAGGACCTCGACAAGTGTAATTCTTATGATTGATAAAATTACGATATAAACATCTATAACGAAGACTCGTACAAAATACGAGTTGTGCTATGAGATTTAAATTTCAAATCAGCGAAACAAATGTTCATTTGTTTAAAAACAGGTAAAAATGTAGACAGAATAATAAAGTGTAGGTTAAATAATATGAAAGATCAATGCAATCAACGACATTAAATTAGGGTGAGGAAACTTTTACCAAAAATTTAATTCCCTGACGCGTTACAAGTGATTAATTTATTTAACATACATTTATTTATGTAGAGCTAAAAATTGCGTGATTTATTTTGTTTAACGTATTTGACCTGCCACTTCCGAGACATCGATTTACATTAAAAATAAAGTACATACATGTATAAATTTATATTGTAAGCATGCAGTTCAAGACTAGACGCAATCTTGTTTAGTTATTTTAGTAATTAGAAAGATTTACACTTAACACTACACGTTGGTAGCATGAATTTCATGTATGTAACGTTACTTCTGCAAAATGTGTTCGGAGGATCTCTGCATGAATTTTAATGAACGTATATTTTGTCTCTACGTCCATGGACTTGCATTGGATTGAATAACGTAAATTGGGCTATTTCAATAACTATTGTTTTGTTCATCATGATTATCATCAGTCCATTACAGTTCATCATGTGATGCGTAGGTTATATTAATGTAATAGATCCCGTGCCTGGAATCACGGTAGTTCCCATCGCGTTCCTGTAATCTCTAGTAAAAGTAAAAGGTGAAGCACTTGGCACACCTCGTCACCTTCCCCAGGGCGAAAGAAACTCTATGAGGAAACAAAAGAAAAACAAAATTTGTTAAACATATTATAAAGTAAATTACTGTCTGGTTCAACGACATTTTTGTGTTTTTTGAAACAAAAAAATACACCTTTTATTTTCGTAGACAGTTTATATTTTGTATTACAAACTCAATTCAATGTAAACAGATGAATTAATGGCTTATTAATACGTAAATTGGAAAATTACTGAAGTCATTAATGTATCAATTTGCAGATAAATAAATAATTAGGTGAGTGAATAAAATGGAACTTTATACCACATTAGTATACAAAAATATTTAATATGTTAAATGAGGTGCCTAAGAGAGCTAAAAAAAATGTCAATTATACTCAATCCTTTTCTTTTTAAATAACAATTACGATATCTTATTTTTTTTGTGTACACGTTGATGTAAATTGCTGGGGTACTCAACTTATCAAACATTGCTAATATTCAAAAGGACCATTATTCAGGGCAGGCGAGGACAATATACCTCAAATGATACCGCGCGACAGTTTTCGGCAGAAATCGATCATGTCTATGCTAAGTGCGTACCCGAATTAAATGTGTAATGCACGTGTTATGCCTCACGTAAGAACGCACGCGATACTGACACGTTTTATGCGCTAATACTGACTTTGGTTTACGCATAGTATTTATACATTAGCATTTTCAAGTCTATTTAAATTGAAAAGAAACAATACTCATTAGTTAATTGAATGTCGTATAACAGGAAGGTTTTAAACACTTACGTCATATGTTGCATTAAAAATGTCTGGATTTGGAATAAATTTGTCGATTACACTTATTAATAGGCGGGGATCGAGCCTTCATTGCCTCGCAACATTATAGTGTTAAAATAATAGTAAGGAAGGTGATACTCTACTCTGCTATTAATGCAGTAATTTGAAATAGATGTAACCTATTTTGTAAACTAAAAGATTTGTACCAAATATAAACCAGGCCCATATCTTTATGTAGTGTTTTAAAATCATTTAGTTTTTTTTTTCTTACATGAAACCTATTTGGACGCAAGATGCATTATTGTTTATAACGTTGTTAGACGACACGCTAAAAGCATACTCCATTAAATGTACGTCCGCCCTAATTGATCACATCTTAATTAACAGGGTTGAAATGAGGACGTCTTAGGAGTCTTGGGACCTACTAACAGTCAACAAATGTGGAACTGAGACGCCGCGCCGTTCTATGCTGTATACGCTATCTCTCTTACTCAACTGCAAAGATAAGATATATTTCTTCAAATTAGTTAAAATCTTAAATGTTATTAATATACAACTCTGGAAATCGAGTTATCACTACATAGTATAAAACAAAGTCGCTGTCTGTCTGTTCGCTTTAATGTTTAAAACTACGCTACGGATTTTGAAGCGGGTTTTTTTTTAATAAATAGGGTGATTCAAGAGGCAGGTTTGTAATATGTATAATACATTAGTATTTTAACCCATGCAAAGCTGAAGCAGGTCGCTAGTCCAAGATAAAAACTAAATAATGCCTATCTTATTCGGTGTTAATTCTAACCAAATTAAATGCTGCAAACAAAATAACGTTACTGTAGAGCTCGCACAAATGCGCTGAGAAATTCTAAACAAGCCGACCAATGCTGACTTTGTGCTCGCAGATAGCGCTCAGCGTTTTATATTAAACCTTTTTTGTTAGTATTATATAGAACGAAACAGTTTACACGCTGTAAAATAATAGGACGTTGTTTTGCTGCCGCGAAATAATGCCAGCAAACTGCCGCGTCTTATGAATGGGTAAAGAAAAAATCTTTTGTAGAAAAAAGGTTTGTTTTTGTTGAGCAAGCTTTTAAAGGGTTGGATTTTTCTGTTATTTTTCTAAAATCTTACTATAATTTGAATCTGCCTGTACTCAAATAATGTATTCTTTGCGCTTTTGTCTTAGAAAATGCAGGTAATAAATATTTACAAAATGCAGCCAAGGTGATTATTACTTTGCTATTTTTTTTCCAGTTTTAATTAGACTAAGACAATTAACTAATACAAAGAAATCAAATATTTATATCTTACTAGCTGTTGCCCGCGACTTCGCTCGCGCAAATATCAGATTTAGTGGCAAAAGCATAACCCCTCTCTGACGCAGTCGGTTAAAAAGTAGCCTATGTGTTATTCCACGGCGCCAGTTAACTTCATACCAAATTTCATCAAAATTGATTTAGCCGTTTGAGCGTGAAAGAGTAACAAACATCCATACTTACAAACTTTCACGTTTATAATATAAGTATAGATTACATAGTTCTGTGGCAGTTTTACAGTATATTTTTCTTTAGCAATACACGTGAGCGCCATGTTCTGTTCCAATAGTTATTGAAAAGCATGTTACGAATTAATAATTGATCATATAATAACTTTTGATAATTATAATTTACACTAAGTTTAACTCTAAATACTTGCTTGCCCCAATTATATGAAGATGTAAAATATTTCTTGACGCAAAGATTACTTCCTATATTTTGCAAGTAAAGTGACATAACTTGTAATGGCTCATAATATCACGATAGACTGCATAATATGTGTAGTATAGTGTGCTCACTTTTTAAGAACAATGTGCAGAGAACTTAATACCACGTCTCAAAGTAACATTCTTGCAGTTGTGGAAGCGTGACAGCGCGCTACCCGGTGTAGAGCGGCGTCTCTCTCCCACAAATGCAACAATATTACATTAAGAAATATGGTACAGAGGTTCTATTGTCGTAAATCTTCAAAGAAACATAATTCACGTCCCACACCGTAGAATTTAATTAGTTGTGCGACTTTAAAGCAGGACTGGTGCTGTTGTTTAAGCAAACGCCTTAGAGCATCGTGTATTGCGCCGTCTCACTTCCAAAATATGTAGGTACAAGGTAGGTCTGTAATAAATCGGTCATTAGCTATGAAAAGGTATTGATAATTTGAGGCTCTACTATTTAGGCTACGTAACATCGAATTAAAATGGAAAAAAAAACAAACATTAAACGTACGGGAATAGTAGCTGTTTCTGTTCGACAAGAGACGTGATTTCGATATGTTAGCTGTACCTTAACTAGTCCGGACGGTATACCACCGTGTTTTGTTAAGGATTACAGTTCAAAGTTTGTATAATTTTTATTGCATTTTTATTATTGTGCTTGCAAGAAGATAAATAGTAGTGTTTGAGAAAAGAAATGACACCATGGCGTGGTTAGATATGTATATTTATGATAAAAACATCACTAACTAATATTCGGAAAACTTAAGTTTGTAAAAAAAATATTTAGCAGAAGTGTAATACTGTAATGAATCGAACCTCGAGCAGTTTTCTTCGTGGCTGTATAAATCATGAAGTTCTCTCTCAGGATCAAGTCAAGCGGTTTGAGCTGACTAAAGAGCCATAGAAGGTACCGATAAAGAATGAAATCCATTTTTTAATGCAAATTAATAAAATTTTATATCAAATTACCCATGATTGTAAAGTAATGAAGTCGTAATATTTTAATTTGCACGATGAATTGCATAAAACACGATACACAATGCTAATCCAGGCGTTAGGTATTTGTTTTATAGAATTACGTAACAAAAATATATAGACTATATAGACCACGACAGTCTTTTGTGTAAAACACTGCATTTAATATCGTCACATTCGATCGTACACATATTTCAATTGTTTATTACGCGTCAGCGCATACGCAGCAGATATTTCTTATTATAAGCAACTGGTGCAAAGGAAATTAAATCTCAGATTGTACTCGTACCTGCGACTTCAAAGACATCGGTAGTTTAGTTTATGAAGCAGCCTGGCTATAAATTAGTATATTAGCTTCCATTTTTGATTTTGATTCGAATTTGATTTGGTCCTCAATTCGATCCTGAAATGGTACTATAAATCCCAAAATTACGTAATGAATTCTGGACACTGCACAAATTAGTGATAGTTTCCGGTTTTAGAGAGTCAACTTGATCTTGAAGAGATTGAAACTGAAGTAAATTCTGAACGAAGTCAGCCTGCAGGTGTTTTGAACTAGCGGTCCCGTTTGAGGTTTCTATATTTCATTTACACTTAAAGCCAGAGTAGGAATTAGGCCTAAAATAATTACGCACAATTTAAAAATCTAATCTAATTACCTCATACTGTTCAATAATAATGAAGGCGTTAGTGCGGGAAATCCTAAGCAGATAAACTGATTAATCACACAATTAAAATAGTACAATGTAAGCGCTTATGCCACGTGAAAACTACGATATAAATTGCGATGTAGTCGCTTTGCTTTATTAAGGCGACTAGATGCACTGGCAGGTTAGCAAGGACATAAGACAATTACAAACGTTACTTTAATGCACTGCTTGAACTTCAAATAGGACGCAAGGACTGATTTGTAGACTGCAGAAATACGCCTTACACTTGGTAATTACAAAAATGTATGATTTTTTATATACATATTTTGGAAAAGTTACATAATGCACCATCACTCACATAATTGTTCAGATATAAAAAAAATCCTCGCCGACGTTTGTCAAATTACAAAAATTTACATAATGAAAATCGTTTTCGATTTTTTTTCTTATAATTTGTACATTTAACTGAATTTTTCAAGTTTATTTGCATAATAAAGTTTGCTATAAGTATCGGGCTGCGTTGTGGGCTGTGACGTCACGCGCTTGTATATAGAGAGTTGCGCAGGAGTTTCATAGATAGTCAGTGGTGAGACACGTTAAGTGTCGTTCGGGGATAGGACCATTGTTCGTGTCTACCCCGCTAGTGGGACGTGATCCAAACAGAGGTAGGGAGCCATTTTATTATTTTAATCTAGTGATTTTTATTGGAAGTTTGTAACTAGTAAGTCAAGGTTCGAATCGCATCCAGGTTTAAAGTGAGTAATTTAGAACTTATTTTAGATATTTTTATTTGTTTTAAAGGAATTAAATAATGTTTGAAGTTTTTACGTTTAATATGTCTGGCGCTTAATATGAGTGGCCCTTTACGACGTTATACTAAAAGATTTTATAAGTGCATCAACCCAGTGTGTTTCAAGTGTAGTATAAACTAATCAATAACAAATAAAAAATTGTAGGTACGGGGCGTTAATTAAACTTTTAAAATATTTTTTATAAAGGAGAAGTGAATACATTTTGTATTATAAAAGAAAATACCATTAAAAACATTTTCAGATATTGTAAATTTTAAAATCGGGCTTAGAATATTTTTTATTTTCTTATTAAAAATCATTACCTAACATACAATGTCCTGGAATTTATTTTCCGATAGCATGTGTTTAAGTGTAACGTTAAGATCTAAACTAAAGATAATTGTATCAATTGTTATCTAATAAGTTTCCTTGCAGCAGTATGAAATCTAATTCAATGATACAATTATCATAACTGGCTCTAGTATTATCGGTATGCAATACACAATTTAATATAAAACCTGATTAATATTGACTTAACATTCAAATGTATAAGGCCCTGTATAAATTAGTATGTATTTGCTGAATAAACTAAACACCTTCGTTATAATAATATTAAACAATCATGTCTATTTAGCATTAATTGTAATAATTAGCAATCACGTCAATTTAAGTTAAAGGCGAAAGTTTGTGTGTTTATGTGTATGTATGTTTGTTACCTCTCTTCACTTAAATGGGTAGAAGCAATTGGATTCAATTTGGTTAAAAAGTAGCTGACACCTCGGATTTAAACATAGGCTACTTTACGCAGTTATAACTGTTATTAACACGAGCCAAACCGTGAAGAAAATCTAGTCCTATTAATAAATCAGCTCAAGGTCGAAGAATCTAGTGATAAATTTCGCTTGTTTAAGCTTTTACTGACATTACCAAGGTTTTAATCTGTTTGTGCTTGTTCATTGATTCCGAGCACGTTTGTCTTTTGTTTTGCTCAGGTTAGGTACGTAGGTGTGTGTTAAGTTTCGCTAGATAGACTATCCTTGTACGAGAAGATATTTTGTAGACTCAAGGTCATGTGTAAAGGTTTTAAGTTTGAATACTTTCCCTGCATTCTTCATATTACACACACACACATTCTGTTGTCTGTAATCTTTCCGAAATATGTGAATTTGTGGAAGAATTAATGCGTTTTAAAATGAAACTATTTCCATGATCCAGGTGTATAATTTATTGTAGGAAAGGTACACTCTAAAGGACCCTAAATTAATTAATGAAAATCAATACGAAGGGAACAAATATAAGAGTTAGTATAATTAATGTAGTTCGAGTATTGAGTAAACAAGTATTAAACAATTTATTTCAAATAGTGCAAATGATAATTAACACGCATATGTATTACTTATTATTCGTTTTAATGCCTATAGTTAATATCCAGATTATACATAATTCATTAGATCAACACACGTTTTCTATTTAACAAATAATAAATATGTAAAAGAATATTCATATTACAATAAGAACTAGTTTAAACAAACAATTGTCTATTTGTTTAATATAGGTAACTAAATATTTGCACTTATTTGTTAATCTTATTTATAGAATCATCTTGATTTATTTTTACTTGTAGTTAAGCGGGTATTTTAATCCTATGTAGTTTCACATTCTAAAACAAATGAATTCGTAATTAAGAATTTGTTTTAGTTTATTTCGATAGCCGAATGTAAACGTGTCTCACAAATGTTGACTCATATTTATAATCAATGGTACTGATTTGTTTTTTGTTTTATTTATGAGTCTAGGAAAATTAGCGTTTTACCTTAGAATAAGACATAATATCTATAAACTGTACAAACTTTTATTTTGATACCCTAAATCTTGAGTCAAACCTGTTGTGTGTTCATGTTCACTTGGTATATAAAATTAAAATATGTTAAGCACAGGTATCTACAATCGTAGTAATTTTTTTAAAATTAATGGCTGATTTTCTCGAAGAAAATCGTTATTTTATGGGCAGTTAAACTTATTAGGTATACACGTTGTATAACCCAGTTATAAAATAAATTCCCCCCTAAAGGCGCTTACGCAAGACTAATGGAAAACTTATCGTGATTGTAACTTTACAGAAACTGATTATTTTATTCTAGACTTCTAAATTATCACGTTTAAGAAAAACTTAATAAATGATGATAACGATTAATGTGATAAATTACTATCGGTACATTACAACTCACTATTTAATTATATTTTTTTTTAATATTTTTATTTTCACACCAAACCTCTAATTACCTAACAAAGAAAAAAAACGCAATTTTATTTATGAATTTTCAGGTCTATTTATCGCTAATTTATATCGTAAAATGACAATAACATAACACTGAAAGTAACTTTGGTAAAAAAATCGGTATTCGTCCAGAAGTATCAAACTTCACTTAACTCGCGTTTACCAAAATCCTAAATCCACGGTTATCTCATAGTAAATTCCTGTTTACCGCTGTACTTAGATAACTTGAAACTACGCACAACTAGTTATGAAGGGGATTCGAACTAACGACATTTACATTCAAAGGCCACTTTGTGAATAGGTCCTTTAGATCTAACCCAATAAGAATCAATCAAACACGTTTACTCTAACTTTACGTCTCATTTCAAAGTTATAATACCTTTTCTTCCTTTTGTCTTTCTCATTCATAAATTACAAGTTTTCTTTCGAATTTCAACTGACCTTAAAACTTTATGAATTTATTTTACAATGACAAACCGACTTAATGTTGTGAAAAATGTTTCTTTAAATTTGAAATACCTACTTACACAGTGAAAAATATCAATCTAAAGCGGATTAAGATACGTGTTTTTTTTAAATACGTGGGGTTTCCTTAGATTGGACTTTCTTGGTCTTCGTCTAAATGTCAAAAACTATACAGTTCTTATCATCGTTCAAAACTTACATTTTATTTTATTTATTTAGGAAACAAACAGTCTCTTACAAACTATTTTCTTCTGTATAGGCAAGAAATCCTCCCAACATGAGCTACGCAGCTGCAGAGAACGTGGTGCCCACCAGCACATGGGCCGCCACCAACCTGTTCTATGTACTCCTCGTGCCAGCCCTGATTCTCTGGTATGCTTACTGGCGCATGTCCAGGCGGCATATGTACGAACTCGCAGCCAAACTACACGGACCACCTGGCTTGCCTCTACTTGGAAATGCTCTGGAATTCACTGGTGGATCTCATGGTACGTAAATTTACCCCCTATGTATTTATACTGTGGTTTTTGCATCCTGTGGTCTCCTACAGTTGAAGGAGTACACAAGACGCATACCCCTGTCCTTGATTTTAAACATTTAATGTGTACAACCTTTGTTGGAGGCCCATGAACAAATAAATACTGTAAAAATTCAAAACTGTAACGTTTTATCTCAAATATCTTTCCTCAAATTGTCTTCTATAGTGATTCCAGTCTCAAATGTAAATTTCTCCTAATTCCTCAACAGATATCTTCAGAAATATTATTGAGAAGAGCATTCCTTACGACGGTGAATCCGTCGTCAAGATCTGGATTGGACCTCGTCTCCTGGTGTTCCTGTACGACCCTCGAGATGTAGAGCTGATCCTCAGCAGCCACGTCCACATCGACAAAGCTGAAGAATACAGGTTCTTCGAGCCTTGGCTCGGTAATGGGCTACTGATCAGTACCGGTAAGTACCCCAAAATCAGACACAAACTAACGACGGAATTTTCCAGGACGGATATGGATTTAAAGGTCAAGTAAGCAAATCAAAACTAACAGCAGTAAACAAAAAAAAGGAATGACAATCTATACATATAATAAATCTGTAGAAAAGTCATTTTTGTACATTGAAGAAATTGAAAAAAAAAATAGCCAGTGTGTGAAAAGATAACTAACAGAACCCATTTCCATTATTTTTGAAATTTTTGTCTGTTTGTCTGTTTGTCTGTTTGTCTGTTTGTCTGTTTGTATGTGCGCGCATCACGTAAAATCTACGAACTCAATGCAGACAATGTTTATACACAAAAATTATACGCAACTTGTGGTATAACTTAGTCTTTGTTTGATCAAAATCGGTTCACTCTACCAAAAGATATGATTAATTTAGTGAATTCAAGAAGTAAAATAATTACGTAACGCAATTCAGTGAAGTACTTGCAACGACATCTTATGACAAAAAATAGAACTAATGTTGACAGCAAAATTACAACTCCGATAGATGGCGTTGTGCAAATTTCGTCGTTTTCTGAATCGCGGTGTTAAGATTTGACACCATTATATTATTGCTGAAGGTCGGGCTAACATAAATACTATATATTATTGTGCTATTCTATACAGGGGGTGATCAATCACGAATTTTAGTAACTGTTCTACTGTCACCATAGCTGTGTACGAGTCACCATAGCGACCAAAATACTGTTGCTATGGTTTTATGTTTTTACATTAATATATATTAGCTTACATGTTATTTGGCTTGCAACATAGCAATCAAAATAGCCGGGTTGGTGAATTGCGAGCTTCGTATTTTTCAAGTTCAAATTCAAATTTCATTTCGACATACACTTTTTGAATTTATTTTTCAATAATTTTTTAATATAAATTTTACTAAACAAACATTTACTTTTCTTCTATCGTTTTGGATAGTACAAAAGTATTGTATGAAGTACCTGGCTTTTTTAACATAAAATTGTTTTTTAAAATAAACAAAAACAATAGTTTGGACGGTAAATGATTTACTATATTTTATTAACTAGCTGTTGACTGCAATTTTGTTGTGGGTAACGCGTGGTTTTGAAGATTTGATAGTACTTATACACTACTACAATTGTGCACCAATTGCGATGGTATAGGGTAGTTGCATTGATAAAAGTGTGTTGATATACTGTTATTAATATCATTAATCTCGCGTACGAGTATGCCCCGTTCACATTCTCCCGCAAATGGTTTGTTACGTGTGCATAACACTACCCTTCTTCAGGCTCAGTTGGCTCAGCTCAAACTACCATAATTAGAAACTTAAAACATTGATAACCATATAACACTAAGAAGGGATTTTTGAAAATTCGTCCGTCAAGGAGTAGAAAGAAAACGAAATAGAAGATCGGTGCCCGGATTAATCTGCTGCACCCGCATACATCCACCAGATTGGGAGCGGCGTCCGATGTTCGTCGCACCACAGTGCATAGCGCTCAACAAAACGTGTCGATTAATATCTGGCTCTTTAAAACCAACCCTGCTCAATAAGTTCTCCCTTTGGTTAGCATTGCTCTACCTGACGTTAGAAGAGAAGTCGCATGCGCGCTCGAAAAAGACATCGAGGAATCAGACACACGACATCGGACACCCCCTATGTAATACCAAAGCTTACACCCGATTAGACTTAAGAGCCAAAAGAGCTTCCTCCGATGTACACTGGCTACAAACGAAACTCCAACTCGAACTCGGTGCAAGATCTGGGCAGATCAGCATACTACCACCTGTCACTTATGTCCTACCTCATAAACGACTGCCGCCCGGAATTCTTTGCAGTGACCTGTTTGGAAAGCATTCAACCGTCTGAGAATCCAAGTAGGTCGTTGCAAACAAAATTTGTCAAATTTGGGTATACAGACCTCTCTAACATCCAGTAAGAATGCGTCATCTCCGTCCAGACGATGTCACACCACCTATAGTGACGAAAATGTCTGCACACTTGCAATTCAAAGGATCTACTATTTACGAAATACTACGTACAATTGACACAAAAGAAGAAGGTTTTTCTAATTAAACTTAAAAATAGAGAAGAAACGGCGTAACAAACTTCACAACATAATTCAATACACAATTAGTTTTAGTGTTTCCAGAGGGTATTAGTTTGCCGTAGCCAAGGATAGTTGGTGTGCCGTCATCGAATTCTGCAAAGAAGTGATGACGCTCAACAAAAAACCGCAGAAAGAACACGGGACGCCTCATCTGACCACTCGATCCGTGCCCAGCGAGCAATAAATAGAAGAAAGACCAAATTTACCCTCCTCAAACCACCATAAATAGCCTATACAGGTAGGCTAGGGGAAGTCTACTGTACTGTATAATATAAAGGCAAAGACGGCAAGCACGGTGCTTTCGCGCGACTCTTAATGAGCGCTGAGGAAAACTGACTCCACGTCAATTAAGAAGCTCCCGTTAAAAAGATCTCTCCCGTCAGGGTTCACGATAGTTTGCGAAAGTGTTCCCATGGCTCCAGACAATAGGACACGGAGATGCACTCAGGTGGTTTTAGCCAGTCAGAATCCGGCACACTTCTTCCCCATCGCCCATTTTCAAGACCTTCAATCCAAATTGGCAAATTAGTGTAAGATAGTGGCCACAGCAACAATATAATACGACCTATCATCATATGAATGTTGGACTAACCTTTAAAATTAGCAGTGTTAACAGTCAAGTAATATGTTTGTAAGAGTAAAGGTTATGAGTAGAAAGTTAAGAAATAATTTTGGAACAGAACTGGATTAAGGAGCTTGCATTAAACTTTATTTAGCTTTACTTTTTGTACAGCACTACACATCTTCAATTTACCTAATCTTCAATACCACGCAGACAATGTCACGGGCAACAGCTATTTCTCAGTGAGTTTTGAATGTTAACCCATAGCTGTGACATGAAAAAAAACTCTTAAAATAATAATAGGAACTTTAAAGCTTAGGTAGTACATTTTTTACTTAATAATATTCTTAGTTCGTCATCTATTTTCACGCCAAGGTATATGTATATAGCCTACTCTTATATAAACAACGTTGTTTTGTTTCGACAACCACGCGAACGAAGTCGCGGGCACAGCTAGTTCAAAATAAAATGCCAGACCCGAAATAAAGTGATTGTAACTGCGTTGTTGACGTCATCAATGCGCATTTTATAATTTTAGTCAAGTTTGAGGAAGTTAAATAAATTCAAGTCAGTTTTCTAAGGAAAAGTTGTATCTAAGATTGTAATGACTGCGTATTAAATCACAAATATGGTTTCTACTTGAAATAGACCTCGCATTCATCACAGAATGCAACAAAGAACTCCACTTAGCCATAAACCATCCGAGGAATTAACTGCTACCGCATAAAGACGCATCTTAGGAAGCATCTAGTAAAATCGATATAATCGAATAAATACGATCAATGATCATTTTGTGTGCAGTTTACCAATCTTTGATATAATAAGTGATATGAACTTTGATCTCTTTTTTTTTACTTACTACGACCCGTGCATTCCAACCGATCTTACAGTTTCTTTACAGTTTACAGGTGTGTGCTCTAAAAATGAGATTTTTTTGTTTGTAAATGTACATGAATCCATCGCACGACTCTTATGTCGAGTTCAATTGATCTATCTGACTGGGAGAACGTAACAGCGATGGTCGCATCGACCAATTGAGTAGTTGGACTCTATTCTTATTTTTATCCTTTTGTTACCAGGCCAGAAATGGAGGTCTCACCGCAAACTGATTGCTCCGACTTTCCACTTGAACGTTTTGAAGAGTTTCATCGATCTCTTCAACGCTAACTCTAGGGCTGTCGTCTCTAAACTGAAGAAGGAAGCTGGAGAGTTCGATTGCCATGACTACATGAGCGAGTGCACTGTGGAAATCTTGCTAGGTAAGTCTTAAAAATGATTTATTTAAATATGCTATTATTTTTTGAGGATTTTCCTTATTTTTGTGATATTGGTAATTTTATTGAATACTCGTATCAATAAAATGATGTCAGAAAAATTATAGGAAATATCTGATGAAACTTTTCGATTTGTGCAAATTAAATAATTGTACATTTTTTTAATGTGCTTTAGTACATTCTTCATCCACAACCTTAAAACGAAGTATAAATATCACGAATAAAATCTTGACCTCCTTAGACAATTATAAAATGCATGCATAATAATATCATGTAAAATGAAAAAATATAATCGTGTTCCTTTTGTATTAAAATTTTAACGTATACATAAAATATGTATAACAACCCTATTGTATTCAAAGAAGTTTAACCTTACATATCGGAAACAACTGTTGGAAAATACAAATAAAATTAAATACATGTTTTTCCACTCTGCCCTCTCTTCTCACACACTCTACTTAATTCCACTTTGATGCTTTATTTTGAACTAGATTCCGCGCGCGGCTCCGCCCGCGTGGTGCGTTAACTCGCAATAAAAAGTAGCCTATGTCACTCAGTGAAGATGCGGCTTTTTAATGGTGAAAGAATTTTCAAAATCGGTTCAGTAGTTTCAGAGATTACCCATTACATACAAACTTACAAATTTTACCTCTTTATAATATTAGTATAGATAAAAAACAATTTAATTAAAATTTAATACATAAAATAACGCTGCATACTTATCGTTGTTCTTATAACACATTCAAGTCTTCCCATATTGGTCATTCCCCTGCTCTTATCCCAATTATTATTTGGAGTCGGCGCAGCATGTCTTCTTCTTCCACACGTTCTTATCTGACGTCATCTCGCAAGTGACACTCTATGTACATCGCACGGGTCTTCCCATATTATTCTTTGTAAAACAAAAGATAGTGTTTTGCTGACACACAGTTTTTGAAGTCCATTTCCTAAGTACGTGCACATAGACATGCACCGACTCATTCAGTTCCTTTTACCAATGGCTTACGCGTGCTCAGAATAATTACAAATTTACAACATTAGAATTTAATTATGAGATCTTACTCTAACCACAATGCAATAGGGATGGAATAACCGCGACTTCGCACGCGCGAATGTTGATTATAGCTGCAAAAACGTTACCTCCTCTGACACAGTCGGTTAAAAAGTAGCCTGTGTTAATACAGAGTTTTAAGTAACTTCATAAAAAAATATCCAGTTTGAGCGTCAATGAGTAACTAACGTCCATACTCAAAAACTTTCACGTTTATAATATTAGTAGAATGTTACGGACTGCGATAAATTTGGTTCTTTGTACTTTCGCTCAATAGAACAGTTTTTTAATTACAATTGCAAGCACTAATTATTCTGCTGATAATGTATTTAACCTAACACGTTACCTTTAGCTAGTTTTACATGTATAATTATTTAATTTATTAGAATTCCTAGCAAAAACCGTGTAATTCGTCTGTGCATAATATATATATGCACCTTATATAAATACGTCCAAATAGTCTACAAATATAGATTTTTTTTATTAAATTTTTTGAACAACTACAACTCTCGGATACGCTGATATTAATAGTCATAAAACTCTTCCGTTACTGACTGACTGACTGACTGACTGACTGACTGACTGACTGACTGACTGACAGACAACGCACAGCCGAAACTACTGGTCGTAGAAAGCTGAAATTTGGCATGTAGGTTCCTTGAGATATGTAGGGGTGCATTAAGAAAGGATTTTTGGAAATTCAACCCCTAAGGGGGTAAAAAGGGGTCATAACGTTTCTATGAAAAATCTTATTCCTTGGGTTTATAACCTTGAAACTTAGCACAAACACGTATATGGTCAAGTAAATAAGTTTGGCATTATAATTTTTTCCGAACTACCCTCCAATAGTGATTTAGGGGGTTGCGATTGGGTGACTGATTGACTTTCGCGCAGCCATAACCGCTAGGTGTAGGAGTCTAATATTTTGAACAAAGCTTCCTTTACTCACGAGAGTGAGCATTAAAAAAAGATTTTTTGGAAATTCAACCCCTAAGGGGGAAACAAGGGGTCATAACGTTTCTATGAAAAATCTTATTCCTTGGGTTTATAAACTTGAAACTTAGCACAAACACGTATATGGTCAAGTAAATAAGTTTGGCATTATAATTTTTTCCGAATTACCCTCCAATAGTGATTTAGGGGATTGCGATTTGGTGACTGATTGATTAACGCACAGCCGAAACCTCTCGGTATAGAAGTCTGATATTTTGAACAAGGCTTCCTTTAGTAACACAATTGACCACTAAGAAGGGATTTTTGGAGTAGCAAGCCCTTAGGTAGCGGGGGGGAGGGGGGAGGAGGAGATCAACTGATACTTTTAATTTTTCTAGACGATGTTTTTATCTCGCTTTACTTTTTGTTACATAACGTAATCGACAAACTCCAAAACTACTTATCGTTTTCAAATATTCACCATTAGAAAGCTACATCATCCCTGAGTAACTCAAGCTGTATAATATAATTCAAATTGTAACAATTTTTTAGCCTATGAAAGAAAGTCCTGTCGAGATCATTAAAAAACGCCACAATCCCAAATTACACGTGGGCGAAGCCGCGAGCGAAAAGCTAGTAGTCACATAAAATGGAAAATACCGTGAAACTTGATTGAGCACATTATAAGTGGAAATGGTCTTAAATCTCAAGGTGTTTACACAAAAATAAAGCAGGATAAGAAGCTATTTGTATGTAGTGTCACGTAGTGTCCACTCCGGTGACAACACGGCGGCCCTCACATGGCGATAGACTGTGTTCTTGAAGCAAATGTCCCGAGAACCTATTAGTGTTTGCGAAATATACAGATTACCTTCGCGTTGATTCAGCAGCACTATCTAGTAACGATTAAATTCGTTTTAACACTTTACTTATGGCTAAAGATGGTCGTGTATGGATGGCTGTTTATTGATATTTTATGCTAAAACTCCCTTAGTCAACTCTTAGGTTCGTTTTAAACCGAAAAGTTTGCAAGTACGAAAATTATACCAGTAAAACCGCAGGAGTCAGCTAGTCTTTATCATGTTATGTATAAAGAGCTTGTCTTCAACATCGATCTGTTACATATTGCATGATCGCATAATGTGGTTTAAAAAGCAATTTTGTGCTTATTCTAGATTTTCAAACTACGCAAATCTGTGTTGATCACGTACTACGTAATAATCTTATTGCGTGTCATAATAATGGTTATTAGGAGGAAGTTGATATAAAATATAATACTAAAATACTGGCGTAGGTTGTATCTGTCGTATTATGGCGGTAATTATGTTGTTTGCTTGCCTTATCCTGCTCAGAATACCGCCTAAAGTTATGGTATACTAATTGATACAACTGGTTTTTCCTTAACCCAGATGTTACTGAAACTATTTTTCATCTCCGATCATCGTGATTTTTGGATATGTTTCTTCAAATGGCTCATAATAACTAGGAAAAATAATAAAAAAAATCCAGCTTTTCTGGAAAATCCAGGAAAAGGTGGTCTTTTAAAAGGCCCGTCGTAATATGGGGGTCGTATACATATATGGCGGACTAAGAATAAAACAAAGTATTATGGAATCAGTTTTTAATTAATCTTTATAATAAAAAACACATAATTACGGACTTTTAACATACTTAAAGAAAAACACATACATAAATATGTTTTGACCTACTGGTTTTGACTGTGATATTCCAAAAAACAGTTCTTGGGGTGTAAATGGATTTTACATTTTTGACAAATAAAAAAGCTTTTAATTTTGCAAACTTTGCATCTCAGTTGGGGTGCACTATATTGGACCAAGTGGTCAACCCCATCATACCGAGATGATTCTCTATGAGATCTAGGCGTAGGACATGGTCCTCTCTTTTCGCCCTTTTTGTAGGTTTCGAGCAAACCCTTTGCTAACGATCTACGAAAAGTGAGGTGATCGTATTCTCCGCCGTCCCGCTTGTATAACTGCCACGCATTATGTACAGCCATATCTAGGCTGTGACAGAAAAGAGAAAAGTACCATTTCTTGCCACGAATAGAAGTTCGATACAAACCTATGTTCTGGTCCGACCGATCTACCCCTCCCATATTTTCATTATATTGTTTTATTACAGACGGTTGATCAATATACACATATCTCTTATGTTCTTGTGAAAACCTCTTTACTTTATGCAAAGGCTCCACAGCTTCAGCATTTGAGCCAACAGTAACGACACTATTGTCATTCCATTTGCAAACAAGAATATGCCCAGGTAAACTAGATTTGTACTGAAATGTACCTCTATCAGTCTTTTTGAAGTCTTTGTTGGTCGTTAGAGGACACTTGGACGTTCTATTTTCACGAACAGTGCCAGTCGCTCTCAGGCCTCTGTTACCAAGCTCATGAAACAAAGGAATTGAAGAAAAATAGTTGTCGAAAAACAAATGAAATGACAATGTTGGATGGCGAGCTTGTAGAACATCAGCAAATTCTAAAATCACGCTTCCTCCTAAACCAAACCGTTTATAAGCTTCTGCAATAGTTGCTGATTTTCCCTGATAAGGATCAAACCATAACACGTAGCCTAATCTTGTTGCACCAACCCATAGCTTATATCCCCAACGAATTGGTTTACCGCGTATGAACTGCTTGCAACTGTGACCACCGTAATAGGGTACCATAGCCTCGTCTATGCTATAATTTTCTTCTAATGGTGCCATTTCCGCGAAATTTTCATTCAATTCGTCAAACAGAGGTCTCAATTTGGCAAATTTATCAAGAGAGGCACTAAGCACTGTATTATCACAGCAGTGAATATTAGACATAATAAAAGTAAAGCGATCTCTAGCCATAGCGTTGTGCACAATGCTAAAATCAGCGTCTGAAGAGGTCTCCCAATACATAAATCTACGAGGTAGAACGACATACCCACTGAACAAAAGAATACCCAAGAAACATTTTATTTCAGCGGCTGTTACGTTGCCCAATTTATTCCTTTGTCCTGCATACAAATTTGTATATCGCACCAGCAACTCAATAATAGTATCGCTGAACATACAATTGAAATAATATAAAGGTGGCTGTAAGTTTTTTGGACCATGCTCGTTATTCCATTGGCTGTAGTTGTTTAGAGTATGACGATTTCTCCATCTATAAGTTTGACTTCGCGGAACTGTTGGCTGAACGAACCTAGAAACGGTTGACGCGCCTGGTGTAGGAGAAATAGATGTGGAAGGTACTTGGCTATCATCACCGACTGTGTCAATCGTACGTCTTCTTTTAGGCAGACTTGACAAAGGCTCGTCATCTTCTTCGTCAGAACTCTCATAAAACGTTACCTCAGCCGGAGCTCTTAGCTGAGAGCCTAAAAGAAAATGTTGTTATTACATAAACCAGGAAACATAAGTTCATCGACACCTAAAAAAAATTATAATAAACAATAACTTTACCTGGGAGATTTTGCAATGTTACGAACTCGTCATCTCCGGAGTCTTCATCAGTCACATCCGCATTGGCATTCTCAGGTGGGAAAATGGTAATTTCGTTCGGCAACAAAGTGCCTTCATCAGCTCGCTCCAACTCATCAACAATTTCGTTGAGATTGAGCGCTTTTACTGGTCGCGTCCTAAAAAGAAAATAATCATATGATGAACCCTTATATTGCGACGGGACTTTTAAATGCCCATCGATTTCAAACGTAAAAAAAGAATGTTTGTTTTGCCTTTCGAAACAAAGTAATGAGGTTTATTTTTTCATTACATATCCAAAATCAAATACCAAAGTGAAATTTTATCAAATTCCGCATATGAATAACATAAAAGCTTACCTTTGTGCAGCCATCGAAAAAAAAAATCTCCAAGTTCTTCAAAAACACTAAAATTACATAAAAATGTGTATCCAATCACAAACGTAACTGCATAAAATCAAACGTAGATAGGTACTAAGTGACGCGACAGTATAAATATCTATGTTAATTAACTGAAAAATTACGAAAAATGCAGGTAGGTTTAATTAATTTTTGGGCCTTTTAAAAGTCCCGTCGCAGTATCTGGGTTAAGCGAACCGAAACCTCGGAAGGAACAGAAACTCCTTTGCGTGCAGCATTCCTAATTATTTAACCTTATAGAGATAAAACGCGCATGAAAATAGTTCGGCATTTAGTGAAAATTAGTTAATTAGTTATTTTCAAATAGCACGTTACATTCATGTAATTAATGTAACAAATACTATAGCTCAAATACAGCTAGGATACATTCGTTTAGTACACACGATACAAGTGTTAATATAGCGACCGAGTGACGAAGTCCCCCTACCGATGCATTGTATTTCTGCATACCTCGGCCGAGTCCAATTGATATCAAAAATTGGTTCGGTCATTATATCATAGAGCCGAATTCTGTGTGGCTAGTGTTAGTAGAAGTATGATTGAATCATTGGTACGTGCGTGGTACCACTGGGTACTGATTCATAAAGGCACGTAGTACTACTAGAGTCAAGTTTGGCGACCCCCCACGTGCTCACGTGCTAATGGCCAATATTCGCCATTCCCGGCCACAATCGTTACGCTTCTTTATTGCTATCCTTGTTGCGCAATTGTTCAGAATTCAATGGAGGTCAAGAACTCTTTCTTTTTAATGGACTAAGATAATGTGTTCCCTGACGATTTTATATCAGACGACATTAATATTCCATTTCTAGTTTGGTGTGGTATGAGTAATGCGAATTTGCGCAAGAGTCGAATTGTGACTAATGTCGAATTTGTTCCTAAGTAATAGATGTTAAACAAAAATATGTATTAGTGATAATATATTTTATAAAATGTCCTAAATATCTTCCATCTCTGTTCTAGAAACTGCGATGGGTGTCAGTAAGTCGACACAAGACCAAAGCGGATTTGAATACGCTATGGCAGTAATGAAGATGTGTGACATCCTCCATTTGAGACACACTAAGATCTGGCTCAGGCCCGACCTCCTTTTCAACTTTACTGACTACGCGAAGAAGCAGACGAAACTCCTTGACATCATCCACGGACTTACCAAGAAGGTAAATTATACAACATTAATATTTATAATGCAATGAATTATAAACATTCGAAGTAATATGATTTTACATACCCGCTTGCTCTGTACTCGATGACCTATTGAACGATACTGAGAACTGGTATTAGATGCGACGATTAAGGGAACAGAGTAATCTTGCATTATAATGAATTGCCCATAAATAATAATTTATAGGTAAAGTTATGTACTGATACATTTATCTCGAACTATTTCAAGGTTATCCGAAGGAAGAAGGAAGAATTCAAATCAGGCAAGAGGCCCACAATCTTAAGTGACTATACGAACACTACTGAAGAAACGACGAAGACCACCTCTGTCGAAGGACTTTCCTTTGGCCAGTCCTCGGGACTTAAGGACGATTTGGACGTCGACGACGCGGATGTGGGTCAGAAAAAACGTCTCGCTTTCCTTGACCTCCTCCTCGAGAGTTCACAAAGCGGTGTTGTTATTTCCGACGAGGAAATTAAAGAACAAGTTGACACTATTATGTTTGAGGTAAATATAAAACACATTAGTAACACCGCACTTGGTCTTATTCGTTGAATATAAAGTGACCTATTAAATGTAACATTGTATTCAGGGTCACGACACAACGGCGGCTGGAAGCAGTTTCTTCTTGTCCATGATGGGCATCCACCAAGACATTCAGGACAAAGTTATTGATGAGCTAGACAAGATCTTTGGAGATTCCGACCGTCCCGCCACATTCCAGGACACTCTGGAGATGAAATACCTGGAACGTTGTCTTATGGAAACTCTTAGAATGTACCCTCCTGTACCTATCATCGCCCGTCATCTTAAGCAAGACATCACTCTTCGTAAGTATTATGAGAATACTATGAATTATGATATGATTACATTAATTTTACTATTGGAAAATTTGTTTTATTTATGTTATGAATATAAGACAATTAATAAAACATTTTTTGCAGCGTCATGTGGCAAGCAAGTACCAGCAGGTACCACCGTAGTCGTGGCGACCTACAAGCTGCACCGTCGCCCCGATGTATACCCCAATGCTAACAAATTTGACCCTGACAACTTCCTGCCTGAAAAATCCGCCAACCGCCATTACTACGCATTCGTTCCCTTCTCCGCTGGACCTAGGAGTTGCGTAGGTAAGTGGAAAAATTGTCTTAAAAAAATAACAAAAATGACGTCTATAAGGACTGCTCACTTTACTCGATCTTTTTTTGTTCAAGGTCGCAAATACGCCATGCTGAAATTGAAGATCATCCTGTCCACAATTCTGAGAAATTTCCGCGTCCACTCCGACATCAAGGAGGAGGATTTCAAACTGCAAGCTGACATCATCCTGAAGCGTGCGGAAGGTTTCAAGGTCCGACTGACGCCGCGCAACAAAACCAAAGCATGCTGAATAGTGCATTCCTAAATTTAATTATGTAAATATGGACGCATGGTTCTCGCATTTTTGTTAATACTGTGTTGATAGCACGGAGTAGATATTTTGTTATTGTAATTGTCAAGAAAGATGATATATCGGTGGCAGACCTTTTACCCATGGGTAGGTGTAAATGACGGCGGTGCAATACTGCATGTTTTGCTCAATAATATTTAACTATGCAGTTAGTTTCTAAGTTCTTTGTAAATAGACATTTAAATTAAATCCCCTTCGTATGTTGTACGTTGAATGTGATGAACTAATAAACATTTTAATGAATAATAATCTATATTTTATTTTATTAATAATATGAGGAAGATAATATTATGGCCCCTAAATATTAATAAAATGGTAATTTACTGATAAATATTTTAAAATATTTTAAATAAAATAATTCTTATTCTTCATTTATTTCGTGATGCTCATGTGCTATCTTTGAAGCATGAAGGAAGCTGCTGTGAAGCTTTCGAATATCTTGGATCGTAGTTGTTCTGCCGAGCGCCTCGTCAGACATTTCCCAGTGAGACATTTTGCTCTCTACAGCCTTGTACTCTAGTTGAATCCTGAAACAAAAGTTATCACTTGGAAAGTCTTGTATTACTTTACACGGATTCTCAATCATCATCGGTTCAGCTTAAATGTTTGTGTGATGAGCATGATAATTTGTTCTGTGTCTGGGTGTGATTTATCTATAATATGTTTATATTTAAAAATATATAAATATGTTTATCAGCTGTCTGATTACCATAACACAAGTTCTGCTTAGCTCGGGATCTGATGGCCGTGTGTGGATATTGTCCCAAGATATTTATTATTATTTATTTATTTATAGCTCGGTTATCGGTACATACCATAAGACATCCAAAGGAGTTCGGTTGTGTATAGGGCACATACAGGGCAGGAAGTCGTGGTGCTGCCTCTTGACCCACCAGCGGGAGTGATGTAACTTCCACTCAATAGTTTTCATTTTAGCAACTGTACACGTTCCCGCTTCCCTCAAAAGATTGAAATAAGAACCCATCAGTTCTTGACCTAAAATTAGACATCTATTTATTTATAAAAAACATTGTAGAAAAGTATTTGAAAATTTTTAAATGGGTTAATTAATATTGTAGTAAGCTTAACTTAACATTCAGTGTTTGTTACATGTCTATCGGTTGAAACATGCTATGTCAGTTAGTTGTGAATAAATCTAAAAAAAAAATAATTAATACAGTGCATTTTCTTTGAAGGTAAGTCAAGCCATAATGACTCAATTTCTTTTGAGGGGTAAGTTCTATATTTGATTTATGAATAGAATTAAATGATCATATATGTATAATATAGTCTAGTTCTTCACCTGCAGAAATAGCGGTCATAAGTCTAGACTGTTCCGCTTCCTCTTCAAATATCTCCTTATGAGTTCCCAAGTATATAGTATCAATCTCGGGATCGTTACTGTTCGTCCTTTTAGCATTTTTACCGTCCTTATTTAGGTCTTCGACTTCCATTGCGTCCATTTCAGGTTGCATCTAAAATATTATTTTAAACTTCAAAGGAAAGTGTAGGGTGCCTCATTTAAGCTGCAAGAATGTAAAAACTAATCTGCGAAACAGTGTGACCGTTTCCAAAATGTTAGGCCATATAGCGGTGCGAGTAAAATGTGCTATGAAGATGCGCCGCCGCAAATTAGCAGCGTGAGGAAGATGCGCTGCTTGAGCTATGCGATGTAAATAAATATATTTATATACACGTAACGACCTTTAGTAAGCATCTATACCACGCATCAAATAAATAAATAATATCTTAATTGAATCCGTTCCCACCAGTGCTTAGATTTGAGCACCAACGAATATGATTGGTGGATATCAATCGCATCAATGGATATCAACAATCAATGGATACGTTTGATATAAGCAGATCTCCATATAATTATAACTCATATTAGGTATATTTATATTATGGACTTTTTTCACGCGCTTTTTTAAACATTTCGTCATTATTAATAAGTGCTGTTTTTTTCTTCAATTCATTAATATTTAGGATATGGCAAAAAGCAAAAAAAAGGCTAAAAGTAAATCGCACTCTTTCTCACAGTTTGAAAACGGAATCCCATAAAGCAGAGGAAGGCTTCAGCGAGGTGTTGAGTTCCTAGCTCAGGTCGTTCTCTTCGGAGATGCAGTTCGCCTAGTAAATGTAGGGCTCGACCGAGCTGCCTCCTTAAGCCATTATCCATTGCCATAGCTCCCATCTCCGTCAGGAGCTTGGCCGCAGTTTCATGTTCGCCCAAACTGAGAATGAATTACAAATAATCTAATATCAAAATGGAAAACTATGAAATCTAAAGACTTTTTTGAACTTCTTCTTTTGACAAAAATGTGGTCCTTCGCAGTTATGAATATATGGAACAGTATTTACAAATAATAATGATGTAAAGATAACTCCCTGAGATTCTATAATTTGTAAGATCCTTGCGTAACTGTTGTACGGAGAAATATTTTATTGAGAATGCTAATGGACTAGTGAATGCGAGTCCTTGTTAGTAAAACATCGATCAAGGTTCCTACCGTTGCATAACAGCTGCTAGATGCATTCTAGTTTCGCAAAGCCCTTCTACGTTTTGAGCTCTCTCGTGTATTTTGAATGCTCTTTCAAATGTTTTTTGGGCGTTGTTTAAATTGTTCATAATTAATTGGCATATTCCAATTTCTATGATCGCTTCAGCAGTTTTACCGGTTTCTCCAGCTGGAAAAAAAGTATATTACTATTAAATTTATCATACAACTTACGAGCAAGCGTACACTTATGAAAACCTGCTTCGTCTGCCAGTACAATTCTTGCAGAAGACAATTTTGTCACTAACTAGTGTATTTTCTAAATGTAAAAGACTGAGATAAACTGTTTTGTCTCCAATTTGACATAATTGTCTGGAAGTAAGGATCTGTCCACGAAGGCTAACAATTTAATCAATATGAGTTTGAATGTACCATCTTTGGCCCTCCTTTCAGCCAACCGAGCTAGTCTTTCTGCTTTGGCTGTGTCCTCTTTGCGTATCGCTCTCGCCTTGTCCAGGAGCACTCTATGTAGTTGTATGGCAGTAGCTCCAAATACAGTCTCGGTTGAACGCTCATCGCCATCATCCGGCTCGTATAACGGCCAATTCTGTACGCAAAACAACAAATTAACAACTGAGTCCGTAAAAAAAAAAAAAAACCTATGCATACGGCATGTATTATATAGGTACACTTTCTTGGCCTGGTTATAATAGTCTTTACCATTCACCAAATCGTTTACATTATTTTCCATGCAGTCTAAGAATGGATTATATAATACCTTTAAACTATTAAACGGTATATTGTTAGATCTCTTACAACGGAAATTGCAATTGGTCACCGTATTACGACACTGCACAGGGAGTGAGACCAGGCGACATAGAATAATTGCTGGCTCAGTTGTAAATCTAAACAAGTGAAGTCTTTATTGTCTCGATGACGTGCACTTCTTGTGAGGATATTATAACATTTAACTAAATATTCTTCCTTACATTTAACACGTTAAGGTATAAATAATAATCATATGCCGTTGATACCTTTCCGATCGCCGAATCTCTGACTTCTGTCAAAATAACAAATGGTTCCTCTGGATCTGATCCTGGAACTGAAAAGATGAAACTAGTTTTTCATCAAATCCCAATCGAAAATTCATTTATTTTTAAATAAAGTCTCCTGAACCTCTCAAGAATTTTCGTGGGCGATATGGTGGTACTTAAAATTCGACTTAAATTAAAATACTTACATTTATCAAGCAAGAATTTTGCAAATTGGTATTTACAGCAACCCTTCAAACGACCACCATCAATTAAGTATTGGCTCGATACGGCAATGGCGGCTTGAAAGAACTTTTCAGCTAACCACAGAATACCCTTTTCTCGATCAGCGTAGAACAGAGCTAGTCTGAGCAGAAACAAACATTCTTTTTTGGGCTCATCTGCAATAATAATTAATTTATTTGAAGTAGCATTTAAAATCTTTTACTGTCAGAATTTATTTGTATACTAATTATATTTCGGTGGCTGAGACTACCTCTACCCAGAGAGAGGGGTAAATCCCTCTCTTTCTGTCGTCTTAAAGTATCATTATTATAGTTGAGGAAACATGACTGCACATCATAGATCATCAGAGCATAGGGCAGCGGCCAAAAAAACACCAAAGCCGCAATATTATTATACTAGCTGTTGCCCGCAACGTCGTCCGCGTGAATATCAGTTATAGCTGCAAAAGCATAACCCCTCTCTGCCGCAGTCGGTTAAAAAGTAGCCTATGTGTTAATCTAGGGTGTCAGTTAACTCCATACCAAATTTCATCAAATTTGATTTAGCCGTTTGAGCTTGAAAGAGTAACAAACATCCATACTTACAAACTTTCGCGTTTATAATATTAGTAGGATATTTTTTTTACAACCAGGATAACATTTCGTTTTTACTTCCGTTAAATGTTTCATACACCCCCTCCCCCCATTTTTCTATTTTTAAAAGAGTAAATTATGGAGTTTTTTGTTGATTTTTCTCTACAAACATGTTGTTTTGGAACCGCGTAAGGGCGTGGACATATGTCTGCGGTGCGGCACCGGCCACCGTGTAACGGCACGGCGTCGCTAGTGGGAGGCGGCACGGCGTCGTGCCGCGACACGGCGCCTTGTGCGGTGCACCGCGGGCACAAGGCAGCAATACATTTAAATGTATTGTATTTTAAGTTAACATTTAAATTTTCACATTATTATGTCAAAAAGATGAATGAATAAATATGTACTCACCGAGACTTGTTTTTTCTTTATTGTCCTTGTCGTCGAAAGATGGAAAAATATTTCGGCAGACATCTTTCCACCCTTCAGTTTTCAAATTTTTATCCTTATATTCATTCATCTTTTTGACATAATAATGTGAAAATTTAAATGTTAACTTAAAATACAATACATTTAAATGTATTGCTGCCTTCTGCCCGCGGTGCACCGCACAATGCGCCGTGTCGCGGCACGACGCCGTGCCGCCTCCCACTAGCGACGCCGTGCCGTTACACGGTGGCCGGTGCCGCACCGCAGACATATGTCCACGCCCTAACTAAGGTCAATAAGTTTCCAGTGCTGTACGTTTGCCTGAGCTGCAATAACTAGTTATCGCTTGAAATAAATACATTTTGATTGATAAGTCTTGTAGCTATCATTTTTTTATAAATCATACGAGTTTTAACTTACGCGGTAACTCAGAATTCACCTACCTCTGTCGCGACTTTTCTCAGCTTGCATTAAATCCTTACAAATGTGTTCCAAATAATCTTCCCGTTTTCTTAGATCTACGACTATACCGATATCATCTTCTTTTACCAGTTGAACGTTATCATAGATGAGATCTTGAAGATATCCTGACGATTCAGAATAACCTGACTCTTTCATTTCCAATATGAGGCATTCGTGTAGAGGAAGTTTGCGCCTAGAAAATCATTGTTAATCATCATTAATGAATATTACATTAATACATATAGAGTTTAACTAACGGTTTTTGGAAGACTGAGATTTATGTCGATTTTCAGTCATTGATCAGCATTTAAAAAACTGTGGGCACTGCAAGAACAGAACATTACGTAACAATTACTAGGACCGGTCAGTTCAAACAAGTTTCTTTTTAACTGTTCTATGCAGTAAGCCTAACCTGCTTTATGCTAACTTATTTAAATGTATGTTTTTTTTTTCAGTAGACGCAGATATTAATACATATATGAGCTGTTATAGATTATTATTATTATTTCGGCAGCGACTGGATACGTAAAGCAGTAGACCGGGCTCAGTGGTGTACCTTGGGAGAGGCCTATGTCCAGCTGTGGAACAACGGGCTGATGATGATGATGATGACGATTATGAGCTGTTAATTTATTACCTTCGTATACCGTTAGCATCGAGAACATCTAAAGTAAAGATGAGTTTGCTTCGAAAGTTCTCCAAACTAGTCTTCGTGATGCATGCCATCAATTTCGGTAGCTGGCGCTTCTTTGGTAGGAATGTCGGCTTGTTGGCCATCTTGATTGATTTCGCCCAATATCTTATTTATAAATGTATTGATTGAATGATTAATAAATAAATGTCGTTTGATAATAATAAAGTTACTGTCAAAAACTGTCAATTTTTTGAAAGTTATTTCTTTGTGTGAAATTGACAGCTGTTTTATTTTTAATATTATATAATGTGAAAAACTTATTTAATTCCGTATAAAACCTATTTCATTTACACTCAATAAGTAAAATTTATCGATACTTATTTGTAAAAGTATTAATAATGAATTTATAATAACGTAATCAGAAGTTTTTAATAAACTAAAGTAATGCGTTAAGGAAATCAGTTATGGAACCAATATTATAAACAAAACAAAAATATTCATGACTTGAGCAGGACTTGACTTGGCCTGCCACCACCAGTTGTGGCCCTATAGCCCCAGTATAATAATGTATACAGTATGAAGTCTTCATATAAACGGGCGCAGCGCCAATTTTGCCTACCGTGGTATGACTGTGGCATGATACAGTCGCGAGGGGGTCGCAGTGAAAAACGGACGGTGTATCGTTGATGTAATTAAAATGCTGTAGGTGGGCAGCCCTATCGCTGTTGCTTACCGCGCGGCCCTAGGCATTTATTTTTTTAAACAGCCAAGTTATTCTACAGTATGTATTTATAATGTGCCTATGCTGCGTGCGTCACACATTCACAATTCCAATAATATAAACGTGGTAACAAACCCCAGAGAATCATAATACACTGCGAATGTTTCAATTACATAGTTTTCCCCTACGTATGTAATAATTTAGCAGTAAATTGTATGATTTGGGAGCGACATATATAATAATACGATACAATAATAAAAGGCCTTGTTAGCCTTTATGAGTACCCTCGTTACAATTTATGGTAAATATATCGTAGACTCGACCCTGTTGTTACCTGGGAAATATGAGTAGTGAGGACACAATTGTTTTAGTCATTTGTTTGTTAAATAATAATAAATTCCATTCAAGGTGTATTATTATTTATTAATATTTAGTTTCTATGATCTGAAATCTGATTTGATCTGAGTGCTGCAATCAGACCTAAATAAAGTATTACTGGTTATGCTCCTTAGTAACAACGAGGCGTTGCCTAAAGTGTCAGCTAGCTCCATAATAAATTACATCAAAATTGAGAGTGGGAATGAATCACACATCCATTCATACTTTCGCGTTTATAATACTAGTAGGATTATGGGCTGTAGAGCGGTGGAGTCCAGATTGCAAATAGCCCTAATGATATTCAGCCTTCAGAAGAAGACGGCACCATAAGAAGAAGAAGAGAGAGGCAGTCGCAGTTGGATTCGTTATATCAAAAGACAAAATACGTATCCAATATTTTTGAAAATCTATCTGACGAACTAAATACTTTGTTAAATAGAAAGAATAATATCAATACTATAGCATCAAAGCATAGATGACAAATAATACTAATAAGAAAAGATTTACTTGCTAAGCTATCCTCGCTCTTTAGGGCGAAACGCCACAGCCTTCATTGGCCATACATTATAACGATATCTACATCACGTACGCGCGCACTCGTTGCGTGTTGCAACAGTGTTTATTACGTACCACATGATCATATCTACCTTTATAAATTATATGCGTACATTTTATTTATCTAATGTACGTAAAATATCCTAAGATTGTTGCTAGTAATTTTCACCTTATTAGAAGTACTCGTAATTAGTAAGTTCAGTGGTTTCATCCGAGTTTTACTACTCGTAGGTATTGGATGTAGAGTGACGCTGTATGTCCTACAGCCGTCAAAAATAAATGTGTAATTAAACACAACCAGTTTTTCTTGTAATTCTAAACAATACAATCATCATCAAAATTAAACTCTCCTACTTTAGGAAATATTTATACATAAAAAAAGAGTCACAATATCGGTATTAAGTAGGTAGGTACTCTCTTAAAATTATTTCTGGTCTACATTGACCTACTATGAAGGTCAATGTGACTGTATATACTTTAATTTAAGTAAATGTAAAGCACGTAAAACACGTCAAAATGTCTGGTATTCCCCAGAGTTCTTAGAAATGTTCTATTTAGTTCTACTCTTAAGGAAAATCTTTTAAATGTCAAATAGTATTTTAAGAAGAACGTAATTTTCCTAAGGCCTTCTGCGAATCACAAAATTCCTTGTCTTAATAATCTGAAGTTCTTTCTAACATGTATATTTCAATCATTCCTAAATAACCACAATAAAAACAATATTCTCTATACCCTACTCCGGAATGTCTCAGCTTAAATTGATGGACGTATGAAACCCTTGTATAATACATACATTTGGAGATGGAATAAAAATCACAATAGTCCGTCCATTTTTGAGAACCTAAAATAACAAAATAAGCTTTTCCGTATCCTAAAAATCCGTTATGCTAAATTATTTCGTCCTTTCTTTTAATATGAGACTCAATAGCTTTGTGCTGATGTTATATGATATATTTTACAATATATATCATATATATCATATATAATATATATCAATATATATCATAAGGGGTGTAGTAGACTGCCTGCGTTGTACTTTGTCAGCCGCCTTATGAAGGTGACAAAGAACAGATAATCCGTCGGCAGCCTACAACTCTTCTCTAGTGGCTCCAAGAAGCTGTTCGCAGCGGCCACACCCCGGTAACCACGTCGGCTCGTGGGCTAAACCTAGAGAAGGGGGCTTGGCAACAACATCGCCCAAGTCTATCGGATATCCCCCGAAACTGTGTCTTGGCTGAATAGCAGACCACTTCCGGTGGCAGGACACCGAGGCAACGGCAGGAAAGCCTTAAGGCAGCGATAGGGATCATGTTATCGTATGTCTCACTGCTGCATCTGGCATCTCTCTGATCGTAACGGTCCTCCGTTCCATCAGACAAAGAGATATCAGACGAGAGAGTGCTTTTGCGTTTGCGCGTACGTCTGAGCACTATAATATATCCTGCGCATCTGACTGCTTCCGTACGATGGACTCCGATTCGGCGAAGCCTAGTGGCGATGGGTTGAGGTAGAGAGGCTCGGGCTGATGCAACCCGAGTTTTGTCTGAGGCCTGCACACTAGCGGCTTTGGGGGTGTGAGTACACGCCGTGGTCGTTTTCTCTTTGAACTGGGGTGACAGAGGGAATCCGGCAGCACCCAAAGTGACAAAGCAGCCCTTTTTAGGGGAGCACTGCTTTCCCTGCTCAGCCTGGGAGGGGGCTAGAAAAGGTGCCCTAAAAAAATGCTTGCCCCAACAAACTCTTCGGATAGTAGTAACCACGGCTGCTTCCGCATCTGTTAACTCGTGGTCGCCGATACAATAGAAATAAATTGAAAACACCTATATTGACTTTTGGTGCATGGAATGTACGTACCCTTCTTGACCGCGACACAAACGTCTGCCCTGAACGAAAGACCGCCATAGTTGCTAGAGAACTCCGCCGGTACAATATAGATGTGGCTGCTATAAGCGAAACCCACCTTGCCGAAGAGGGCGAGCTAGTCGAGCATGGCGGTGGTTACACATTCTTTTGGAAGGGCACTGCTGCAACAGAACCAAGAAGGTCGGGAGTTGGTTTTGCGATCAAGAATAACCTAGTGAAGACTCTACAAGAATGTCCCATCCACATCTCGGACCGTATTACCACATTACGTCTTCACTTAGACGATGACAATTTTCTTAATGTCATAAGTATTTATGCGCCAACGCTGGATAGTTCTGATGACATTAAGGATAAATTTTATGAAGAACTTACGCAATTTCTTCATAAAATACCAAACAGGGAAAAAATCCTCATACTGGGGGACTTCAATGCCAGAGTAGGTCAGGACTATGAAGCCTGGCCTAAAGTTTTGGGTAGACACGGAGTAGGCAACATCAACTCCAACGGCCAATTGCTGCTTAGTTTATGTGCTCAGTTCCAACTTGCAGTCACAAACACTATGTTCCGTCTTGCTGCCAAGCACAAAACTACGTGGATGCATCCCAGATCTAAACACTGGCACCTCATTGACTATGCCATCACAAGACAGAGAGACATCTCTCAGGTCCTAGTCACTCGTGTTATGCGCGGTGCACATTGCTGGACGGACCATAGACTTATTGTCACAAAAATGCGTCTTTGCCTTCGACGACCATTTAGAGCCAACAGGAATAAGCCTCAGAATATAAACGTGGAGAAATTGAAACATCCGGAGGTCAGAAGCAATTACGTTGAAACGCTAGCATGTGATGTACTCTCTAGTAAAAATATTGGTGATATTGATGTTGACTGGAAAACATTGTCGTCGTCCATTCTAGATGTGGCTACTAACACAGTAGGCCTCAAAACAAGAACAAACCAAGACTGGTTTGACGACAACGACAAAGTTCTTACCGAAGCCATTGCCAAACACCGAGATCTTTTGAAACGCAACGACAACAGTGCGAGAATAAGAGAGAGTGGCCGTGAGCTGCGTAAGCTCACGAGATACACCAAAGATAAATGGTGGAAAGAAAAGGCTCAATACATCCAGTGGCTTGCTGATAGTAATCAACTCGGTGAATTTTACAGTGAAATTCGCAAACTCACTGGTACTACCAATTTCACAAAGGTACCGCTAAAGTCATTGGATGGTAATAGGCTACTTAAAAGCAAAGAGGAAGTACTGAGATGTTGGGCAGAATATTTTAATAACCTGCTAAATGTAGATCGATCAGCTGATTTACGATACATTGACGGTCTTCCTCAACTTCAAGTAGCAGAGGAATTAGATGATGCCTTATCTAAAGGAGAAGTGTTCTGTGCCATCAAACAGCAGCAAAACCAGCGTGCGGTTGGCGTAGACTTTATACCGGGTGAACTTCTGAAATACGGCGGCGAGGAATTGCATTCGCGTATCTGGGAAATGTTTGTGCTTATGTGGGAGAAAGAGCAGATTCCCGAAACTTTTAAGTTATCTCGCATTAGGGCTCTCTATAAGAACAAAGGCGACCGGTCGGAATGTGGTTCTTACCGCGGCATATCACTTCTCTCTGTCCCTGGGAAAGTATTCGCTAGAGTACTGTTAAACCGCCTCAGGAAACTCTCCGAAAAAATTCTGCCAGAAACCCAATTTGGTTTCAGACCAGACAGAGGTACTTGTGAGGCAATATTTACAGTCCGTCAACTGCAGGAGAAAAGTAGAGAGCAGGGCCAGCACCTGTACCTCTGCTTTGTTGATCTAGAAAAGGCATTTGACTGTGTTCCTCGCGAGGCCCTCTGGAAGGTACTGTCAAAGTTGGGGTGTACGGACAAGTTTACAAGGCTGCTGCGGCTCTTGCATGACGACATGCAATGTTGTGTAGCTGTCGATGGTGACCAATCAAGCTTTTTTTCCGTCACTTGTGGAGTGAAGCAAGGTTGTGTCTTAGCTCCGACATTGTTTGCCTTATATTTCGCGGTTGTAGTCCGAGAGGTACTGATTTCTTCTTTTGACGGAATTCGTATTCGCTATCGGACTGACGGCAAACTTTTTAATCTGGCCAGACTTAGGGCAACAACAAAAGTGTCTTATGCACACATACAGGACATTATGTACGCAGACGATCTGTGTCTCGTAGCTGAATCCCCAGGAGGCCTGCAACAGCTAGTTACTAACCTTCACAAACAGTGTACTAGATTTGGCTTAAAGATTAGTGTCAAAAAGACTGAAGTGATGTCACTTGACAGTCATGGTCATGAAAACCTGACCATCACGCTTGGTGAAGATGTACTGAAGCAGGTCGACAAGTTTCGGTATTTGGGGAGCCTGATAACATCAAAGTGTGACCTTGATGCCGAAATCAATAGCAGGATAGGAGCCGCAGCTTCTGCTTTTGGTAAACTTGACAAAAAGGTCTTCAGCTCACACAACTTAAAGGTATCCACAAAGGTTTCTGTGTATATGGCCGTCGTGTTGCCCTGCATATTATACTCTGCCGAAACATGGACACCGTACCAGCGCCACATCAGACAGTTAGACCGGTTCCACCTTAAATGCCTGCGCAAAATTCTTAACATCCATTGGTCTGATCGTGTGCGAAACACAGAAGTGTTGAGAAGATCCAATGTAGGTGGCATTGAAGCATACCTCATGAGGAGACAGCTTCGTTGGTGCGGACATGTGTCGCGCATGTCAGACAACAGAGTGGCCAAGCGCATCCTTTATTCCGAGTTACAGGAGGGCAAGCGAAAACGTGGCGGACAGCTGCTACGATATAAGGATGTGCTGAAGCGCCAAATAAAGAAATGCCACATGGGTCCGTTTGAATGGGAGGATCTGGCATCCAACCGCGGGGACTGGAGAAACCGCGTAAGAGAAAAAGTCTCCGACTTTGAAAAGCGCCGGCTTTCTGAATCGAATCGATTCGAATTGATAGCTCGACCACCTGCAGCTATCAACTACAATTTTGTGGCTGGTACCCTGATATGTCCGCAGTGTGCGCGGACTTTTACGCACAAAATAGGGTATATCAGTCATGTACGGGCACACGCACGCCAGTAGAGAGTCGAAGCGGTCGCCTTTACCGAAATCGGTGTGGAGGATTATTATTATTATTATTATTATTTTACAATATATACTCGCAGCCTTAAGCATCACAACGGGAGAAATCTTTTTGCTATAAATATCATATGCTATTCCCCTTTTTTTTAGCTTAGACATTAATCAAAATTCAACTTTATTAAAAGCAAATATATTGTAAAGTAATGCACGATAATAGTTTTCAATCCTCGCAATCACTTTTACTGTAAATAGAATAAAGTGATATAACCTATACTTTAAATGTTTCATTCTATATGCAGTTGTTTGCGTGAGCTTGCACCCATTGCCAGTTCGAATAAAACTGTCAGCAAATTAGGTCAGCCAGGGGTTAATGCTCTACAACCTGGGGTCTACCACAACTTTCTAAAGCAAGGCTATTTCTTGTTGTGAAAAAGAGACACCGTTCTCTGCTGTGTAGTGCGTTATCTCACTCTTACAACTACTTCCTTCTTTCTTTTGGAGATAGTGGTAACCCCTGATTGTTTTTAAAGGATTGAAAGTTAAATAAATATCAGTATGGTTTAAATTCATTGCTAATTTTACCAACTTGAATATAGAAGCTTGTTTTACCAAAGATTCCAGAAAAATAAAAGGTGGTACGCTTGCTAAAGTAAAATACGAATCTGAACAAATGACAAGAGTTTCGAATATGATACCTACTTTCCTGAGATAAAGTCAGGTAGAACTGAACTTGTGTTTACGCGTAGTTTGCAGCAATTAAGTGAACTTTTAATCTCGTACGTGCTCTCTAGTCTCGTCAAACTTTGCAAAGTTTATATACTATGTGTGATTTATATGGCAATTTTGTACGTTAATGGTATAAGTAAATAAATTTGTTTTTAAGCAATGTCATCATTAGATTTTAAGTAACCTTCAACTAGATTATTATGGAGTTTCTCGCCGTTTCTTCTTCATAGGAATGACATTTTGGAACCGCGCAAATAGAGTCGGTAACGGTTTGAAAGTGCTTACAAATGCCTACTCGAATTAAAAACCTTTTGATTATGATACAAACCTGTTCAATCAAGTGTCTCTTCAAACATTATAGCGCTCTTTGTAATAGAGAAGGATCAAATGCCCTCATTGATCTGATTTGTCACTTGAAACTTTGGTTTAAAAACGGTATAATACTTAATTTTATAGAAGGAATAGTAAAAAACACCATGAGTTTAGATAGCAACTTCCAGTATCTTATATATAAAATTCCCGTGTCACAATTTTAGTTACCGTATTCCTCCGAAACGGCGGGACCAATTCTCTTGAAATTTTGTAAATGCATTCAGTAGGTCTCAGAATCGGCCAACATCTATTTTTTATCGCATTTTTTTATTTCGCGAACGAAGTCGCGGGCAACAGCAGTAAGACGATAAAGAAGACAAATCAAAACCTACAGGAATGATCGTATGATATCAAACATAAAATATTGTAAAAGTAAAACGAGCACAAATCCTTTGAGCCGTCAATCGGAGTCTCGTATCATAACAGCTGATTAGTTACAGGGGATACTGTAAAGACCGTCTTGTCTGAGGTCTTGTCAACGTAATCCATAATAGTTATTGGAAATATTTCTGCTTCGCTTACGGACCAAAGATTAGCCGTTGACAAACGTATTTGTCCTTGAGTAAAACCAATACATGAAGTTGCCAAGGACTAAGTAGGTATTCAGATCTCTTAAACAGCTTACTTTGTGATACTCGATACATTGGCCACCTTTAAGTGTCCAAAAAAGTTTGAGAACGTAATATCTTTTTATAAAACTATTAACATTTGATTCTATAAGAGTTCTATTAGTTTCTATTTCATCTACAAAGTTTAAAAGGCTTTGTGTGGTTAGAGCTCTATAATTATTATTGATAGTCAGTTGAAACACGATCACTAAGGGGTCAATTTTCTCGAGTAAAAAGAATAAATTCATTTGATTTAATGTAAAATGCCATAAATTTAAACGGGTCTTCATTAAAAGCCGTTTTACAATAGCATAGGTAAGTTACATTTATCCGTGTTAAGGTGTTAGCAAGGGTCGAATAAAACCAAATAGTCTGTAAACAGATGGGATATATTGGCTCGCACATTGGTCGTGACCTTGGAATGAGGTAACATTATCACTACGGGCGGACGGTGACACACGACCTGCGTCCCAGAAAACAAATTACTGTCGAAGATGTTAGGCCGCTGACACACTTTTTGAATTTAGGTTCAGAGATTAACCATTTAAAAAAACAGGGTTATATTCAACATAATGATACGTTCCAAAATGGAAAACGGAACTGGTCACTATAGGTACCACCTTTTGTTTCGGGTGCACCTGTCCGTTTTCTACGAGCATACAGACACGGGATGCAAACATCACCAAACCAAAAATCTAGCCAAAAAGCCGGTCTATAGGTTGTAACGAGCAGAAGAATAGCTCATAATTCATACTATTTCATTGCAACTATAATATTTTTACGTCACATGAATAAAACTGTATGTTTTCAACTTAACCTTTCCAGGGGCGGGGATCGGCGCCGAACCGTCGCGCCCGCCACGCCAACAAACCAGTGCGATCAATTCTACCCTTGTTTCTCTAATCACCACGTCATTATAATGGATTTATAGTAAACACTGATAAATCACTACAAAAACAGCGGACTTGTCATTTATTGCTTAGATAAGCAGAATCTATAGCCAAGGTCCGAGTGTGGAATTGGTTTTGTCAACTTGAAATAATAAAGGAAATAAGATTGGCATTTTGAATGTTCATTGCATTAACCTAGAAAAGGATTCATATAATTTCAGAGAGGTTATGTATTTATATTGTTAATTAATTTCTAAATTTACCTATAATTTAATAAAACAAAGTCCAATTTAATTTAAAGCTGTTTTATTTCTCCAAATACTACACCAGTTTTTTTCCTTCAAGTTGGCGTTCTAATGTGGTGTTTCATCCGTTTGTCCCTATCTGTTATTTCCCTTTATTAATTATACATTTTTCTTTATTTTCAGATCCTACGGAGGTTGGATATCAGTGTTGTCGTGTGCTGTATCGGCAGTCTTACTTAGAACACTTGATGTTTCCTCTAAGCTGGTGTGGTTAGCTGGTGCTTCAGCACCGCTCGCAGCTGCTCCATCGGTCCTCTCCGCGGTGTCTTCTTCTGTTTTACTTTTGTTCTTCTTTGCGTTCTTAATAGCCGCTAACATCTCTGGAACAAAATATCTGTGATGTATTAATAAATAAATAAATAAATATTCCTCAACATTCACACAACGCCATCTAGTCTCAAATTAAGTATACGACAGTAACTTGTGTTATGAGTACTAGATAACTGATAAACATACTTATATATTTCTAAATACATACATATTATAGATAAATTACACCCAGACACAGAACAAATCATCGTGCTCATCACACAAATATTTGTCCTGGGTGGGAATCGAACCCACGACCTCCGGCTTAGCAGTCAGGGTCACTAACCACTAGACCAACAGGCCCGTCAAAATTACATTCTTAACTTTTGATAATTCAAAAACAATAGCCTTTTTTATAATTTCTTTGTGGTTAAAAATGGTGTTATTACTATCTGGAATTTCAAAATCAACACAAGATATAAACCTAATTTATGAAATAAAGACTAAAGCGGCCATACATTGAAGCAAGATTTAAACTGTGTAAACGTAATTAGCACAACAATTTCGCAACAGAATTTAGATAATTACGCCACTAAAACAGTAAAACGTATTAACGAGATACTGAGGAAAATTAATCACCGAACTGGGTATTTTAATCTATCACGGATTCCTTTTCTGTATTTTAAACGAATTACTCAAAATTAATCTAGATTAAATGGGGACGGATTTATTGTGGACGCCAATCATTATTACGTCGATTTTGTATTTGAGACTAGTAAGAGAACATCCATATTCTTTCAAAAATAAGACGAAATAATCTTCATTCAATAAGATCAGCATCAACTAAACAATGACCAATCCTCTTTGTACAAGTTCATAGATCTTCTAAACTGATTTTTGTTTCTAAACCTATCCCGAATATTCATATGCTCCGCAAGTCCAATAAATTTTATCTTGAAGTAAAAGAACCTAAGATTTACTTAGACGTAGACTTGTATTAACATAATGTGGATCAATGTTCTCTTCAAATTCTGTAGGAACGAGTATTTGTGATTACGCGCAAATGAATGCATTGTAGAGTAACATAAAATCCTTAATTTTGTCAAGTCATTGTATGAACGGAGGAAGAGCTCTCTACAGAAGTAAAAGCGTGGATTACTGTTATTACACTAAGGCGAGTATCTACCTACTTCGCAAAGATGTTGCAAATTAAGAAGAATATACTGATTTTATATTTCTTTTGCTATTTTTGGGATATTTTTTTTTTTTGAGAAATGTAATAAACACTAAAATTTTGTTGAAACATGCCCTGAAAGTAGTGAAAGTTTCTTCTTTAATCAAAACTACACTTGAGAGCAATAAAATCGCACATCTTGACTTTTTTGTATGAGGAAACTTTTTTAAATGAATCTAAATAAATATAAAAAAAATACACACACTATTTGAAAGCCTACCTCATTATCTTTCTAATGATGCCAAATACAGTGTAAAAAAATACCCATATAAGGTTTTATGGCACAAAATCCCACAAACGGGTAGAGTTACGTAATGTTGCTTGAGAAATAATGAAAATTTAAACCCAAATGTTTAATCAAATTGTTTATTAATAAGGTGTATTCCCTCCCCTAGCCTTAATTACAGCTCTTAATCGATTTTTCATGGACCGTATTAATTTTACCATGAAATCTTGTGGTATAGCATTCCACTCCTCTTCAATGGCATATTGAAGATCTCGAAGGCACGTAGGAGCCGGGCTTCTTCCTCGAACTCTTCGTTTCAGCTCGTCCCAGACATGCTCAATCGGATTGAGATCAGGACTACGAGCCGGCCACTCCATCGCGGTAATTCCAACGTCTTCCATGTAGTCGCAAACTGTTCTAGCGACATGCGGTCTGGCGTTGTCGTGCATGAGGAGAAAGTCTTCTCCCATAAGCCATGCAAGCGGCCTCACATGTCCTTCGAGCACTTCTTCGACATATCGCACAGCCGTCAAACCTCTCGATCTCGGGCCAGTATTCGCCCCAGTGATGAATAGAATGTCAGTTTTAGTGTCCAACATTATGCCACCCCAAAACATACACAATCCACCGCCAAAAGCCACGCGTTCGCTTATGCAGCATTGTGAAAATCTCTCTGATGACCTTCGGTAGACCCTAGAGCGTCCATCATGACCATGTAATGTCATTCTGCACTCATCAGAGAACATAACAGACCGCCATTGGTCATACGTCCAATTTAAATGTTCCCTGGCAAATTGTAGTCGGGCTTGTCGGTGAGCTGTGGTCAATTTGGGGCCATTTGCTGGGCGATGTGAAGTCAATCCTGCTTCACTAAGTCTTCTTCTGACTGTCCACCGACTTATACTAACATTGCGAACTTCTCGAAGCTCTTGTCCCAGTTGAACCGCATTCAGTTGCCGATTTCTTAAAGACCTCGAAACAAGAAAACGGTCATCACGCTCCGATGTTCTGCGTCGCCGGCCAGATCCTGGTCGTCGAATGTACCCACCGGTCTCTTGAAACCTCTGGTACACACGACGAACAGAGTAGCGGCTCAAATTTAGTCGTTGAGCAACTTCACTTTGATTATGGCCTGCTTCGAGCAAGGCTATAACTTGAGCGGCTTCTGCAGGCGTGGTATCCATATTTTTCTGTATGCTTCCAGGAGAGATGTTATCACGTTGACCTTCGGTATGCAACTGATAAGAAATTCAAAAAAACCGACCCTTTTATACTGCGGGTAAGGGGTGCAAGTAGTGACCATGCTATCTTGGGAATTTTGCTAATTTGGTGTACAGCTGATTTCTGTAAGTTACGTAAAGGTCAATGATTTTAATTTCGTGTTTTTTTAAAGCTAAGTTTGTATTCTTTAATATTCTTTAATGATTTGTACTCAATAACTTTAGATTCAAGAAAAAAATCAATAATACACCAAATTATAAGGGGTGTGCGATTTTATTGCTCTCAAGTGTAGTTTAGTGTCCATCTGTGACAATATAATACCCATTTTACCTAACACCATAACAACAGCTGCCTATGATGATGCTTATCTAGAATACTTTTTAAATACCTATTTATCTTACCTCGACGGAACTTTGCTGAGAGCGGCATGTGTTTTCGACCTTCTAATTTATCCAGTCATTGTGAAAGTTTCCAGGACTTTGTCCATATTAATTGTTTTTAATTTCGCCAATGAGCCGTTTGTTTGACAAACATGTACACAGAGATTGCATCACTTGTCATTGCATCAAGGAGATTCATTCAATGAGGTTCAAATTCTATTAGAAAAAGTCGTTGAAAAACTTCTAACTCAAGATTAATGATACTTACTACCGTCAAGATCCAGGTGTTTACTTTACTCTAAGGATCTAAATGGTTTAAGCCCAGGTAATTGGATCTCTGTCACTCTCAAATTGCTCCAGTCAACATTATTCAGCATTATACGAGATCGCTTACATAATTCAATAACAAATTACTTGAGAAATTTCAGACCGACCTTATCTTTTTATGTTATGAGTTTCATTTTGTTAAGCCAGAAAGTAGCAAAATTCTTGTAATATATTTGCGGTCCGCTCGAATAATAATTTCTTAGTTTGCAGGACAAATAGTAAACAACGCTATTTTTGTTAAGTGAGTTTCCATTTCCCTATTTAATCTTGCCAAACAAGGAACCTACCCATCAGCTCTTTAATTAAGACTGTTGCAGTTTCAAAAGTGAAGGATGGTTCACATTAAAGTGCGCTGACTCGCCTCCAGAACAGTACTTTATAAAGTCCCGTAAGCCCACAGTTTAATTAATTACATTTATCGGCACTAAGTATGCTAGATGTATTTCATACAATCTGCAACCCAAATTACCATATTTCAGCAAGCAGATGCTTAACAAAACACCAGCCATTACAAAAATATTTACACAAAGTTGATTTATTACAACGAGTGTGAAAGTGATGCTCATAATTATACTGATAAATGCACATTGCCACCTCTATGTATTTAACAGATAACATCACAATTTGTTTCCCAGAATTTTCAACGTACTACGCAATGCAATTTGTCTTCATTACCATTCTAAATCGTTTGGGGACATCAATCTTCTTTGTGTACATTTTACATAAGCTGTGATGAGAGGGGAATGTCCCGTATGTCTCATTAATAGCTCTCTCGTGTTTGATGCTCGCTGCATATTACGTTATTACGTTGGAATATTTGGAAGCCTACAGGGATAAGGTTTTCCAGGTAAATTTATTCTGTTTGATGTATTTGGTTAATGAGCCTTGAATACAAACATTTTAATCGTGACTGTATGAAATGTCTGTACAAATATGTTTTTTTAGGAGTAACAGTATAATTTGTGCACTTTTATTATTTTGGTTTTCGTTCTTATAGTACAAGTGGTATTTCTAACCGATCTAATAATACATCAATAAATAGTAAAAACAAATATTTTTATACATTCATTAAGAGACTCACTAGTCATAATTTCAGAAATCAAATTACCATTTTCTTAAGATATCGATATTTTACTCGAAAACTTTCAAACTACTCGTAAATGTTGATAACCTCAAACAATGAAAATGAACATAGAAAGTAAAATTATTGAGCTCTCGATAATAAAATCCAGGTGAATAAAGTGGAATATAATAACTGCGTACTACCTAGCCTTACCCAATACCGTGTACTTGGGTAGTTACGAGTATCAAGTATGTAAGAGGTGCCAAACTAACATGCTTCTTGCAATATAAATCAGCCAGAGATATCTTTAGATCCCCCGATCCCGGCGACAGGCGAAGATAACTCACTCGTTCCTCGCTTCATGTGCTTTTTATTTAAGAAATTCTATCATAATAGCTTGCGATGAAACTAAATGAAAGGATCAAGGGATTTTATAGATATTCTGCTGAAATTGTAGCTGCAGAAGAATTGGAGGATTTAAAGATATTTTATTTCTAATACGCTCACTTTTGCAGCTTTTTTTATTCTTTATACTGAAATTATTGTTGGTATTGCATTGTGTTAAGTTTATTATAATAGGTTTATTCATGATATATAGTAAACTATTTTCATCAGACGATGAAAAAGATGTTTGTGAAATATCTCCACCGATTTGATGACCATACACACATTTAAAACAAGACATTATTACTAAAATACTATTTACTACATATTGGGTCAAAGCAATAAAATAAACAAATCATACTCTATACATTGCCTATATGTTACAATTTGTGCCCAAGTATGTCATAGATGGCATGGAGCGAGCATGCCGTGCCGACAGCCATTGATATACCACGACTGCATTGCGAAACAGAGCTCGTCGTCGGTACTGTTTCATTGTGGACTACTTTAGATACCAGACGACTAATGGGCAAAGAATAGAGCACGTTGTAACGTCTTATGGAGTTTTACGACCCTTTAAACTTGGTATTAAAAAGATTCTAGTGTACTTTTCCCAATGTGGGTTAATTAAGGTCGTACAACTAATGTAAATAAAAAAAGGAAGTAGTTCCTTTAAACAACATCACAACAAGGTTCATTAACTCTATAAATAGATAACAATGCTATAAATACACAACAGTATTTTATACACCTTTCAAATAACCGAGAGAACTGGACGCATTTACGTCATAACGAGGTCTATCAAGATCAACAGCTTTTATATAAATATAAAAGAAACCAGATTTAAAAAGTAACTTCCTGATTTAATTATTTAAAAAAGGTTAGTTATTTCCATTACATAAATTGTTCAAGTTATAAATAAGACATCACACGCTCACTTATAAATATAACTGGTTATTTCAGTTAAATAGATACAATTTGCCGATTTTTTTTTTGTAAAACAATTGCTAACAAGATAACATCAGATTTATACCCCAACTAACCAATGTGAAGATATAACGAGATCCCATGAGAACCCATACAGGTTGATAAGGCACTGCCTACCTTACTACACTCCCGTGATTTGACAAGCAGAAATATATTCATTTCCATAGATATTACGACATTATCATTTATATGGATTCATACGAATATATTGGACGCTTTTTCGCAAAATTGGGTACTTGAGATACGGCTCGTTAAGTGTCATGTCAGTAGAAGTTAGGATGGAAGACTGACTCAGAATTGTGTTAGCAGGAAGGCAGTCATAAATTGTTTACGATAAAACTTTTTTGTGATTTACACAATTGTAAGGAGCTCCTGAGACAATCAAACACGTTTGACGGTTTGACTCAAACGTGTTTGAAGGTTTGTCTAAAATTGTGTGTTGATGTATTTTATTCTATACTAGCTTTTGCCCGCGGCTTCGCACGCGTTAAGAAGTATAATTGTTTAGCAAGTTAGTGTAAAAAATTAGGGCCTACAAAACTTCTTTGTACACAATATTCTTAACTAATTTGTCATTTGGCGCTAAAACTATCAAGCTACTGGGAGAACTTACTCGTGAGCAAGCAACATAAAACTGCCCATGAGAGAAGCAATGTTCTCTCAAGTTTGAGACCCGCAAATTTGAGAGTTTGCCTCTGAGACTTGTCATGGCAAGTCAAAAATCTAAGAAGATTTATATAAACTATTTCATCCCCTTATGGGTGGAATTTATCAAAATGCGGATGCTATGCATAGTACCTATATGCATGCAAATTCTCAGGCCGATGGGTTTAATTTTAACAAAGTTTCATACAATACTTCATCCCCCTATTTTATACCTTGGGGGTAGAATTTATCAAAATCCTTTCTTAACGGATACCTACGTCATAACATCTTCCAGCATGCCAAATTTCAGCCCGATCCGTCCAGTAGTTTGGGCTGTGCGTTGATAGATCACTATGTCAGTCACCTTTGAGTTTTATATATACACCGTGATTTTTAGGTCGTTTTAAAAAAGTCGTCCACACAATGTATCCGTCATAAAATACCTCTAGGCGCGAATATAATTTTTTTATCATTAATTAAAATAATATGCATGAAAAAAATAAATAATACATTGGAAATATGAAACATCCTGTTAAAAATGTTTACGTATCAAACTGTTGAAGATACATGCTACATACTTACTGCGAACATTATGATTGCAATAGTAAGACAGCTGTTTTACGCTAAGGTGAATGACCTGTGATAAGACGCCGCCGCGCCGCCCGCGCGGCCCCTTTGGCACAAGGTTCGGACCGCGCTCACTACAGAGTGTTCGTAAAACTGCCTTGTGTCATAATAATGAATAATATTTTTATTCATTCAAATCTTAAAAAAAACATATTTTTTTATTATAAACGTTTACTAGTCATTGGATACATGAACTGGGCTGCTTTTTTAAAACGACCTAAAAGTCACGGTGTATAGTAGACAACGAACAATTTAAACAACAAATACAATGAAAACAACGAAAATTTCCTTGTGCAACGAAAGTACAAAGTGAAAAATCAAGCTATTTTATTGCGGGGTATAACACCTCGGTACGCGCGATCGCAAGTCCCGTCGTGGTACCTCGTCCCGCGCCCCTCACTGCAACTCGCCTCGAGAACCGCGTGCCGTGTGCAAAAATATAAAAAATATTCGTGCGTCCTTTTTAATTTCACGATATATCAGAAACTATTCATCCGATTTATAAACTGTAAAAGACAAATATTATCACCATAATATGACCTTTTTTTTAAAGTAAGTTTTAGACGTAAGAATTAATATGGTAGTACTAAAATCATGCTCAGAAAACATGTCTTATTTTTCTTGATCTGTTTAGCGTCATCATGGATTTCCCCTAAAAGATAGATATAGGACATCGCGAACTTTTTTGTAGGTCTATTGGAGCCCTACATTTTCGTAGTACATAGTATTCATATATACTTGAGTATTTTGGCAGCGTACGCGATAAAAGTGATTTAGCGGTAATTTTTTTCCGACTTACTTGACTAATATCCTTATTTGAAAATAACCGAGAGAAGTAGGGTGATTTCATATAGCCCATGGCAATTCGGAATGATGTAGCTTTCTAACAGTGAAAGAATTTTTAAAATCGGTTCAGTAGTTTTGAAGATTAGCGCCGACAAACATACAAATATACAAACTTACAAACATACAAACTTACAAATTCACAAACGCTTACCTCTTTATAATATTAGTATAGACTGGCTATGCCTGCGAATTCATGAGTGTGGAATTTAATAAATAAGTTTTTTTTTTTCTGAAATAGATTTTATTTTCAAAAATAAAAGTAGCCTAAATTACTTTTTATTGCATCCGCTACCTGACAATAAAAGTCTTGTCAAAATCGATCCAGCCGTTTCAGAGAAAAGCGGTGACAAACATATAGACAAAAATAAAAATATTTTGGTGTATGTATCGTATATATTCATTTACAATTTGTAACAAACGGTTATATCAATATTACAAATAGACACTCCAATTTTATTTATACGTATAGATTTTGCCTTTTGTTTGACACTTTGTTTGAACCTTCAACCTTCGAATGAGTCGACAAACACACAGCGTTTGAATAAAACTTATTTGACCGTCTCAGTAAACCTTAAGTACATTCTCTCGAGAAGGTTTATTCCCTTGTTTTATTCCATAAGTTTCAAAATACCATGCCTACATAACTTGCTATACAATACACAGTGTTAATATCAGTTGCTCTTATTCCAACTGTTCCATTTCAGAGTGATACTTCCATTTCGCTACTCGACACTTGCAATTCTTAATATTGTGCTGTTTCTAAGTGCTTCGTGAATCGAGTCGGTAACTGATACTTAAAAGTGCTGGTATTGCAGTAAAAGCACGTCTTATTATTTGTATAAAATGTATCATTAAAATGACGTCCAGTGACGGTACGGTTTTTTGTATTTGATCTGAAATAAACATGACACTCCTACATTTACATAATAATTTGCATGAAATGAATAACTTTCTCCAAAAATGCAATGGTAGGTATAGTTACATGCAAATTCCGAAAATAACAATTTGGTCCTCCCATACTCCTCAATGTTGATGAGCTGATAACATTTTGTATGATATGCTTAATTTTTGTTTTTAAGAATACATGCAAAATGGCGGCATTTAAAGTACGAACACGTTATATTCCTCTGAGAAAATATCTTCCTTATGTATTTACAAAATATCCAACACATGTGATAATGAAACCAACCTAACAGGCAAAACCTTTTTTCAGCCAATATCAAATTCTATAAACACGACAACACGTACCAGTTATACTGACTACAGCCTAGACTATCCCTCAGTCCCTTGTGTATATTTATAAAGGAATCCTTTTTGCCGTCAACCCAGATTAGGGATCCGCAATTTACTTCGAGGGTACAGAACCTGATTTAACGAGAATGCGTCTTGAAAGACAACATATCTTTGAGGTTCGACCCTTACGTCTCATCTTGAAAATGGGAAATATTATGAGAGTTGTGATACATTGCCGGTTATAGAATATCACTTTTAATACCAGAACTGCGTTGCTCCGCAATGTATTGGAAAACTAGATATTTCTCGTCCTCTAAACGGGCCTTTAGATAGTTTACATACAATCTCTTGTACAAGATTTATGATGATAATATATCTCTATATTTGAGAAATAAACACAAGTACACAGTAAATCAAGCTGACGCTTCAAAGGCCTAATAATATGGTTTGTTTCAAATGGTAATAACATGTCATGACCTCATAAATCCGGAGTGGTTCGGTTTAGTCACTATGCGGGAATTTAGACCAGGAATCATGTGGGTGAACTTAGCAGATCAATGTCCAGCAGATCAAAAAAAAAAGAGAGTTCTATTCGCATGCAGCTGAGTTCTATAGTTCCTGATAGTTTTTAGAAATAGTTCTGCTGTTTTTACCCCAAAAAATTAAATAAGTTTGGTTTTTAGTTAGGTTAGGTTTGGTTTTGAGTTAGGTTAGGTTAGGTTTGGTTTTTAGTTAGGTAAGGTTAGGTTTGGTTTTTAGTTAGGTTACATAAAGTTTGGTTTTTAGTTAGGTTAGGTTTGGTTTTTAGTTATGTTAGGTTTGGTTTTTAGTTAGGTTAGGTTTAGTTTTTAGTTAGGTTAGGTTAGGTTTAACTAAAAAAAAAAAAAAAAAGGTTAGGTTAGGTTTGATTTTTAGTTAGGTTAGGTTAGGTTAGGTTTGGTTTTTAGTTAGGTTAGGTTTGGTTTTTAGTTACCTTAGGTTAGGTTTGGTTTTTAGTTAGGTTAGGTTAGGTTTGGTTTTTAGTTAGGTTAGGTTAGGTTTGGTTTTTAGTTAGGTTAGGTTAGGTTTGGTTTTTAGTTACGTTAGGTTAGGTTCGGTTTTTAGTTAGGTTAGGTTAGGTTCGGTTTTTAGTTAGGTTAGGTTCGGTTTTTAGTTAGGTTAGGTTCGGTTTTTAGTTAGGTTAGGTTAGGTTTGGTTTTTAGTTAGGTTAGGTTAGGTTTGGTTTTTAGTTACGTTAGGTTAGGTTCGGTTTTTAGTTAGGTTAGGTTAGGTTCGGTTTTTAGTTAGGTTAGGTTAGGTTCGGTTTTTAGTTAGGTTAGGTTAGGTTTGGTTTTTAGTTAGGTTAGGTTAGGTTTGGTTTTTAGTTACGTTAGGTTAGGTTCGGTTTTTAGTTAGGTTAGGTTAGGTTCGGTTTTTAGTTACGTTAGGTTCGGTTTTTAGTTAGGTTAGGTTAGGTTCGGTTTTTAGTTAGGTTAAGTTAGGTTCGGTTTTTAGTTACGTTAGGTTCGGTTTTTAGTTAGGTTAGGTTAGGTTCGGTTTTTAGTTAGGTTAGGCTAGGTTTGGTTTTGAGTTAGGTTAGGTTAGGTTTGGTTTTTAGTTAGGTTAGGTTAGGTTAGGTTTGGTTTTTAGTTACGTTAGGTTAGGTTCGGTTTTTAGTTAGGTTAGGTTAGGTTCGGTTTTTAGTTAGGTTAGGTTAGGTTCGGTTTTTAGTTAGGTTAGGTTCGGTTTTTAGTTAGGTTAGGTTAGGTTTGGTTTTTAGTTAGATAAGTTTTGGTTTTTAGTTAGGTTAGGTTAGGTTTGGTTTTTAGTTAGGTTAGGTTAGGTTTGGTTTTTAGTTAGGTTAGGTTAGGTTTGGTTTTTAGTTAGGTTAGGTTAGGTTTGGTTTTTACTTAGGTTAGGTTAACTTATCCTTAGGGAACTCTATGCCAGCTATCCCTCGGGAACTCTATCCCTCGGGATCTCTATCCCGGCAATCCCTAGGGAACTGTATCCCGGCTATCCCTTGGGAACTCTATCCCGGCTATCCCACGGGAACTCTATCCCCCGGGAACTCTATCCCGGCTGTCCCTAGGGAACTCTATCCCGGTTATCCCTCGGGAACTCTATCCCGGTTATCCCTCGGGAACTCGATCCCGGCTATCCCTCGGGAACTCTATCCCAGCTATCCCTCGGGAACTCTATCCCGGATATCCCTAGGGAACTGTATCCCAGCTATCCCTCGGAACTCTATCCCGGCTATCCCTCGGGAACTCTATCCCGGCTATCCCACGGGAACTCTATCCCCCGGGAACTCTATCCCGGCTATCCCTAGGGAACTCTATCCCAGCTATCCCTCGGGAACTCTATCCCGGCTATCCCTAGGGAACTCTATACCAGCTATCCCGGCTATCCCTAGGGAACTCTATCCCGGCTATCCCTCGGGAACTCTATCCCGGCTATCCCACGGGAACTCTATCCCCCGGGAACTCTATCCCGGCTATCCCTAGGGAACTCTATCCCGGCTATCCCTCGGGAACTCTATCCCGGTTATCCCTAGGGAACTCGATCCCGGCTATCCCTCAGGAAATATATCCCAGCTATCCCTCGGGAAGTCTATCCTGGCTATCCCTAGGGAACTCTATCCCAGCTATCCCTAGGGAACTCTATCCCGGCTATCCCTCGGGAACTCTATCCCGGCTATCCCTAGGGAACTCTACACCAGCTATCCCGGCTATCCCTAGGTAAACCTAAAAACCAAACCTAACCTAACCTAACTAAAAACCGAACCTAACCTAACCTAACTAAAAACCAAACCTAACCTAACCTAACTAAAAACCGAACCTAACTTAACCTAACTAAAAACCAAACCTAACCTAACCTAACTAAAAACCAAACCTAACCTAACCTAACTTAAAACCAAACCTAACCTAACCTAACTAAAATCCAAACCTAACCTAACTAAAAACCGAACCTAACCTAACGTAACTAAAAACCAAACCTAACCTAACCTAACTAAAAACCAAACCTAACCTAACCTAACTAAAAACCAAACCTAACCTAATCTAACTAAAAACCAAACCTAACCTAACCTAACTAAAAACCAAAACTTACCTAACTAAAAACCGAACCTAACCTAACCTAACTAAAAACCGAACCTAACCTAACCTAACTAAAAACCAAACCTAACTTAACCTAACTAAAAACCAAACCTAACCTAACCTAACTAAAAATCAAACCTAAGCTAACTAAAAACCGAACCTAACCTAACTAAAAACCGAACCTAACCTAACCTAACTAAAAACCAAACCTAACCTAACCTAACTAAAAACCAAACCTAACCTAACCTAACTAAAAACCAAACCTAACCTAACCTAACTAAAAACCGAACCTAACCTAACCTAACTAAAAACCAAACCTAACCTTACCTAACTAAAAACCGAACCTAACCTAACCTAACTAAAAACCAAACCTAACTAAAAACCAAACCTAACCTAACCTAACTTAAAACCAAACCTAACCTAACCTAACTAAAAACCAAACCTAACCTAACTAAAAACCGAACCTAACCTAACGTAACTAAAAACCAAACCTAACCTAACCTAACTAAAAACCAAACCTAACCTAACCTAACTAAAAACCAAACCTAACCTAATCTAACTAAATACCAAACCTAACCTAACCTAACTAAAAACCAAAACTTACCTAACTAAAAACCGAACCTAACCTAACCTAACTAAAAACCGAACCTAACCTAACCTAACTAAAAACCAAACCTAACCTAACCTAACTAAAAATCAAACCTAAGCTAACTAAAAACCTAACCTAACCTAACTAAAAACCAAACCTAACCTAACCTAACTAAAAACCGAACCTAACCTAACCTAACTAAAAACCAAACCTAACCTAACCTAACTTAAAACCAAACCTAACCTAACCTAACTAAAAACCAAACCTAACCTAACTCAAAACCGAACCTAACCTAACGTAACTAAAAACCAAACCTAACCTAACTAAAAACCAAACCTAACCTAACTAAAAACCGAACCTAACCTAACGTAACTAAAAACCAAACCTATTCTAACTAAAAACCAAACCTAACCCTTTTTTTTTTGTTTTGGTAAAGCGGGGGAATCCTCATGGAGCCGCAGGTAGTGTCAGACTATTACTGACTGAACCTGAACCGCTGTGCTACGTCATCCGCGTTTTGGTGTCGGTGCATGGCAGCGCATAGCATTACTTCATGCACCGACCGCGGGCTTCCGCTGGCCTCGTTTTTCGGCCAGCGGGTTGCTCTTTCGCAAAATATGTTGGAGGCCGACGTGTAAAGGGCGTCGACTTCCTCGCCTGATACTGGGACCACACCCATAGCATCGAATGTGGCCCCCCGTCGTGGGTCCTCTACTACAGACGGTGGCACCCCCGTGCCACCGCCCGGACCCTGGTTAGGGCGGGAGGGCGCGCTCATAAGCGGCCCTTCGCCGCCCCACCCGACGACGGCGTATTTGGGGCGCGTCTGGATCGTTTTCCCGGACGCACTCTGCGGCCTCTTTCTGCGACATAACGGTCTCGCAGAAGGAGGCCAGTGCGTCCCACGGCTGCTGAGCGCGGCTGCGACAACAGCCGGCAGCGCGGAGACGTCTACTCCACCCAGCGCAGACACGAGGACGGCGCGAGGCCCATCGAAGGCCGGACACAGGGCCAGCGGAACTATAGAACTCAGCTGCATGCGTATAGAACTCTCTTTTTTTTTTGATCTGCTGGACATTGATCTGCTAAGTTCACCCACATCCAGGAGTCCTTGTAATTTTAACAACACTTATAATTTATATCTTAACACCTAATAGTATTGTCTATTTCGTTACCTTCTCGACACGATTAGAATGCCAAAAAATTGAGAGTCTATAATGTCCACCGATGCGATGGAGATTTATACATTCCACCATAACTCCTAACTGGCATATCCCGTTTTTAACACAAGGGCTGTCAGAATCCTTACATTATTGCGAGTAACATTGGTCATGAAACATATCTGCTTTACCTGTGAAACATTTTTTGTTGTCCGGTAGAGTAATCTAGATAGAGGTGGTTTTTAAACTGCTTCATTGTATTTTATTCAATACTTTTATCATTTTTCATATGAGAGCTTGGTGCCTTCTCAAAAGGGTTATACATATTCACTTCACTTACACCGTTCAATAGTAATAAAGTTTAATTTTCGATTTTCTAACAAACGAGAGAGAAATTTGCTTATCAGTATACATGCAAATTGGCGCTGACTATTATCTAAGTTGTTGAAACGTGCTCGCTTTACTAACGATGTATTTTCAATATAATCTACATTTACTAATTCAATATCAACTGCAAGGTGTAATATTCTTGTTGAATTTCAGCAAACAATTGTTTGATATCGTAATATAAAGTTGTAAATTAAATTTGTTGTAACTTTTAATAACGAGATTATACAAATGTAATTTGAATCTATGCTGTTAGCATTAGCGCAGGTTTTGCTGTACGGGACTTTATTAGAAGTAAAGTCTATATTATTTACGTTTAAACCTCCTACTGGCTTTTCAAGAATTGCAAACGTAATTAGTTTATTATAATACAGGGCAATAAAGCTTATTGCAACTTTACTACGCCTAAGTACCTACTTACGACTTTGTACTTTAAGCCTTAGGATTTTCGTACATGGAGATGGCTTTATCCATCTCGTGGAACGATGCGAAAGTAACCGCAATAAAACAAAAACTAAGATCAAGGATTGAAATTTATTTCTAAAGTTGGAAGCCCGAGGCTAACGTTGGAAACTATTCTACGCGACAGTGACGATATATTCTATTAAAACCAAGTAAATATTGGCCAGCTCTATTATATCTATTTCTATATATCTCTAAGTGATTATTTGGCGGAATTTTAACCAATTAACAGTATTTTCTGTTAAAAATGTTAGGGTGAAATTAATTTCATCGCTCAAGTCTTAATGTACCTACTAATGCTCCATCGTTATTCTGAGAGAAAAAAAACTTAGGAAAGTGCTTTCTCTCAATCTTTCCCCAGTTCCACCAACAGTGAAGTCAATAGCGCAAAACTACTTTGAAATATAAATTCCATATTGAAAAAGATATTGTAAATCATTTTCCTGTGGCTTCACCCGCGTGGCTGTCGGTTAAAGTGTCGGTAGGGGATGAAGATTAATTGGTGAATGTCACGAAATTCGTAGATTCTGAGTATCAGTAGTGATTTATTGAAATTGCATTAAAGGAATTACAAAAAAAAGGTTCTATCTTTTTTTCGTTTTCCCATTAAGACTATGAGCAGATAGACAAACAGATATTTTGGAAGATACCTACGCAAACGCAATTCTGATATACGAACATTATCTATTTAAAACAAATAAGTCAAGCCATGCATGATACAAAATCTGAGCTTGCATTATAATTCCTATGACCGTAATTAATTAAAGTAAAAGTAATCTTCTTATATATAAAAATCAATTGCTGTTCGTGTTAGTCTCGCTAAAACTCGAGAACGGCTGAACGGATTTGTCTCATCTTGGTCTTGAATTGTTCGTGGAGGCCTAGGGAAGGTTTAAAAGGTGAGACTTTTTTTTTATTTATCGTTGGGGCAGTACGAAGTCTGCCGGGTCAGCTAGTTAGTTATATTTATAAGATTGCTGATAATTTTATACCTACATTTACTTTACCTACTTTTAATAATCGTAAATTTACTGATAAAGCACGCATGATAATAATTCTGCCAAGTATATTATGAAGATAATCATAGCATTCCATCAAAATGTAATATTGAACTGTAACTCTATAGTCCTATGGTTGAAATTTGATTGAAGGTAAATATACTGCATAATAGCGTGCCTAGTAATAATTAAGGCAGGTTAACACTATTTCATAAGCATCAACAACAAAAGGCTTTATAAAGTTTCCCGTAATAGTTTCGAGGTAAATACAGTGCAGTGCGAAATATTTTATTATACACTATTTATGTTATGGAAAAACTTTATAGTTAAGTGTTCTTTAATGTTTATTAATTGTATGAGTTATATGACATTAAATATTAATTCTGTGCATAAAAATAATAACTTCCTTCTGACTTCTACTGCTATAACTATCTGTCGTCACTTCTACGATTTCATTCCCAACTTAATTAAAATTAGTTAAAAAAGTTAAAATCATCAGCTTATTTTTAATGCTTGTTATTTTTAAACTTGTTAGACCATAATTCAATACTCAACCATATTTGTGAACAATTTAAGGTAAATTTAACCTATTTAAGTATTGTAAATAATGATTTCAGATCTTATACTAACAAAAAAATTGACGGATCTCATAAAAGAATTGACCAAAGCTATTTTAATATACTTTAGGTGTTTTTCTCATAACTACATCAACTACAAATTGTTGTACATTTTCTCATTTATCTTCGCGTCGTAGACTGAATTTTCATTATGAACGCGTAACCACTCAATGATTAATGACCGAAATATAATTCAGGAACGTTTTTATACAACCAAAATGATGTAATACATCTTCTGACTGGTGTTTTTATTTTACACAAAAGTTCGAGGACATCCTATTAAATAAACATTAAACAATTACAGTCGGACAGAAACAGTGTAAAAAAATAAACGGTACAGCATTTCATTAACAAATAAGGGTGATTTTTTAAAATCGTTGCGATTTTATTACGCATACGGAATTGTCTCACACGCGTCAATTCGCGTAAAAGTATTTTTCTTAGAAGTACGTATTTTTGTAATGCCTGAAATATGAACGTGGGACGTGCGGATTTATTATGTATTTATAATAATTCGACAGACAGAATAACCGAATCCTGTATGCGTGACGAAATCCGTTCGTTATTAAAATCAATCTAAAGCTCCTGTGTAGTTGATTTGAGCGGTAGTATGAGTAATTCAGATCGATAAATTATAAAAAAATTGTCCGTGTGGTGTCCGGATATAAAGAATAGCACCACCCCATATCCTCCACTGGGTGTCGTAAAAGGCGACTAATGGACCTTAAGACCCAGTGCACTGTACCAAGCTCCTTGGGTCACCCGAATGGTGGCGGGTAAACAACCAACAATCGCATTCCCAAAGAGGGTTAGTGTCAGGCAGGCGGCCGACTATAAAACCATAGCCAAATCCATTAGCAACATGTTTAGAAAAAAACATGTTGCGCCGACCCCAAGTAAAATGGGATAAGGGCAGGAAGATGATGATGATGATGAAATTATAAAAAAATAAAAGTTATTTATTTCGTTTCCACAACTAGACAATTTACTGTCTCCCATTCCACTACTTAATTGTTTATCGCAACGTAATAATTTTAAAATTCACCTACCAAAATGTCAAAGAGATTTCTTGAACTGATCTTGTAGTTTTAAAACAGAATTAGAACTTTTATTGTGTAGAAACATTACTAAAAATACCCTTTGAGGTCGGTAAGCAAGAGACGTGAACTTTAACAGTTACGAGTACAATCTCATTAAAAAAGGTACGTTCAAATGTTCTACAGAACTATTCGTGTGGACTTTGTAACAATATAAAGGGACTTTTTAGTATAATGGTTAGTGGTCTTACGGTCAGTCTTAAGTACACTATACTAGTTTTAGGTTCTATTTAGTTTTATGTAATATGAGCGTGAGATTTTTTAGCCCGTAGAAAACCTCGATTAAGACAGCTAGTAGGAACTGAATGCGAGTGGCTGAAAACAGATTTCAGTGGCGTGCACTTGGAGAGGCCTAAATCCAGCCGTGGACTGCGATAGGAATAAATGGCAAATGAATATAATGATAACGATGATGATGATGATGAAACCTCTAATTAAATTAAAAAAAACTCACTTTTACTAGAATACATAAAAAATACTCACTCATGCTGATGGTTTTTACTAGAAGAAGAAAAAAAGTATTTTAGTTGTGTCGTGAGTTAACCAACGTAGAAAGTCTACATTCAATAAACAGGGCGATCGTTCCTTTGTTAGTTAATAATACAATCGATCAACTGTCGACAATGTACTCCTCCTTCCTGGCTCCTATTATCTACGACAAAAGAAACAGATTAACGGAAAACCGTTTAATATTTGTTCAAAGTGTTGATTTTTATAACATGACTTGCTGAGCCCGGCTACTCACTCAAGTTCTTCGTGCTAATGTTGGTTTTAGGAAAGAGATTTTATACAGTAAAGGGTATAAAATATGTATAAACTGTACGATATTCATAGGTATATAAACTATACCTTCTGCAAAAGTGAACTATCCAACAAAAAAGAGTTTTATTTGTATCACGCGTAGGTATAGTTTAAATTGAACTTGAGATTGTTGCGCTCAACCAAATAAACCAAGCTTTACAATATAAATGTAATAGACATAATCTACGTACCTACCAAGAAACAATGTCTACAGAAGGTCTTTGTTTTGGCATACCTTTACAATAAACTTCGTAGACAATAAAATTATGCAGACGGAGGATTCGCTAAAAAACTTTCCCCACAAACAAAATATAAATCTTTTGCGTGACGTAACGACATACAAAGACTTCTTTCTTTTAGCCTGCTTGCTTGCATTAAAAATGCTTGAAAATTATAAATGTGCCCAGTCACTAATGTAATTTCCTTGCTGTCGAGATAAGTCAAAATAAGTGGCTTGTTCAAATATGTTCGCTTATTTTTAATCACGGAACTTTGTTTAATGAGGTAAACAGTAATTTACTTCATAAAACATTTAAGTTAATATTAGTAAGCCTTTTTTGGAATTTTCGATTAATTAAGATTAAGTTAATTTAGAATTTTACACTTTAAAGAATCAACCTTACGGTGGAAAATATTAATATTAGACTTTCAAAAGAGTTTACCCACGGAATACTTTACTCTCATAGCCCGATGGGACGGCAATCCGACACGACCGGAGAAAGATCAGGCGCAAGACCCACATTTTCCGTGGCTTCCAAAGCACGGAAGCTATGATATTTATTTTTAAAACGCACACAACATTCGAAAATTCGGTGCGCGCCGTTGGGATCGAACTCGAGAGCATTGACTTGGCTGTCCTGCGGTCTTACCACTAGACTATCACACCTCTAAGTAAGACTGTATCAGTTGTAGAAGACACACAGCGTACTGCGTCGTCTCAATAATTATAACAAAAACAGTCAAAAATATGGCATAAAAAACCTTTTAACTTTAGAGCGCCTACCTCAAAATTACAATGCAAATTCACTTAGCGAGCGTGTGTTGCTAACAGTGTTTACCTTATTTCATGCACACTTTTAAACAGCCATTCTCTTCGAACGTGCTCATTTTACTGTGAAAATAAACATACGACAGCAACTTTAAAATTTGCTAACAAAATGCTGACGTGAGAATATTACAAGTTGTTTGCATAATTTGCGTATTAAGCGGAGTTTTAGTTTTTCGACGTTACTTATATAGCTCCCTGAATCGACTGCATCATAATGTTTAAATTAAACTTTAGGATCTAGATTATTTGTTAGAAGGCTTTGATGAAACTAATTTAAAAGTCACCCCTATAAAAGCCTGCACTGTTGTCATCGCATAACAAAACAATTCACAGTATATTGAAGTAGGTTAAACTACTTGACATACAATAGTTTGTTATACATAAACAAAGAATTATGAACACTTTATATTAACAGTTATTAGGAATAAATTGTTTTTATGCAAATAAATTATTATTATTATTGTATCTCTTTTAATTCACGGGCTAACTTCAAGGGAAGAAACCCGGTCCTTTTTAAAGGCTTACACGGGGACACAGGTCCAACATGCAGAGGCCTTGTTGAGAACTTTAATCTAAAATGTGATGAGGCACCTACCAAGGGCCATCCACCCCTGCTCTATGGAAGAACAGACATGGACGGCCCAAAGTAGCTGTAAGACTATTGTAAATTAAGGAGATTAAACTAAGTTGGGCTATTAATATGATTTGTTAGGTGTATTTGTTATTATTATTATTTTTGTAAAATGTTTACATTTCTCGGCAAACTGCCGGAATTACTGATGGCACGGGCCTAGGCCAAGTAACCACCAGAAGTATTAAAATATAGAAGATAGAAAACGGTTCGGTTACGGTTTAAACTGTAGATAGTGTGTTAGTGTTGGGTTGTGTGGTGTCCGACTCACACTGCAGGAATTTTCGAACTATCCTACACGTATTTAATATGACTGCTTTCTGCAGTAAGTAATAAGTACTGGAAGCTAGGTTTAGGGTGCTAAAGGGATTGATGGAGTTGACAGGGTATCACTCCTGTCGAGGACAACACTATTGGGACTATTGTGACTTTTTGCAAGTGCCAAATTCGGGTAATTTCATCCCTTAGTTCGGTATACTTAGTCAATTTATCTGCTATGGTGGTCTGCAAGTTATGAGTGTTTGGCACTGCAATGTCAATAAGATAACCGGTTTTATTAGCTTTATTAATAAGTGTTATATCTGGTCTATTGAAGTGAATCGTGCGGTCAGTTAGGATGGCTCGGTCAAAATATAGTTTTGTCGTAGAGTTCTCTAATACCGTCTCCGGGTTATACTTATAATATGGAACTATGGAAACTACAAATTTATACTGATGAGCTAGTTTTTGATGAATGACATTGGCCACTTGGTCATGTCTGTGTTTATAATCAGTCTGGGCTATTGATTTACACGCACCTGTTATATGCTGGATAGTTTCCGGTACACTATTACATTTTCTGCATCTATCGTTAGCTAAATTCTTTATTATATATCTTCTGTAATTTCTAGTTTCTATAACCTGATCTTGAATGGCTATTATGAAACCTTCAGTCTCAGGGAAGAGTTCACCTCGACTCAACCACGCGTTCGACGCCTCCTTCTCGACATTAACTTGGCTTAAATCTTGGCGATGTCTTCCGTGTAAGGACTTCCGGCCCCATTCTAGAATCTTAGTTTTATTGTCTACTTGCTTTTCATTTTTCTGTTCTAATCGATCATTTAAGTTTAATGGTGTGAGCTGTTTATCATTACTTACTATTAATTTGTGGAGCATAGATGACTCGGCTTTAGCAAAGAAGTACTGTCTGAGAGTCGTAATCTGCCTACTGTGTAAATTAGAAATGTCGATTAAACCTCTGCCTCCTTCTTTTCGCGGTAGTGTAAGTCTTTGCAAACAAGATCTGGGATGGTTTTTACGGAACTTAGTCAATGTAGTATTAATTTTGCGTTGTAGATCTTTAAGATCAGATTTAGTCCAATTTTACTCCGAAAGAGTACGTTAGTACAGAAATAGCAAAGGTGTTGATTGCTTTAATTGTGTTTCGGGAATAAAGGTTCGTTCTCAGAATTACGTTTAATCTATGGAGGAATTGTTGTTTTAGCTTGTTTTTTGTTTCTTTATATTTTATCTGTGATGCCTGACTAAATCCTAAATATTTGTATGTATCATGTTCTTCTAATGGTTCAATCTGTTCTAAATTTTCTAATGTATAATGATGTTGGTAGTTTTGTCCTGCTTTAATCGAATTAATTTTACACTTGTCTATGCCAAATTCCATTTTAATATCCTTTGTAAACTGCTCCGTTAATTTAGTCAATTCGTCTAGTTCACTCTCACTTTTAGCATAAATCTTAATATCGTCCATATAAAGTAGGTGATTTAATTCAAATTTTACAGTCTGTGTTCCTTCGGTATGAGTGAGAGGTATTCCTGCTCCAGTTGAATTTAATAAATTAGAAAGTGGATTTAAAGCAAGACAAAACCACAATGGGCTTAGGGCATCTCCTTGAAAGATACCTCTCTGTATTTTAATTGAATTAGTATCTATGGTCCCGGTAGTTGTAGTAAGCCTAAGCACTGTAGTCCAATTTGACATTATTTTTTCAAGAAAAGCTATGATTTTGGGGTGTATTTTATATAATTGTAAGATTTGTACTAACCACGAATGAGGAACAGAGTCGTAAGCTTTCTTATAATCAATATACATACTATATAAATCGGATTTAGTTTTATTGACTCTATTTAAAATTACGGAATCTATGATTAATTGTTCTTTACAGCCTTGGCTAAATTTGCGACATCCCTTCTGCTGCTCAGCTAGGATATTATTAGCGTCAACGTGTTCATATATTACTTCTGACAGGCAGGATGTTACAATTTTGTACAAGGTCTGTAGACACGTGATCGGCCTGTATTTCGCTGGGTTAGTAAGGTCACTGTTGTCTTTCGGTAGCATGTAAGTAGTACCTACTGTTAAGTAACCTGGCATGAGATTAGGATCCTGAATGAAACTATTAATAAAATTACACAAATAACAATGAATTGACGAAAATTTCTTATACCAGTAACTATGGATATGATCAGACCCTGGGGCTTTCCAATTGTGTAGCCGGGTTAGCACTTTGTGAAATATAGCTGGAGTTATATTTTCAAATACCATCGCTCGGGTGTTTTCATTGGTATTTGCTGCTTCTGTTTGAATCCATTCGGCTTGGTCATTATGTTGTGCTGGGTTCTCCCAGATTCTTGACCAGAAATCTTGTAAAACCTTTGGGTCCGGGTTGTTGTGGTTGTTATTTGCTGCGTTTTGCTGTACGTTGGACGTCGTTTTTCTAATATTACGGTAAAATTGTTGTTCATTATTCGTGAACTGAAGGTTCTGTTGCTTCCTACGGGTGCACGCTAAATATCTTTGAAGGCGGCCTGATACAACGAAAAGTTTTTGTTTTAAGGTATCTAATATATGCATAGCATGTGTGTTAGGTTCCTCGTGGACTGTGTGTATTTTATATTGCGTAATAATATTATTAAAATGGGTCGTTACCTTTCGACTTCTATTTCCGTTAATGAACTGAGTTACTCTACCTATCTTACACCTTAGGTTACAAATTTTTCGCTCCATACGTTTTTGCCATTTTGGTTTATAATCCTTTCTGTTATCCCTAAGATTTTCTGATGGTTCGAGTGCTATTTTTGCTCCGTTCACTTTAGCCGTAGTCCATGCTGCACTATATATAAGAGACTGTAAAGTTAGAAAATCTGTATCTGCCCTAACATTTTCAGGTAGAATGACTTGATTAAGGTAACCGGTAATACGAGCTAAATTTTTAGATGGTTTTTGCTTAGGAATATATATTCTTTTAGTAGGGTCAGTGTTTTTATAATAAGCGAAAGCCTGCTGAAACGTCTCATCTATTTCTAGGATACGCGTTCCCTGCAGTGCTTGTGTGTTGGATTCTGTTTGAGATGGGCTGGGTGAATCTGGTGCAAATGGGAGTTCTTCAGTAATAGCGCTAACAGTCTGAAAATCAATGTCGTTACAATTATGTGAGTTAATAATGTCTCTACTGTGGTTACTTGTGCCTCTATCATTTAGGCCAAGTTCTGCGGATACCTACCTCTAATTTTAGCATATTTAGTCTGGTCTCACTAATGTATTTATTATTCAAAATTGCTCTCCTCTGATCTGCTATCCGTTGTTCACTTAAATGGGCCAGAGCGGGGTATCTAGTAATAAAATCCTGATGCATGGGTTTTCGATATGCCGTTTCGTTAGTACCTAATGCTGTTATTCTGTAGTACGCCCGCATTATAGCCTCATTGTACTCATTAGTCCATCTCATTCGAATCTGTGTTGTGTTTGAAGTACTACTCGTTTCTGAATTCTGCGTTAAATGTTCTAGGGCTGGTGCAAGTGTAGATGTGGTATGTATGGTTGTTTGTGTGTTATGGAGGTCTTTTCTAACATCACTGTGTATCTTATCAATAACCTCTTGTGACAAAAGTTTATTTCTAATTATGGCTCTTCGCTGATCTCCAACTCTTTGTTTACTAACCTGCATATTAGGAAATTTTTCAATGAATTTTAGATGGAGCGGTTCAAGGTAAGTTTTCCTGTCTGTATCTAATAAAGTTAAATAATGGTAGGTGCGCAGTATGAACTCGTTCATATCAGACGTCCATCGTCTGCGCGTAGTAGGAACACTTGTAGTGGGTGCAAAGTCATGGTCAGGAGTGACCTCTTGCACAACACTATCAAGTATGCTAGAAGTTGATAGGCTTCTTGTCGTATAAGAAGGGCGAGTTGAAGGAACGGAAGAAAATAAAGAATGTGTATCATCGCCTGAAAGGTCAGCTGTAACTTCGACGTCGTGAGCCCGCTTGCTCAGAACACGACGACCGGCTGTAGTATTTTTGTCGGGAGAAGCCCGCCTGCTCAGCTCCTCACCGCCGATGGTTCGCATGCTGTGACATCCAGCATCGGCTCCAGATGTGCCCCGGCGACCCCCGGGAAGCGACCGCAAATCGTATACTCTTTTACTCATTCTCCATATAGGGTTACCTTCCCTGTTTAGCCGCGTAAGTTTTTAGTACAGAAGCACTGTACGCGTGTCCGCCCCCCACGTGAGCTAGGTGTTCAGCTACGGACGTAAGGAAAGGATTTAGGGGGCTTATTATTATTATTATTATAGAAGAAAGCAGGTCAACCTATTTCTTATCTACGAATATCAAAGTCTTAGGTTGAGAGCTAGTTAAGTTTATTACACGTAACTTATGAGAACAATAAAGGACTAAGTCATTCCACAATGAAAGAAAAGCCTTGAATTTAATCGAGATTCGTTTTTTCTTACCTAAGGGTGTATTTTTACGGTCACAGTTAAGTAACAAGATTGCAGATAAATACGCTATAAATCTACCAATTGGCTTACAGTTTAATCTATAAAACAGAATGGAAATTGCATTAAACTTTTTTAATTTTAAAAGTGTCCGTTATAGGTACCTTAGTACCTGTACCTTCTATTTCAGAAAAGTTTCAGATTTTTTTATCATTATTAGTCTTTGAGAGTTTAAATGCGTCACATCATAGAGAAGCCAGAAAGACTCAAATAGACTTTAGCCTCTGCCCTTTAAAATACAGTAACCACACAATAATTTAATAAAGGGAAGATATTAAAAGAGTGTATTCACTAAACAAGTGAGTACCTATCATTTCGACGGGTCCTACGTATACTGGTGTAACCCGCAAAACACCAAAATACGTTTTTTTTGCACCAAAAGCCTTAAAATTACCTTAACTTTATACCCTGTAAAATTTATATTATTTTATTCAGTAATTTCAGAGATACAAACTTGTAAACTAATATAAGTGACATGATTTTCGGCCACACGACTATCTACACTGATGTAAGTCACTTGCACCAGTGTAGGTAGTCGCGTGCGCCGCGTCACGTACGCGCAAGTGCCATTTACCCCAGTATGCGCGCTGCGACGGAGTCGGGAGCACGTTAACACTGGTATAACTGCGTTAACTGCTAACGTATTCTTCTGCATCAAAACTATTTCGTGGCTTGTTTTTAGGGGTTGTGCTACTTTTTTACATATTTAACTAGTTTTGTTTGCTTTGAGTAAGTAGTGGTGAGAATTCACAACAATTAAGGGCTCACGAGGTCAATTATTAATAAATTTATGCGTCAAAAATTGACAAACAAATTACTAAGTTGACAATACTAATATTTCTACAAAAGAGTTTAATTAATGTTCACCTAATGCAAGATACAGATTGTACTGCTTGTAGATTTGTTTGTGCCGCCTGCATTATTTTTTTACATATAAATTATATAATGTAGACGCACGGTGTACTGCATACTCTTCACACTAAATTATAGAGTTTGTTTTTCCCCTTTTAGTTAGGTTGTTTTTTTGTTTATTATTATTTTATTCTTTCAATAAATTTTACACTTATAGGAATTAAGTTACTACTGATAGGAATACAAAGTAGTAGTATACAAAGTCACATGTGACTTTGTTTTATTTTCTTGATATTGTTATCTGACGTAACCTACATTATTTTAATAATAATATTTATTTACTAATAAAATAAATAGCGATACTACTTTTAATACATTTTTTGCAGCAATTAACGTAAGAAGTTACCAAATTTTGCTACTTGGGAACTGACGAGACAATTTTTTTTTATGTACCCAAGTACATCATTTTTAAAGGTGTAGAAATATTCCAGAGGTAAACAATATAACAATATTCGCAACCTCAGTTTATTTTGGTAAAGTTGTAGTATTGAAAAAACAATTAAGTTCAATCAAAACTTAAGTATAATGACACAAAAGACATTCAAATTAAACTTATAAAAGACTTAGTGGTCGCCAGCAACTTCGACCGCACGAGTGTCGGTTATAACTGGAAAACATTGCCCTCCTCTGACGCAGTCGGTTAAATTTGTCTATGTTTTAATCCAGGTTGTCAGCTAACTCCATACGAAATTTCTTCAAAATTGGTTAAGTCGTTTGAGCGTCAAAGAGTAACAAACATCCAATCGATACTTATGCAACTTTCGCGTTAACTATATTAGCAGGATATTTTCAAATGTATAAAATGCATATTTAAACAAGTATGACGAGTGTGGTAATGTGATGAGGCATTCGTATGAAGGGTGACACAAATCACCATTTAATACAAGTTGTAAAAATGTAATGAATTTTCCATCATCTGATTTAGACTCTAAGGTCTCATTGCCCTGTTTTTAGGGGTTGTGTTACTTTTTTATACATTTAACAAGTTATGTACACAACTATACACTTAATAGAAGCACAGAGTTCGAAAAGAGTTGCACAAAGGTTATACTAATTTCTTTAAAATACCTTTTCTAGCGGATCTGCAAAGGGAGAAATAAATTAGAAACATCAAAGTACAAAAACTGGTGGACGTAACTGAACAGACGTAACGTACGTAACTGACGTAACGTAACTGAAAAAAAATAGTGGAAATGCTATTTATAAGAAAAATGACATGAAATTCAAGACAAGCTAGTTTAAAAAAAAAAAAACAATTAGGTATTATCGTAAGAAAACCTCTTTAAAAATCAAACCTTTTTTTTACTTAAAATAAGAAGATTATTTTTTTTTGTTTTATTATTTTTAAGATTGCAAGGCCAATGATTTTATTTTTCATTATTAAGAATGCTACTATCTAATAATAAAGTGTTATTTTGTATTTTAAATGTTTTTATTTAACTTCTTACCACACTAATTTAAATATTCACAGTTAATAATAATACAGCAAACTGTTGCAAGTAGCTTTCCAGTACTGAGTAAACTGTTGTAAGTGTTAAAAAGTCGATAAAAGTAGATAAAAGTAGGTATTATTTTTAATATTACAACCTCATATTGGTCAATAACACGGAAATACTATGTTTATAGAGTAAAATCCTTCAGATTTTCTTTATTATAAGTATAAGCAAGTACACTAAATACTGGTATAAGTGGCCACTTGTATCAGTTTACAGGTTCTACCGTAGTAAAAAAAACAGGCTACATGAATGCAAGTTAACCTATTTTCTAAAGTATAAAAAAAGAAGAAAAACCAATAATGCAGTTTTATTTCTTAAATATCAAAATATAACATACTAAAATTTCAAGTGTTTTTATTGATTTACGACAAAGTTACAAGCTTTTGAACCTTTAAACCGCTCTCTTGAAAAGTTGCGTTTTTGCACTTGTACTAGTCTACGTAGGACCCGTCGATTTATTAAGCGACCCCATTTCACCTTTCCCTTGGAAATGATTTATATTCCCGAACAAAAGAACCGCATACAAAACTAGTTACAAATCATATCATAAGTACTACTTATACACTTATTCAAGGCCAATAACCCTTAAGTTATTAGGCAAGTAATTGAATCTATAGATAATATTTACCTTTTTTTTGGTAAGGCGGGGGATCCTCATGAACACCCACCTCCAAGAACAGCGGTATTTAATTGTTACTTGAGTTTATTTAAACATGTTAGACACAATGTGATTGTATTAATTATGGATAAACTCTTTATTCATGTAATCATTACAAAAGATTGACTAAAATAAAAATGTGCTAATGGGCACCCATTACAATATTACCGCAGTGCGTGGTCAGCGATTTCTCGGTTCACTGCTCGAGAAGCCGTCAAAATTACCGCAGTATTTGGGTTAGCCTGAAACTAGCAAAGCTGATCAATTTATATAAGTTTATTTTTAAATATAGATAGATACTTTTGGTTTAGTATTAATAGTTTCTGTCTCATATTGTACTGCGATATTTGTCTTTTAGTTACAAAGAGCTGGTAGCTTATATTTCAAAAGTTTCTGAAATGTTGTCTAAAATATACGCATTCTTTTACTTGACAAAACTACAAAAATAATTGATATAAATCATAAACATTTTGATTCAACAGCTTGAAATTTTAATATTACACTTTTCAAACCTATTCCTCAGAATAGCATCATAGTTCACAATTAACAAAACAATAACAACTACTCTATAAGAGTGTACTGAAATAATTTAACACAATTATACAAGTCTTATTTGTTTCTTAGATCATTCCGTGAGATTAAAAACGATAACGCAATGAGGCTAAATGTGTGACCTTGACTCAATAATTGGAATAACTTGGTCTTTGGCAACGGGCTTAGTATTTCCATTTAGAAACGAGACGAAATAGAACAGACAGCCTCCGTCGTAAACTTTTTATTACTATATATGGCATGCGTATGTCTGGCATTTTCTCTATTTATTTACGAAATACTGATTTTTGTTTTACTTTGTTGTACTCATAAATAAAAGAACATGTGATATTTAATTGTATAACCATATTTAGGTCCTGAAAATTTTACTCTGACTTGAACAAACATTTCCACGTTCACGTTAATCCTATCTGTATATTTTTTTTACTTTACTTAATTATTCTTAGAGGAGTTTTGCGGACTAATCACAATATTATAGGTAACATATTATAAAACTTAAATTGTAAATAACAAGCCTTCATAAATAATTCGTATCTCCAGAATACCTGATAAAAAATACCTACTTCAAAAAAGCCAGACATATCCACTTATCACTATTTTTCAACTGAAAATAACATACATAGCGATCAAACCCTGATAGACGTATCGGTATTCAGCAATAAAATTCCCTGCAGAAAATTCTACGACATCTATTCCTACGATAACGTGCTAGATTCTTGTACAAATAAAATACCTAAGGTATCCTCACTCTCAATTGCCTACTAGACTATTGACACTTGTTATATTCTTGAAAGGAGGATAGACCGTAGTAGAGTGAGATACCGCTCTACAATTGATATAGTACCATCTCGCTCTCACAATAACTAAATTCCTGATTTAGATGTTTGTAGTATACGTCAAGATATTTGAACTAGGTTCATGTAGTTTCATATTACGTTGTTTCATAAATGAAACAAGATGAAATCGAGTGCCAAAAAACCGTCTCTCTCCGACCATTTTTTGTGTTGCGGTCCCCAGTTGATTATCTTTCATTATTATTTCGGATCATAAATAGAACAACGGGAAAATTGAGTCGAATGAAGTAAATAATTGTATTTTCTTTGTTTATTAGATAAACAAGATCGCAATAGAATATCGCAAATAATATCTTTGAAAAAGAAATCAGTTTTTAAAAAATATCCTGTATTAAGTTGAATATCAAATAAAAAAAACTAGAATTCAAAACTAGATTTCAAATCGTTCAAATCATTCAAATCGTTCAAATCGTTCAAATCGTTCAAATCGTCAAATCACGTTCAAATCGTTCAATCGTTCAAATCGTTCATTTGTTAAAATCGTTCATTTCGTTCCTTTCGTTCATTTCGTTCATTTCGTTCATTTCGTTCATTTCGTTCATTTCGTTCATTTCGTTCATTTCGTAATTTCGTTATTTTCTTTAATTTTCGTTAATAACGTTCATTTCGTTGAAATCGTTCAAATCGTTAAAATCGTTAAAATCGTTAAAATCGTTAAATCGTAAAAAATCGTTAAAATCGTTAAACTCGTTAAAATCGTTAAAATCGTTTTTACGTTTTTTACGAATTTTAACGATTTTAACGATTTTAACGATTTTAACGATTTTAACGATTTTTAACGATTTTAACGATTTTAACGATTTAATCGATTTTAACGATTTTAACGATTTTAACGATTTAACGATTTTACTTTTTTTACGTTTTTACGATTTTAACGATTTTAACGATTTTAACGATTTTAACGATTTTAACGATTTTAACGATTTGAACGATTTGAACGATTTGAACGATTTTAACGATTTTAAAGATTTTATCGATTTATCGATTTGAACGATTTTGAACGATTTGAACGATTTGAACGATTTTATCGATTTGAACGATTTGAACGATTTGAACGATTTTAAATATTTTATCGATTTGAACGATTTGAACGATTTTTTACGTTTTTTTCGTTTTTTACGATTTTTACGTTTTTTACGATTTTAAACGATTTTAACGATTTTAACGATTTTAACGATTTGAACGATTTGAACGATTTTAACGAATCCGAACGATTTGAATGATTTGAATGATTTGACCGATTTTGAACGAAATTAACAAAATGAACGAAATGAATAAAATGAACGAAATAAACGATTTGAATGATTTCAACGATTTCAACGATTTTAACGATTTTAACGATTTTTACGATTTGAACGATTTTTACTTTTTTTACGTTTTTTACGATTTAACGATTTTAACGATTTTAACGATTTTAACGATTTGAACGATTTGAACGATTTGAACGATTTGAACGATTTGAACGATTTTAACGATTTTAAAGATTTTATCGATTTTATCGATTTGAACGATTTGAACGATTTGAACGACTTAAACGATTTCAACGATTTCAACGAAATGAGCAAATGAACGAAATGAACAAAATGAACGAAATGAACGAAAAGAACGACTTGAACGATTTAACGATTTGAACGATTTGAACGATTTTTACGTTTTTTTACGTTTTTTACGATTTTTACGTTTTTTACGATTTTTACGATTTTACCGATTTTAACGATTTGAACGATTTGAACGATTTGAACGATTTTAACGATTCGAACGATTTGAATGATTTGAATGATTTGACCGATTTGAACGAAATTAACAAAATGAACGAAATGAATAAAATGAACGAAATAAACGATTTGAATGATTTCAACGATTCAACGATTTAAACGATTTTAACGATTTTAAACGATTTTAACGATTTTTACGTTTTTTACGTTTTTTACGATTTTAACGATTTTAACGATTTTAACGATTTTAAAGATTTTATCGATTTTATCGATTTGAACGATTTGAACGATTTGAACGATTTGAACGATTTTAAATATTTTATCGATTTGAACGATTTGAACGATTTGAACGATTTGAACGATTTGAACGATTTTGAACGATTTGAAACGATTTGAACGATTTGAACGATGTTGAACGATTGAACGATTTGAACGATTTGAACGATTTGAACGATTTGAACGATTTGAACGATTTGAACGATTTGAACGATTTTTACGATTTTTACGATTTGTTTACGATTTTTACGATTTTTACGATTTTTTACGATTTTTACGATTTTTACGATTTTTACGATTTTTACGATTTTTACGATTTTTACGATTTTTACGATTTTTACGATTTTTACGATTTTTACGATTTTTACGATTTTTACGATTTTTACGATTTTTACGATTTTTACGATTTTTACGATTTTAATGATTTTAACGATTTTAACGATTACAACGAAATGAACGTTATTAACGAAATTAAAGAAAATAACGAAATGAACGAAATTAACGAAATGAACGAAATGAACGAAATGAACGAAATGAACGAAATGACCGATTTTAACGATTTGAACGATTTGAACGATTTGAACGATTTGAACGATTTGAACGATTTGAACGATTTGAACGATTTGAACGATTTGAACGATTTGAACGATTTGAACGATTTGAACGATTTGAACGATTTGAACGATTTGAACGATTTGAACGATTTGAACGATTTGAACGATTTGAACGATTTTAACGATTTTTACGATTTTAACGATTTTTTACGATTTTAACGATTACAACGAAATGAACGTTATTAACGAAATTAAAGAAAATAACGAAATGAACGAAATGAACGAAATGAACGAAATGAACGAAATAACGAAATGAACGAAATGAACGAAATGAACGAAATGAACGAAATAACGAAATGAACGAAATGAACGAAATGAACGAAATGAACGAAATGAACGAAATGACCGATTTTTAACGATTTTAACGATTTTAACGATTTGAACGATTTGAACGATTTGAACGATTTGAACGATTTTAAAGATTTTATCGATTTATCGATTTGAACGATTTGGAACGATTTTGAACGGTTTGAACGAATTGAACGATTTGAACGATTTTAAATATTTTAAATATTTTATCGATTTGAACGATTTTGAACGATTGAACGATTTGAACGATTTGAACGATTTGAACGATTTGAACGATTTGAACGATTTGAACGATTTTGAACGATTTGAACGATTTGAACGATTAGAACGATATGAAAGATTTTTACGATTTTTACGATTTTTACGATTTTTACGATTTTTACGATTTTTACGATTTTTACGATTTTACGATTTTTTACGATTTTTACGATTTTTACGATTTTTACGATTTTTACGATTTTTACGATTTTTACGATTTTTACGATTTTTACGATTTTTACGATTTTTACGATTTTACGATTTTAATGATTTTAATGATTTTAACGATTTTAACGATTTTTACGATTTTAACGTTTACAACGAAATGAACGATATTAACGAAAATTAAAGAAAATAACGAAATGAACGAAATGAACGAAATGAACGAATAACGAAATGAACGAAATGAACGAAATGAACGAAATGAACGAATAACGAAATGAACGAAATGAACGAAATGAACGAAATGAACGAAATGACCGATTTTAACGATTGTAACGATTTTAACGATTTTAACGATTTGAACGATTTGAACGATTTGAACGATTTGAACGATTTGAACGATTTGAACGATTTTAAAGATTTTATCGATTTTATCGATTTGAACGATTTGAACGATTTGAACGATTTGAACGATTTGAACGATTTGAACGATTTGAACGATTTGAACGATTTTTACGACTTGTACGATTTTACGATTTTTACGATTTTTTACGATTTTAACGATTGAAACGATTTTAACGATTTTAACGATTTTAACGATTTTAACGATTTTTAACGATTTTAACGATTTTAACGATTTTAACGATTTTAACGATTTTAACGATTTTAACGATTTTAACGATTTAACGATTTTAACGATTTGAACGATTCTTGAAACGATTTGAACGATTTGAACGATTTGAACGATTTGAACGATTTGAACGATTTGAACGATTTGAACGATTTGACGATTTGAACGATTTTGAACGATTTGAAACGATTTGAACGATTTGAACGATTTGAACGATTTTGAACGATTTGAACGATTTGAACGATTTGAACGATTTGAACGATTTGAACGATTTGAACGATTTGAACGATTTGAACGATTTTTACGATTTTTACGATTTTTACGATTTTTACGATTTTTACGATTTTTACGTTTTTACGATTTTTACGATTTTTACGATTTTTACGATTTTTACGATTTTAACGATTTTAACGATTTTAACGATTTTACGATTTTTACGATTTTTACGATTTTTACGATTTTTACGATTTTTACGATTTTTACGATTTTTACGATTTTTACGATTTTTACGATTTTTTACGATTTTTACGATTTTTACGATTTTTACGATTTTACGATTTTTACGATTTTAATGATTTTAACGATTTTAACGATTTTTACGTTTTTTTACGATTTTAACGATTACAACGAAATGAACGTTATTAACGAAATTAAAGAAAATACGAAATGAACGAATGAACGAAATGAACGAAATGAACGAAATGACCGATTTTAACGATTTGAACGATTTGAACGATTTGACGATTTGAACGATTTGAACGATTTGAACGATTTGAACGATTTGAACGATTTGAACGATTTGAACGATTTTGAACGATTTTGAACGATTTGAACGATTTGAACGATTTGAACGATTTGAACGATTTGAACGATTTGAAACGATTTGAACGATTTTAACGATTTTTACGATTTTTACGATTTTAACGATTTTTACGATTTTAACGATTACAACGAAATGAACGTTATTAACGAAATTAAAGAAAATAACGAAATGAACGAAATGAACGAAATGAACGAAATGAACGAAATAACGAAATGAACGAAATGAACGAAATGAACGAAATGAACGAAATAACGAAATGAACGAATGAACGAAATGAACGAAATGAACGAAATGAACGAAATGACCGATTTTAACGATTTTAACGATTTTTAACGATTTGAACGATTTGAACGATTTGAACGATTTTAAAGATTTTATCGATTTTATCGATTTGAACGATTTGAACGATTTGAACGGTTTGAACGATTTGAACGATTTGAACGATTTTAAATATTTTAAATATTTTATCGATTTGAACGATTTGAACGATTTGAACGATTTGAACGATTTGAACGATTTTGAACGATTTGAACGATTTGAACGATTTGAACGATTTGAACGATTTTTACGATTTTTACGATTTTTACGATTTTTTACGATTTTTACGATTTTTACGATTTTTACGATTTTTACGATTTTTAACGATTTTTACGATTTTTACGATTTTTACGATTTTTACGATTTTACGATTTTTACGATTTTTACGATTTTTACGATTTTTACGATTTTACGATTTTTACGATTTTTTACGATTTTTACGATTTTTACGATTTTAATGATTTTAACGATTTTAACGATTTTTACGATTTAAACGATTACAACGAAATGAACGTTATTAACGAAATTAAAGAAAATAACGAAATGAACGAAATGAACGAAATGAACGAAATAACGAAATGAACGAAATGAACGAAATGAACGAAATGAACGAAATAACGAAATGAACGAAATGAACGAAATGAACGAAAATGAACGAAATGAACGAAATGACCGATTTTAACGATTTTTAACGATTTTAACGATTTTTAACGATTTGAACGATTTGAACGATTTGAACGATTTGAACGATTTGAACGATTTGAACGATTTTAAGATTTTATCGATTTATCGATTTGAACGATTTGAACGATTTGAACGATTTGAACGATTTGAACGATTTGAACGATTTGAACGATTTGAACGATTTGAACGATTTGAACGATGTGAACGATTTGAACGATTTGAACCATTTGAACGATTTGAACGATTTGAACGATTTTTACGACTTGTACGATTTTTACGATTTTTACGATTTTACACGATTGAAACGATTTTAACGATTTTAACGATTTTAACGATTTTAACGATTTTAACGATTTTAACGATTATAACGATTTTAACGATTTTAACGATTTTAACGATTTTAACGATTTAAAACGATTTTAACGATTTTAACGATTTTAACGATTTTAACGATTTTAACGATTTTAACGATTTTAACGATTTTAACGATTTTAACGATTTTAACGATTTAAAGATTTTAAACGATTTTAACGATTTTAACGATTTTAACGATTTTTACTTTTTTTTACGTTTTTTACGATTTTAACGATTTTAACGATTTTAACGATTTTTAACGATTTTAACGATTTTAACGATTTTAACGATTTGAACGATTGAACGATTTGAACGATTTTAACGATTTTAAAGATTTTATCGATTTTATCGATTTGACGATTGAACGATTTTAAATATTTTATCGATTTGAACGATTTGAACGATTTGAACGATTTTTACGTTTTTTACGTTTTTTACGATTTTTACGTTTTTTACGATTTTTACGATTTTAACGATTTTAACGATTTAACGATTTTAACGATTTGAACGATTTTAACGATTCGAACGATTTGAATGATTTGAATGATTTGAACGAAATTAACAAAATTAACGAAATGAATAAAATGAACGAAATAAACGATTTGAATGATTTCAACGATTTCAACGATTTCAACGATTTTAACGATTTGAACGATTTGAACGATTTGAACGATTTGAACGATTTGAACGATTTTTTACGATTTTTACGATTTTTACGATTTTTACGATTTTTACGATTTTTACGATTTTTACGATTTTTACGATTTTTACGATTTTTACGATTTTTTACGATTTTTACGATTTTTACGATTTTTACGATTTTAACGATTCGAACGATTTGAACGACTTAAACGATTTCAACGATTTCAACGAAATGAGCAAAATGAACGAAATGAACAAAATGAACGAAATGAACGAAAAGAACGACTTGAACGATTTTAACGATTTGAACGATTTGAACGATTTGAACGATTTTGAACGATTTGAACGATTTGAACGATTTTGAACGATTTGAACGACTAAACGATTTCAACGATTTCAACGAAATGAGCAAAATGAACGAAATGAACAAAATGAACGAAATGAACGAAAAGAACGACTTGAACGATTTTAACGATTTGAACGATTTGAACGATTTTTACGTTTTTTACGTTTTTTACGATTTTTACGTTTTTTACGATTTTTACGATTTTACCGATTTTAACGATTTGAACGATTTGAACGATTTGAACGATTTTAACGATTCGAACGATTTGAATGATTTGAATGATTTGACCGATTTGAACGAAATAACAAAAATGATCGAAATGAATAAAATGAACGAAATAAACGATTTGAATGATTTCAACGATTTCAACGATTTAAACGATTTTAACGATTTTAACGATTTAACGATTTTTACGTTTTTTTACGTTTTTTACGATTTTAACGATTTTAACGATTTTAACGATTTTAAAGATTTTATCGATTTTATCGATTTGAACGATTTGAACGATTTGAACGATTTGAACGATTTAAATATTTTATCGATTTGAACGATTTGAACGATTTGAACGATTTGAACGATTTGAACGATTTGAACGATTTGAACGATTTGAACGATTTGAACGATTTGAGACGATTTGAACGATTGAACGATTTGAACGATTTGAACGATTGAACGATTTGAACGATTGAACGATTTGAACGATTTGAACGATTTGAACGATTTGAACGATTTGAACGATTTGAACGATTTGACGATTTGAACGATTTGAACGATTTGAACGATTTGACGATTTGAACGATTTTAACGATTTTAACGATTTTAACGATTTTTTCGTTTTTTATGTTTTTTACGATTTAAACGATTTTAACGATTTTAACGATATAAACAATTTTAACGATTCTAACGATTTTAACGATTTTTACGATTTTAACGATTTTCACGATTTTAACGATTTTAACGATTTTAACGATTTTACGTTTTTTACGTTTTTTACGATTTTTACGTTTTTTACGATTTTTACGATTTTAACGATTTTAACGATTTGAACGATTTGAACGATTTTAACGATTTTAACGATTCAGAACGATTTGAATGATTTGAATGATTTGACCGATTTGAACGAAATTAACAAAATGAACGAAATGAATAAAATGAACGAAATAAACGATTTGAATGAATTCAACGATTTCAACGATTTTAAACGATTTTAACGATTT